>OY992536.1:35888651-36488651 GCA_963921195.1 Pegoplata infirma
TTATTAAAGTACGCGTTTAACATACACAAACAGAATTTTAATTAAATATTTTATATTTTCATGAAATTTGGTCCGATTTCTTTAAAATTTGGAATGGTGATTTGTGTAGATGAAACATGATTACCTGCCAAATTTCGAAAAGATACCTAAATGCGGCTATTAGAGTAATTTGAGCCAAAACTAAAGAGGAACTTTGTATGGGGGCTAGGTCTAAATATGGACCGATTTTTTTCCAATTTCAATAGGCTTCGTCCTTGGGCCAAAAGAGGCTTAAGTTTCAAATTGCAAGTCAATTGATTAAAAATTGCGACCTGCATCGTGTTTACACCGTTTACATTGACAGACATCGCTAAATCGACTCAAAAAGTGATTCTGAGTCGATCGGTATACTTAAAGGTGGGTCTAGGACCAATATTTCGGGTAGTTACAAACATCAGCACAAACCCATTATACCCTGTACCACAGTGTGGTGTAGGGTATAAAAATTAAAAAAATGGTCGAATTTTTATGTTTTAAAATGAAAATTTTTTAAATACAGTATGGAAATCCGCAATTCTTTTGACCACAAATTTTTTGTAAACAAAGAAAAAATTTTATTGTTTATTAATTTTATTACACCTAATTGTATAGTAATGAGTAGGGATGTGATTTCCATGCAAATGCATGTTTTTTATCGATAATCTTAAAGCGATATCGACCAATTTTCTTTCCAAATTAAGACATTTGCTTTAAAATGGCGTCGCTAGTTTTTGCATATTTTTGCGAAAATGCATAGTTTTGCGAAAATGCATATTTTGGGAAAATGCATATTTTTGCGAATATGCATATTTTTGCGAAACTGCATATTTTTGCGAAAATGCATATTTTTGCAAAAATGCATATTTTTGCAAAAATGCATATTTTTGCAAAAATGCATATTTTTGCGAAAATGCATATTTTGGTTTTAAATGCATATTTTGGCATAAATTAGCAAAAAACACAAATTGAAATTTACTTTTTTACTTTTTTTTTAAATTATATTAAGTTTTAAAAATTTTTTTTGAAATTAAGAAAAATATATTTTTTTGTAATTTGCATATTTTAAGGTTTTTTAGTGAATATTTTGAATTTTTAGCGCATATACTCGATTTTTTAGTGCATGAAAACCTCAACCCTAGTAATGAGAAGGGATGTGATTTCCATGCAAATGCATGTTTTTTGTCAATTGTCTAAAAACGATATCGACTTATTATCTTTCCGAAAAATTTGAAATTTGCGTTAAAATGGCATCGATTTGTTTTTGCATATTTTTGAATATTTTGGGATGTAATTTCCATGCAAATCATGTTTTTTATCGATAATCTAAAAACGATATCGACCAATTATCTGTCCGAATTAAGAAATTTATGTTAAAATGGCATCGATTTGTTTTTGCATATTTTTGAATATTTTGGTAAAAATGCATATTTTGTGCATATTTCAAACTTTTAAGTGCATATTTTGGCATAAATTAGCAAAAACACAAATTGAAATTTATTTTTTTCAAAAACTACTTTAAATTTTAAAAATCAATTTTGAAAATATGAAAAATATTTTTTTTTTTTTAATTTTTTTTATACCCTCCACTTAGTGATCGAGGGTATATATAAGTTTGTCATTCTGTTTGTAACTCATCGAAATATCGGTCTGGGAACCCATAAAGTATATATATTCATGATCCCCTATCGATTTTAAGACATTCTAGCGATGTCCGTCTGTCTGTAGAAATGGTGATTACGGCCAAACTATTACACGGAGATTAGTGAAACTTAACATATTTGTTGGAAGTTCTCCCGAGAAGTTTGGTATTGCATTTGAGCGATATCGGTTCAGCGGTTCAAAAGTTATAAACGAAAATGTAAGGACACCTCCAAAATTTTAGTATATTCAACATAACCTAAAAATACAAAATGCTTTAATTCGACTGCTTGTGACATATGTGAACATAATTGAACACCAAATGGTATTTAAACAAGTACGAACATATTTTTCGACAAAAAAAGAAAAAAATCGCGGATTTTTTGTTTTCGCGGAAATTTTTTATTCGAAATTTTGGTTTTTGTTTCAAAAGTAATTTCCTTTTAAATTAAGTTTTTTGCAATAATCTTTTACAAATTGTGGAGGGTAGCACTACATTCGGAAAGGACGAATTTAACTTTTTTTACTTTTTTTTCTTGTCTTAATTTCTAAAAAAAAATTTGTTTAAATGTTACTATTTAAACCGGCGTTTTTTTTGCATTTTGAGAAGTTTTTTTTTTATGAAAACAAGATTTTTATTGCACACATTTTATTTCTTAGTGCATATTTTTAGGTTTTTATTGCATATTTTGAATTTTTAGCACATATTTTCGATTTTTTAGTTTATGATAATCTCAACCTTAGTAATGAAATATGAAAATAATGAAACATTTTCTTTGTTTACAAAAAATTGAAGGTCAAAAAATGCGGATTTCTTCTGTTGCATTTAAAAAAATTTGTTTGAGTCATTGGAATATAACTTTTGATAACTGAATATAAACAATTGAACATTTTTTTAAATTTGTAATGTTGTAGCTTAGAAAAAATCTACCTAAAAAAATTTCCTAAAAAAAATTCCAAACTAATTTTCTTTTCAACCCTGCTAAAAAATTAAATATTTTCTCAATCTGCACACCATTAAGCTTAAATTAAAGCTAGATAAATTACCTACACAGAAATGTTTACAAAAATACTTGTTTGATAATAATTAAATCTATTATTTTTAACTTTATCCTTAACAAATTACACCTACTATGTAGTCGTACGCCGACTTTTATCGGTCACTGTATGTATATTTGATACATTAATACATATATTTTAATATGTTTTTATATACAATATATTAATATATATATATTTTTATATTACTCTTGTTTTTGTATGGACTTTAACAAAAAATACTTCTCTTTCTCCAATTTTAATGCAGGCAAGCAAGCTTCACAAAAATTTTATTCATTCAATTTCTTTATTTTTGTTTTCATAATGAAACAAAAATTTTATACATTAAATTGCTTTAAATGAAAATTTAATGTTATTTGAAGCAGAAAATATAAATAAGTTTTTTATGTATACATAAGTGAGGGTATATAACAAAGTTTATATTAACATATGTACAGAAATGTACATACACAATACATAAATATATATTGTTTAATTTTTAATAGAAATTTATGTCTGCTTTAAAGAGTTTCTATGGCAATTGAAAGAAATTTAAAGATAAAAGTGTCTGGAATTTTGATTGAGAAAATATATAATTTAATTTTAAACAATTAATAAAAAAATAGTAGTATATATTTGGTTTGAATGAATTAAAAATACCATTTATTTTATTTTATAATAATTCAAAATATATTAAGTGAGGTTTGAGGAACTCCCGATTTTGTTAAGATCAAAAATTTAAATTTTAGAATATAACTTTTATTTCTGCGTAATTTTGGACAGCCAAACAGTGCTAAAGTACTAGAGAAAAAAAGTACTTAAGCACTGAAAAAAGTACTTAATTAATGAGAAAAGTACCAAAGTACAGAAAAAGGTACTAAAATACAGAAAAAAGTACTAAAGTACTGAAAAAAGTACTTAAGTAATAAAAAAGTACTAAAAAAGTACTAAAAAAGTACTAAAGTACTAAAAAAAAAAGTACTAAAGTACTAAAGTAGTAAAGTACTAAAAAAAGTACTAAAGTACTGAAGAAAGTTTTAAAGTACTAAAAAAAGTACTAAAGTTAACAGATTTTTTATAAGAAAAGATACAAATTTGGTCGTGGAGGTTCTGCGTAATGTTGGACAGCCAAAAAGTACTGGAGGTATTGCGGTATTTTGGATGGCCAAAAAGTACTTAAAAATGTATAACACAATGAAAAAAAGTACTTTACTACTGAACAAGTAGTCAAGTACTAAAAAGGTGCTTAAGTACTAAAGTACTGAAATAAGTACTAAAGTGCTAAAATAAGTACTAAAGTACTGAAATATGTACTAAAGTACTGAAAAAAGTACTAAAGTACTGGTTGGGGGTATACTTACTCATGTGTAACGCATCTAAACATGGATAAGTGACCCCATAAAATATATTTTATATAAAAAATTAGAAAAATTATTTTTAAAGTTTGTGAAATAAAGAAAATAAATATGTTTGACATAAAAAAGGTACTAAATCGGTAGTAGAGATGCTACAGTATTTTGTAAGCCAAAAAGTACTAAAACACAGCAAAGAGGACTTAAGTACGGAAAAAGATACTAAAAATAAAGACTATAGAACTGATAAATGTACTATAGTCAAGGACCATAGAGTAATATTACTCTATGGTCCTTGCTATAGTGCTAAAAAAAGTACTGAAATATTGCAAAAACTACTTAAGTACTGAAAAAAGTACTAAAGTACTGAAAAAGTAAACAGATATTGTATAAAAAGTCTGAAGTTTTAGAAAATTTCTTTAAAAGCTTGTTAAATAAATACCAACGCTTGATGTAGAAGGTTCCGCGTAATTTTGGATGGCCAAAAAGTACTGAAAAAAGTACTTAAGTACTGGAGGTATTTTGGTATTTAAATGGCCAAAAAGTACTACAAAATCAAAAACGATGAAAAAGTACTTAAGCACTAAGAAAAGTAATAAAGTACAGAAAAAATACAAAAAAGGTCTAAGGTACTAAAGTACTTTAAAAAAAGTACTAAAGCACTGAAAAGGTATTTAAGTACTCAAAAATGTATTTAAGAAAACAGTACGAAAGTACTAAAAAAAGTGCTAAAGATTAGAAAAAGTACTTAGGTACTGAAAAAACCAGAACTGTACTGAAAAAACGTACTAAACTACTAAAAAAAGTGCTAAAAAACAATTTTGTATAAAAAATTCGAAATTTTACAAAATTTATTTCAAAGCTCGTGAAATAAATAACGTTTGATGTAGAAAAGGTACTAAATCAATCGTGAAGATTCAGCGCAATTTTGGAAAAACCAATGAAAAAACTACTAAGGTATTGCGGTATTTTAAATGGCCAAAAAGTAATACAAAATTACAACAAAACGCTGAAAAAGTACTGAAGTACTGAAAAAAGTACTTAAGTGGATAGTACTTTTGTACCTAAAAAGTACTAAGTGCCCAAAAAAAGTACTAAATGGATTGCCAAAAATCACTAAAAAATTCTAAAAGTTTTGAAAGTACTAAGTTCTGAAAAAAGTACTAAAGTTTAGATTTTTCCAAGATTTGAACCAAGTGCAACCCACTCTATGCATTATTTCAAACCATTTTAATTGAAATTGAAGCAGAAATCAATATAAATTTCTTTTAAAATTAAAATTAATTTTAAGGCATCGTATTACGAAATAAACAAATTTAAACTCTTGATGAAGAAAAGGTTTTACATCGGTCGTGAAGGCACTGCGGCATTTGGGAAAGCTAATTGTACTGAAGCACTAAAAAAAGTACCAAAAAAAATGAATGGCCAAAAAGTACTCAAACATTTATAAAACACTACCAAAAGTATCGAAGTACTGAAAAAATAGTAAAGTTCTAAAAAAGTGCTAAAGTACTAAAGTAATTAAAAATACTAAAATACTGAAAAAAATTACTGAATAAGTACTAAAACTAGAAAAAAGTACTAAACTACTAGAAATAAATATGTACTTTAAAATAAACTAAAACGTTTGATGAAGAAAAGGTACTAAAGAAGTCGTGGAGGTATTGCGGCATTTTGGATAGTCAAAAAGTATGAAACACTGAAAAAACTACGTAAGTACCAAAAAAATACTTAAAATAGTACTTAAGTAACAAAACAAGTACTTAAGTACCAAAAAAGGTACTTTAGTATTAAAAAAGTACTTTAGTACCAAAAACCTACTTTAGTACCAAAAAAGTACATTAGTACCAAAAAAGTACTTTACCCGAGTAAAAATTTTCTGGTCTAATCATATATTATTTGATACAATCTTATATGAGTTAATATGCTTCCGTATAAATTTATATAAAATTTTATCTATCACTTTGATACGGTTGATTCACTTTATATGGTTAGATATTGCTCCATATATGATTAGATTCGTATTTTGGTTTTGCTCATCAACTTATATAAAAATTTATATTATGAGATCAATTTGATCTAATTAGATTTGACCAAATTCAGGATCAAATTGTATCAATTTTTATATTTTTTGATCTAAAGTAATACAATTAGATATTATTTGATACAACCATTTTACGGATCAAATTAGATCTATTCAGTAAAATTAGCATAATATTTTTACTAGGGTAGTACCAAAAAAGTACTTTAGTACCAAAAAAGTACTTTAGTACTAAAAAAGTACTTTAGTATCGAAAAAGTACGTAAAAACTAAAAAAGTAGTTAAGTACCAACAAAAAAAGTTAAGTACCAAAAAAAGTAGTTAAAGCCTGAAAAAAGTATCAGTTCCCGAGTAAAAAGGAATTTATATAAATGTATATTATTTTATATGTTTTCATAAAACCATATACAACTATATGAGTCAAAGTATAAAATTATATCTCACTTTGAAATTTTCCAATTTTTTTAAATGATGTCATATAAAATCATATCTGATTATATTGTTCATAATATATTAATATAAATGGTAGATGTAATCATACGTTGCACATAAAACTTAATCCGATTTCATACATTATTATACGTGACTTTATATCTAATTATGTATAGGACTTTACTAAACAAAAAATCCAGTATCAATTTATGTATAATTATATATGACTAATATAATACCATTTAAAACTATATATGGTTCCATACTAAAAAAATTTCCAACAAAAATAATAGATATAATTATATGTGTCTTAAACGATAACATATCTGTGTTTGTATGGTACTATATATACGCAAATTTCGTCTAAACTCAATATATATTTATAAATGGTCGCATATGTAATGGAATATATATTTTGATATAATCATGTATAAAAAAAACATTTTTTTGACCAAACAACTAGCCATATATAATTATATATGCCAGTATTTCAAAATTTATTTTTGTGTGTCAACATATATGGTTATACAAAACTTTTTATTGTATCATATAAGATTACATATAATTTTTGGGAACCCGAGTTCGATTCCCGGCCCAGTCGAGAAAAAAAAAGTTTTTTTTTTATTTTTTTTAAATAGAAAACACTTTTTTATTGCGTTTAATTTTTTTAGAACTAAAAAAATTTCATTTTTGGAATTTTTGCAATCATTTTTAAAAAAATATTTTTCTTTTATACAGTTATATATAACAATATTTGATTTATTATAAAATTATCTATAATTTTTGGGAACCCGAGTTCGATTCCAGAAAAAAAATATATTTTTTTTATTTTTTTTAAATAGAAAACACTTTTTTATTGCATTTATTTTTTTTAGAACTTTAAATTTTTCTTTTTTTGAATTTTTGCAATCATTTTTAAAAAATTATATTGCTTTTATATAGTTATATATAACTATATTTAATTTATTATAAAATTATCTATCATTTTTGGGAACCCGAGTTCGATTCCAGAAAAAAATATATTTTTTTTATTTTTTTTTAAATAAAAAACACTTTTTTATTGCATTTGTTTTTTTAGAATTTAAAAAATTTTGCTTTTTGAATTTTTGCAATCATTTTTAAAAATTTATATTGCATTTATATAGTTAATAATAGCTATATTTGGTTTAAATTATCAAATTATCAATGATTTTTGGAACCCGATCTCAAATCTAATTCTGATTTCCTGATTCCATGAAAAATTTCAAACTTATAAGCCAAAGTCTTATTTCACTTTGGAAGCCTATGACTTGGAAATAAGGCATATCGCTACATTAAAATTATTGTTTAAGCTTACCATGGAAGCCCCTAATAGCGCTGTACGTCATTCCAATTTTTTTTTTTTTTTGGAAATTTTTCAAAAATTTTCTAAGTTTTTTTGAAAATTGTGTACAAGTAAATAACATATTTAATTGGATATAATCATATATTACTATATGTTAGATCAATTTGATATAATTAGATACGATCAATTTATTTAAAACTAAGTCTTTTAAAGTTGTTATTTGCTAACAACGTCCGCTGGTCTAGAGGGTAGAGATTGCGATTACAAAACGGAAGACTTGTGGTTCTAATCCCCGTCCGTTCGAAGTTTTTTTTTTTTTTTATTTATTTTCAGTTGACATTATTATATCTAAAAATAAATCTAAAAACAGAAACATTTTTTGGATAAAAATGTATCCAATAATTTTTTTATAAAATCAAGATATCAGATATTATAAGATAACTTTGGCGCGGCCAAATTTCGGATGAAATTACATTATATAATATCCAATTTAATATAAAATCATGATATTGGATATTTTAAGATAACTTTGGCGCGGCCAATTTCCGGATGAAATCACATACAATCATATCATATTTAATACAAAATCATGATAATAGATAATTTGGGATAACTTTGGCGCGGCCAATTTCCGGATGAAATCACATACAATCAAATATTAAACTGTAACTTCATATATTATAAGATGTTATGAGATAACTTTGGCGCGGCCAATTTTCGGATGAAATTTAGCAAAATCAGATCCAATAAATTATATATAATTTTATAAGATAACATGTTTTACCATACAATTTTTTTTTACTCGGGTTTTGAAAGAGTACTAGTTTTGAAAAAAGTACTAGTTTTGCAAAAAGTACTAGTTTTGAAAAAAGTACTAGTTTTGAAAAAAGTACTAGTTTTGAAAAAAGTACTAGTTTTGAAAAAAGTACTAGTTTTGAAAAAAGTACTAGTTTTGAAAAAAGTACTAGTTTTGAAAAAAGTACTAGTTTTGAAAAAAGTACTAGTTTTGAAAAAAGTACTAGTTTTGAAAAAAGTACTAGTTTTGAAAAAAGTACTAGTTTTGAAAAAAGTACTAGTTTTGAAAAAAGTACTAAAAATGCTAAAGTATCAAAAAAAGTACCGAAGTACTGAAAAGAGTATTAAAGCGCTGAACGAAATTACTAAAGTAAAGACTTTAAATCCCTGTGATTGAGACGAGTTTCGAACCTAGAACCTTTAGGTTGCACAGTAGGGCGTTTCATCAAAAACTTTTTTTTGGATTTTTGCAACTCTTGAAGCGGAATATGAATTCTTATGGCCTAAAAGATTTTTGAGATTTTTTTCAGATTTTTGGAATGTCGGGATCAACTCGCTCAAATCGATTTTATCCAAAAAATGAGGTTATGAAACATAATTTTTTTTATTTTTTGTTCTCTGGTGCCTTTTTTTAACAAAACCGGATATAATACTTCTAAATGTTGCTAGCCTCCTAAAAACAAATATTCGCGGTCAAAATAATAAGTTCAAGGGTCACTAAGATGACCTTTAAAGTAAAAATTCAGAATTTCTCGTGTTCCAATCTTAATAATTTGAGAAATATGCAATATATGAACGTAATAATGAATCCGTTAGGTAGGTCTTTCTAATAACTTTAATTTAAAACCAAAATGACATTTGTTACTTTAGTAGAAATATTAAAAAACTAAGATAAACTCATTTTTTCCCCCATTTTACAGAAAATCGAAGGGAATCCATTAGTAGTTTTTTTGTAAAGTTGAAATAATAAACTTAAAAGAAGTTTTTTTGATTGCAATTAGTGTTTCCAAACCGGAAAACCGGGTTTTGTCAAACCGGTTTTTTTGACAAAAAACCGGTTTTTTGGTTAACCGGTTTGGAAACACTAACTACAATCTATAAAAAGTCTTTAAAAGTTATTATTTTAACTTTACAAAAAAAAACTACCTAATGCACCAGTTCAATTTTCGATAAAATTGGGGAGAAAATGAGTTTTTCCCAGTTTTTTTATTTTTTTTAACATTTCTACAAAAGTGACAATAGTCAGATTGGTTTTAAATGAAAGGTGTTTTAAAGACCTATCTAACGGATTCAACATGACGTTCATACATAGCTTATTTCTCGAATTATTGAGGTTAAAACACGGGAAATTCTGAATTTTTACTTTTAAGGTCATCTTAGTGACCCTTGAACTTATAATTTTGACCGCGAATATTTTTTTTTAGGAGGCTAGCAACATTTAGAAGTAATGTATCCAGTTTTGTAAAAAAAGGCACCAGGGGAAAAAAATAAAATAAAATGATGTTTCATAACCTCATTTTTTGGATAAAATCGATTTGAGCGAGTTGATCCCGACCTTCCAAAAATCTGAAAAAAATCTCAAAAATCTTTTAGGCCATAAGAATTCATATTCCGCTTCAAGAGTAGCAAAAATCAAAAAAAAAGTTTTTGATGAAACGCCCTATTGCACAGCCCCCACTCCCCCGCTGAACGAAATTACTAAAGTAAAGACTTTAAATCCCTGTGATTGAGACGAGTTTCGAACCTAGAACCTTTAGGTTGCACAGCCCCCACTCTATTTATTATTCCTAAACATTTTTCTAAATTCAAGTTAAAAACAAAATAAATTCCAATTAAAATCAAAATTCAAATTAATTTTGAGGCAGGTCAGCAAAAAATTGTATTTTCTCCCTATATAAATATTTCACTTTCATTGGAAAAATTGGTTGAATAAACTTTATGGCAATTAAGTTGTTATTTTTTATACCCTCCACTTAGTGATAGAGGGTATATATAAGTTTGTCATTCTGTTTGTAACTCATCGAAATATCGATCTAGGACCCCATAAAGTATATATATTCATGATGCCCGATCGGTTTTAAGACATTCTAGCGATGTCCGTCTGTCCGTCTGTCCGTCTGTCCGTCTGTCCGTCTGTCCGTCTGTCCGTCTGTCTGTCTGTTGAAAATGCTCTCGCGGACAAAATATTGCACAGAGATGACTGAAACTTAACATATTTATTGGAAGTTCTCCCGAGAAGTTTGGTATTGCATTTGAGCGATATCGGTTCAGCGGTTCAAAAGTTATGAACGAAAATGTAAGCACACCTCAAAAATTTCAGTACATTCAACATAACCTAAAAATACAAAATGCTTTAATTCGGCTTCTGGTTGACATATGTGAACATAATTGGACACCAAATGGTATTTAAACAAGTACGAACATATTTTTTGACAAAAAAAGAAAAAAATCGCGGATTTTTTTTACCAACATTTTTTTTCGCGAAATTTTTTTTTTCAAAAAAAATTTTTTTTTCCTTTTAAATAAAGTTTTTTGCAATAATCTTTTTGAAATTGTGGAGGGTATCACTACATTCGGCAAGGCCGAATTTAACTTTTTTACTTGTTTTCAATTAAAATTGAAACTCAACATTTTTATAATATTAAAACAGACATATTAAAATATAAAAAAAAAATATACAAAAACAAATCTAAATTTATTACAGTCTACTTGTCAGATAATAAATTTAAAATAAAGATTTGTGGAGAATTATTTTTTTTTTTTGTTATTTAATATAATCAAACACAGACCTTGTTTAGGAGCAAAAATATTCAGCAATTTTATTTTAACACCACACACTTCTCCCTCGACAGCAAATACAACAAGGCACATTTAACAAAAAGTCATTATTTTAATTTAATATTCTATTTGTACAAAAAAATAAAAAAAAATATTTAATAATGTAATTTAACTGTAAGAGTATTTTTTTGTAGAAGAAACAAAGGAAAATAAAGTACTTTTTTTAAATAATAAATGAGAATAAAGTTGAATCAAAAAAAGAAAGAAAATGAGTTGCTGAGCCTTTAGTTGTCTCAGCACTGCAGTTAAATTTTACTAACAATGAGAACAAATTATATTTACCCAAGATAAACACAGGCAAAAACAAAAAAAAAAGCAAGTCCTTAATAAGGATAATGTTATGTATACAGACGACAACAGCCAGAGTGTGTAAACGAATGGATGAAAGAAAAGGATACCCTCCTGTACCTTTAGATTTTAATTTAGAATTTGGAAACCATAAAAAGCTCATAACAATGTTACACAAAGCAAATGAAAGTCTACACATTTAAATAATTTATTTTTGTATAATTTTTTTTTTGGTTGTTGTTTTAAGAATGATCCTTTTAAAATCCTTAAAACTTTTTTATCAAAACACAGTGGGTTAAGTAGAGCAATTGAGACTGTAGCTTTTCAAAAAGCAACTCAAAAATTTTGAATTAATTACGTTTCACAGAAAAAAATTTAAACGAATTTCAATCAACAAAAACGCGGATTCAATCAATTTTTTGATTAAAATTCCTCCAATTAAAAAAAATTGTTATACCAATCATCAAATTGTAAGTGATTGATTAAAATTTTTTTCAATCAAACATTTTTTCAATTTTGATCAAAAATTTGATAAATTTTTTATTAATAGTCAATCAAAATAATGATTGATTTAACAAATGTATTGTAAGCTTATGACAAAATTATCAAAAAATTCATCATTTTTGCTTTTCAAAATGTTGCCAACAATAAAAAAAGTAAAACCCGATTATTTTGTATATTTTTGAATTAATCTATTCAAATAAATTAGAGCGAAAAAAAATCTGGTATGTTGAAAATTTGTAATTCGACAGTTAAAGAAAATAACAAAAATTTTAATCAAACAATTGATTGACTCATTTAAAGTTTGTTGATCAATAGATTTAATTGAAAATTTTTAGCCAATAATTTTTTGTGTGTTAGAAGGGACTATCAGATCGGGAGATACCACTCTGGGTAGCAATCTTGTCACGATGGCTTAAGTCTGAGTTAAGTTGAGCTTGGAACAGAAATAAGTTATTTTCCCTTTGGTAGGAAGCTCAGTGTAAACTTTCCGAGAAGAGAAAACTGGTGCGACCCTAATGAAATGTTCAGAAATTACTCAGATACTTTAAATAAGGACGGTTCTAGTACCTCAGTTGGTTCTGGATCTTGTTGGTATTTAGATAACGAAACCAAATACTCTCATGCCATGGTCAAAATTGCAACAGTCCACGATCGAAGTTCAGGAACTTGGAAAAGTTTTATAATCCAAAAATGCACAAGACTAAATCGTGCAGTAAAGAAAGCTTCTTCATTATTCCGAATTTCTCGAACTACAATAGTGAATTTAAAGGAATTGAAAGGAATCTACAGAATCTTAAGCGTCTCGAACTTCAATAGTGGATTAAAGAGTTTTTTTTTAAACACCTTGAACTTCTCCAATGGATTGAAGAGAATTCTTAAGTTCTTCAACTTTTTTTATTTATAAATACATTCTTCCGAAACTTCTTAAACTTCAATCGTGGATAAAATAACTTTTACAAGTTCCTGAACCTCAATCGTGGATAAAATACATTTTTCAAGTTCCTGAACTTCAATCGTGGATTAAATAAATAATAGAAGTTTAAGATGTTTAAATTATAAAAAAATGTCTTTAATTCCCAATTGAAGTTTGAGAAGAATCTGGAGATGCCTTTTAATTCACTATTGTAGTTCGAGAAATTCGGAATACTGAAAAAGCTTTCTTTAATGCACGATTAAGTCTTCTGCATTTTTGGATTCTAAAACTTTTCAAAGTTTATATACTTCGATCGTGGACTGTTTCAATTTTGCCCATAGCATAAGAATATTTGGTTTCGTTATCCAAATACCAACCAGATCCAGAACCAACTGAGGTACTAGAATCGTCCGTATTTAAAGTATCAGAGTAATTTCCGAACATTTTATTAGGGTCGCACCAGTCTTCCCATCTCGGAAAGATTACACTGAGCTTGCTACCAAAGGGAAAAGAACTTATTGCTGTTCCAAGCTCAACTTAACTCAGACTTAATCCATCGCAACAAATCTGTTACCCAGAGTGGCATCTTCCGCACTGATAGTCCCTGTTAGTTGACATATGTTAATTAAAATTTGGTTGAGTTGGTTTTATAAAAGCTACGGTCTCAATTGCTCTTCATTCGGAGTACTGAAGAATTTTTGGATTCTAAGACTCCTTTAATATTTATTGAATTCTGAGATGTTTTTTATTCTACTCCTTTAATATTTATTGAATTTTGAGATGTTTTTTATTCCACAATTGAAGATTGAAAAGTTTGGTATTCTCAAGAAGTTCCTTAATCCGATAGAAAATGTTGCAAAGGATAATGTTTGGAAGAAAAGGCTTATGTCACTTTTGAGGTTCGATGAGTTTTGTTGATAGAGAAGTTCTTAAGAAAAAGGTTTTAAATTTACAATAGAAGATGAAAAATTTTAATTCTATGGAAGTTTTTTATTTCACGATTAAAAGTCGAGAAGTTTGTTATTCTCAAAAAGTCCTTTAATACATGACAAATGTTTGCAAAGTTATGAGTTTGAAATAAGTTCGATACTTCACGATTGAAGTTCAAGAAGTTGCGAACAAGGTATTTTTACTACGATTTAAGTTGAGCATACGAATTTTAAAAATGCTATTAAATCTGTACTTGAAGTCTAGGAAGTTTTATATTCCGCTCAAACTTTTAGATCCTCGTTTGAGGATTTTCTTCAGAACTTCTCAAAAATCAATTGTGAAAATAGGTCGACGTTCTATGACAGAATTAGGAAACAAGTTATTGACATAACCTTGGTTTCGAATACGGACTCGTTTAGAATTTCAGACTGGAGGGTATCTCAACTGGATTACTTTTCAGCATCGATCGCTTAGTGGAGAAACTGATCCCTTATTTGAACCCCAATAACTCGAACTGGGCATTGTGAAAGCTCTGCCACCTTCAGAAATTAAGATACCGGTCAGTATAAAAGATTTAAACCCTGGCGGATGACAGAACTCAAGCTTTTTAGAACAAAAAGTATGAAACTCTTTAATAAGGCAAGACTGAGAGAATTATAGTCTCCGTTTCAATTCTGTCAAGAGGGAGACCAGAGAGACGAAAAGAGATTTGGTCCATCTTCTGTGGAGAATTGGAGGGATCTACGGAGGCGGAAGACTGGGAGAATTATAGTTTCAATTTCAACACTTTTAAGACGGAAACCAGAAAGGCAAAAAGTGATTCGGTCCATCTTCTGTGGAGAATTGGAGGGAACTACGGAGGCAGCTAGGCTCCGTAAAGTTTTTTCCAAAGATACCGATGTACCGAGTTATCTTAATAAGCCCGATGGATTGTTCGCAGAAAGGAGTCAGGAAACTATTGAACTACTGATGGGTACTCATTTCTTCGGTTGTAAGAACGTGGTGAAGAGAGATGCGGGGCCTGATGGGATTTTTCCGGCATTCTTGCAGGGGTCTTTCGGGAGAGAGGTAAGAGTGTGTCGTGAATGGAGGGAGGTAATTGTGGTCTTAATTCTCAAAGCGGGAAAGATGAAGAGCAATACCGCAAAGGGTTACAGACTTATCAGCCTGTCATCGTTTTTATTGAAAGACTGTCAGATGTCTATGTGATAAGTACCCTTACATCAGACAATTGCAGCGAGGCCCAACAAGCCTATCTTAAGGGTGGTCTGTTGAAACGGCTTTAAGCGATGTTGTCTGGTTAGTTGAGGATACTCTTCACGAAAAAGAGTATGTTTAGGCATCACTGTTGGATGTGGAATGTACGTTCAACAATGTCAAAATATCATCAATTCTTAATGGCCACAACGTACTTTTTACACCTGCAGGAGAACTTCCGAAAGAAGGTGATTTAAAACCGTGTATTATCCACTTGATGTATGGTGCGATAATTAGACCAATACTTATCTAAAGTGCTTATGTGTGGTGGAGAGCAGTGAATAAGAAATCATACCTCTGCAACCTTCAGAAGATACAACGAATGTCATATGTGGGTGGGTATCACTGGTGCTATTAGATTTGCACCACAGGCCGGCCTGGAAGTGATAAAAACCAGTCAGCCCGTCATGAGCACTCTCACGTTAAGAGAGTCGCAAATGCTTAAACAACGCTCTTGGGGACACTCGACCATATTAAGGGGGACGGACTTTGACAGAACCTTTAAAGTTCAAATACCAAAAAGGGAAGACTGGGCGGAAAACTCTGTTATAGCAAAAAGTGCCAGATGGGTACGGGTTCGGAAGTATAATCTGAATGCCTCGAAATCGGGGCCTTATTCAGACTTCCGGACAAGTGTAGTGTTTTAAAAGCTGAGGTACTTGCAATCGATAAAGCCACGAAGATAATTATGACATGGGACCTACATCCTTGGGCCATTAACATTTTTGTAGTCATGCAGCTCTGAAGATCTTAGAATCAAACACTGTAAAATCGGCAATCGTTAGGAACTGTATATAATCACTTCATCGAATTAGTCAGCACACGGTGAAGCTAATCTGGGTCCCTGGACATAGTGGGATCGCTAAGAACGAATTGACCAAGAAATGGCTCAGAGTCGGTGGGGGAACGTGTGGAACCTGTCATCTCGGTTCCTATAGTAGAATTGATGAACGATATTGTCTGGATATTAGAGAACAAAATTAAGGATATGTGGATTTTACTGACTACGTGCAGGATATCGGGAACACTGTGGCCACTGCCAAATCCTAAGAGGACAGAAAGACTTCTTACTTTTAGCAAACGGACGGTTAGCCTATTAGTAGGAGTACTGACAGGATACTGTATTATCGGCCAATTGGCCGTGCGTATGGGAATCTCTGACAGGGACTTGTCATTGGATTAATGTGAGTTCCTGCCATGATGGCTCAACCCCACAGTGCACTTAACACCAAATATAAATATAATGCGTCTATCATGGGCCTACTCAGTTTCTGTCGCTCTTTGGGTTGCGACACCCTGTTGCAATGCAACTTCACATCGAATATTGCTACCACAGTCGCTTCGTGTACCCCGAAGGGATCTCACCATTAAACTATAACTAAGATTGGTCTTAGCGGGCCAATGGTTTCCCGTAGTACCTATTTTATAATCTTTGGCTTGACTACTGTAGCAAGCTACTTCCAGTAGGACTTCCAAACAAATCAGGGAATGGTAACCAACACTTTTGTTGCACCCAGCTAAACATCGCCACAACTTCCGTTCTTTGTGTAATTAAACTGACAAAGCGAAGCCCAACCTACACGGTTCGACAGCATCTTTTTGACTTCAAAAACAACATTCATTCTTTGCTCCTTCAGGCTGTCAAAGCGGAGTACAACCTGCACAATTTGACATCATCTGACAACAAATCACTCCTTATGAATCATTACCGAACTTTCACTATTTTGGCATCAAATACAACTTCCATTCTTTGATCCTTCAGCCTTTCAAAGCGAAGCCCAACCTACACGGTTTGACATTATCTGGCATCAAATCACTTCTTTTGCATCATCACGCACATCCACTTTCATACACGGCATCCATCGCACCATTGGTCTACCCACACCTGGGTTCCATTTCCTCAGCCTAACAGCTGGTCTCCGGCACACCCACCCACCTTCGTTCTTCACACACACAACCGCCTTTCACCTCTTGGTGTCTATCACTGCGTCCTTCCAAGGACCATAGAGTAATATAGGATCAAGGACCATAGAGTAATATATTACTCTATGGTCCTTGGTCCTTCGCCCTAGTGAGGCACAAAATGCTGGTCACTAACGGAGGCTAGTGACCAGCATTTTGTACAACGTCAGACAACAATAACATCATAAGCATCAACATCTACACAAGGTGCACCTCCAGCATAACCAAGACCTTAGCCGTCCAGCATTTCAAAAATACTGATCCGTTACCCGGGGTGAACCACGGGGAGGATAGTCTAAGGCACTTGTGTCAAGGATGGATTTTTCAGATCGATCAGTCGCTCCACAACAAATCGCCCGACGACGAGAAGTCAGGATTGCCCCGATCTCGCCCTTACTATCCACATTCCCCCCTCTGACACGGACTATTGTAAGAGTTGTGGGGAAGTGGAGGAGGAGGATTAGCAGGAGTCAGTGAAGCACTTGTTGTGTAAATGTCCGGGTCTAATGAAGCGCTGCATTAAGAAACTTCTTAAGAATCCTACATAATTTAAACTACAATCAAATGATTTTTATAAAATTCAGAAAAACAAAAATTTTTCAAAACCCACTGTCTTAGATTTATTTTTCCATTAAATGTTTTATATTACAAACACAGAAAAAAAAAACTTTTTCTGTTTTCTCCTTTTATTTTCATCTTTAAAACATTTGTTACTAACGCCTTTATTTAAAGGACTTAAAAACAAAAAAAAACAATTCTTTAACTGAAATTAATGTTCTTTCCTATAATTGTATCTACTACTAAAAAAAGTGGCAAAAAAGAAAAACAATAATGTAAGCAACATTTTCCTTACAATTTCCTCCCGCAAAATAGAATCCTTTAGTAATCTTCCTTTCACTCATACACCAAGAAACTTGCACCTACTTTAAACAAAATATTAGCAAACATTTTTCTTGATTTTATCAACAAAAAGTACACAAAATATAAAATTTTTCGTAAGCTCTTTAAGTCTTTTTGAAAACACTCTTTTCTCACTCTTAAAAAACTATCTTCCTGCTCTCGACATACACTCTCTTTCTCTCAGTTTGTTGGCAAATTTTATATTGTTTTGATTCTCAATCCCACGTGGTGTTTACTTGCCGCTGTTTTCAAGCTTTTTTTTAGTGTTTTTGTACATTGTCTGCCCTTGATATTATCGATTTTTTTTTGCTTTAGTGCTCTTTTATATTTTTGCCATAGGAAATTTCTTTTAGATGTGCGTGTGTGGTATTATTGGCCATCCCAAAAATATCCAACCCAACCCTTGGTACTTTTAACATTTATTTCGTTTGTTGTAGTTTCGTTTAATATAAAAAAAAAAACAAAACACATCTGTCACTTACTGTGGTATTTTAAATTATCATTCTGTTGATATTTCTCCATGTCCTCCAGTTTATTCTAGCCCTCTAGCCCCCTTAACCACCCACACCGGCCGGTCTCGGTTTTCTTTTTTTTTACCTCCATACAAAATGTTATTATAGGTTCGGATGCTTTTACATGTACAGTTTTGAAATGTTTTTTTGTATACTCTTTGATGAGAAGAGTATGTATATGAGTGTTTATGTAGTAAAAACTGTAAATATTTCCTTTTCATTTTATGTTGTGGACTCCCTATGTACCACCCAATTTTTGAGTGTGTGTCCCACCCAGTTTTTAATGGCTGTTATAGCTGTATATAATGTAAAAAAAAATACATACATAGACAACAATTTTAAATTTCTATAAATGCTTTAACATTTTTTATCTAATTTTTGTTTTTGTGTTTCATTGAAGGAAAATTAAATTGAATTTGTAAATTGAATTTAAATTAGGGGGCTTTTAAAGAAACACGAGAAATTTAATTTGAAAATAAATTGCATAAAAGCTGTTTTTAAAGTGACTGATATTGATTTTGTTTTTGAAGAGATTATGCTGAGAAAAAACATGTATTTTAATCAGAATGGACAGATCGAGAAGTGATTGCCAGTATATTTCCATGGAGAACATGGAAAATGGAGAGTTAAGTACAAGCCGAATTTCCAGAATAATACGGCCGCGTTACGACCTCAGAAGAACTCGTTACCTACTTTCTCTTAACAGAAGATAATGTCGTTTACTCACGGAAGTGGTCCCAGTACACTGCCTAATTGTTTTCCACGCAAGAACGATTAGACTGCCCTTGTGGTTAACATTTCCTTCTTCTAGTTCAATCGGTCATTTGAATGATGTCTGTTGTTCGTTCATCTAGTTCAAATCAAGAAATTTTTGTTTTCGTTCAACAGTTCGTTATTTTTATCATGTCTGATGTTTTGACTATGCGAGGAGCCGATCTATGCGAGGAGCCGATCTATGCGAGGAGTTCAAAATTTTGAGATCCACCACCTTTAACTATTCCATGACGCCGTTTCAAGCTTTGGAACGTTCTGACGCCCAAGTATCTGAAATTTCTTCGGAAATAATAAATATGCCAACATTAATATGGGCGATTAAAAGTTTCTGGCCTTATAAATACCCTGGACCTGATGGTATAATCCCGGCTGAGATGCAGCAAGTGTCGGACTTCATAACCCCTTGGATGTATAATCTCTACACAGCATGCATGCATTAATTAACTGGTCGAATATTTCTTTAAAATGGAAGGATACCAGTAATTTTTATCCCGAAGAATGGGAAGAATTTCAGATAGATAAGGCTGTCTTCGTTTTTGTTAAAGACAATGGAACGAATGATAGTCTCATATTTGCTTAAAATGATAAGCCCGAGGTTGCTTTTGACAAGGCAATAGAGCTGCAAAACTATCGATGGCCCTATCGATAGTATCGATAGTTTTATTTTAAAAGGACTATCGATAGTTTTTACCCGATAGCGATACTATCGCCGAAAAAATATTAGCTTCAAAAAGATTGTCACTTGCTGAAAACTTAATCAAAAAGTGAACCGTTTTAAAAGTCTTTATATCATTTTGGAATCATTCTACTTTTTGAAGTATTAATGCAATGATAGTAATCTCGTGTTATTGTTATTACGAAATTTAAGGTCCGAACAGAACAAGCAGGGCATGGTGGAAGATCGCCGTAGTGAGTTAAAATAGACTGAAATTGCAGTGAACGCCAAAAACTGTCATTTGTGTGTTCAGAAGTACCAAGTTGTAATGAAAAAAAATGTAATTTTACGTAAAATCTTACAATTCCTTACAATATCCGATACTATCGATAGTATCGATAGTTTAAAAACAAACTATCGAAAATATCGAATGGGACGACTATCGATAGTTTTGCAGCTCTACAAGGCAACATGTACATAAGGTCCACAGAAACAGCTCTTCATGAGCTCGTTGGTATCATCGAAAGATCACTTTAAAGTAAAGGAGTATACTATGGTGACCTTTCTTGATATAGAGGGGGATTTTAATAATGTCATTCCAGACTCGATAACTGTGGCATTATCTGGTCTGGTAGTGAATGTTGTATCGTTTTAATAGTGGAAAATCTACTTGCCAGTAGACGTATAACATCTGAATTGGGAGCGGCTGTCATATCTCGATTTGTCAATAGAGGCACACCACAGGGGCGGAGGGTCTTCTTTCGCCGCTTCTTTGATTTTAATGCTACTCTCTCTAGAAGCAGGTGGTTGTTATGTTGTCGCATATGCTGACGATGTCAAAATAGCGGTAAAGTGAAAGCATCTGCCAACATTGAGAACATTCTTCAAAGTTCTCTGAAAGATCTGTCTAAATGGGCAAGAGGTTGTGGTCTGGGAGTTAATCCAAGTAAAAAAAGCTTGTCTTGTGTACAAGGAAAAATAAGATTCCTGCTTTTGATCCTATTTATCTGGACGGCACTGAAATCACCTTCTCAGATGGAGCCAAGTATCTTTCTAGATAGAAGGTTGATTTTCAGGGGTAATATTGAGGAACGGGTGAGAAGAGCAACGTTTGCTTTATATTCCTGCAAAAGGGCCATTGGAAAACGATTGGATTTTAGCCCTAAAGTCGTTCATTGGATTTATACAGCGGTGGTGCGTCCAATTCTGCTGGATGGAATCATTGTCTGGTGGCCTGCTTCAGAGACAAAGAGAAACTGTGTATCACTGGTGCTCTTCGAACTACATCTAAGACTGCATTAGAAATCCTCCTTCACCTAATACCATTGGACATATTGGGTAGGCAGTATGCGGCTACGTCGGCAATTTGACTGAAAAGCACACTGCAATGGAAGAGCAGCGATTGTGGACATAGCGCGATTTTGAAGAAGATAACAATACCACAAAATGTGGACTGTGCTCCCTCTACCTTTATGATGCCATCCAGAGATTCTTGGAGAGGCATTCCGGGAAGTGGAGGCTCCATAAACTTTTACACATTTGCAGTCTATTCGGAAGAGCTTGAGTTGAGCCTGGCTCGCAGATAGCCAGATCATTGCAGTGTTTACCAGACAGAGATGCTGACAATAAAGAAAGTGGCTGAATGGTTGATTTGCAATGTCTTTTCTACAGCAGTCACCATCTATTCCCGGCAGTCAAGCCGCGGTCAAGTTCTTGGAGTCAATGTTTCTGACAACAAGATCTGCCCTTAACTGCAGCACGTCTTTAAATGAGATGGCCAAGCATTTTGACATATGACTCATATGGGACCCAGGGCACAGAGACATTCCAGGGAATTGCAAAGCCGAAGAGCTTGCGAGACTGGGAACTAGCTTACTAGTGTCTGACCGAATACATCTTTTTTGGCCGAAGCCGAATATTCGGCCAAATTTTCACTATTCGGCCAAACCGAAGCCGAAGCCGAATATTAAAAAAAAAAGTTTTTAGTTGCAAAAAACACTTAGTAAAATTTTTTTGTGGCTTACTAATGTGATTCAAAGTTAGTTTAGTGTGTTTTTCAACACGTGAGCACAAATATTATACAATTATTCGGTATTCGGCCTATTCGGCCAAAATTGTGGCCGAAGCCGAATAGTGGCCGAATAGTGCTTTTTGGCCGAAGCCAAAGCCGAATATTCGGTCGGACACTATAGCTTATAGATGCCAACAGAACTGTAATGTGTTGGTACCTCAAGAAACTTGCAAGCAAAATCTAAGGTTTTGTTCCGCGGCGGAGACTAATCAGTAATGGGCACATGGATGGAGACAACACGACAGATTTGGCTTTCTCTTAATCAGAAGCTTACAAGTGAGCTGATATCGCTTCCAAGAGGACAGATTTCGACAGTGGTTGCTTTAATTACCGGACACTGTCTTATAGGAAAGCACACATATCGGTTAAATGGGCCGTCAAATTACTTTTGCCAGAGTTACATGGATGAGAAGGAGTTGAAAACTATCGAACACTTTATCTGCCATTGTCCGGCACTTTCTGGAGGTGCACGATCTTTCTGATTGGTCGGATGTCAAAATTGAATATCTTAGGAGTTTCATTAGGAGCTTAAATTGGTTTAACGGCAGGGACTAGTAGGGGAATCTATTGCGTTCCCGTGTTATCACAACGGACCTCAGAGCCTATGTGTGCTGACGTAAAACGTCAGCAGCCTCTTATAACCTAACCTATTGTTGGTCTTGAGTCAAGACTCTTGACCGATTACAGATTTCTTGTTTTCTTTTGTGTATTCCATGTAAAGTTGCATATCTTGTTCGTGTTCACGTGAAAAAATCTGTCAAACTCCATTTAAAAAAATATTTTGGCAACGCGGCTATAATGTTGGGAAATCGTTACAACTGATTTAATGTATATAAAACGTCAAAAGTTTTCCATAAAATGGACATTTAAGATTTGATACGATTGTTTCTTTCTTTTAAAAATTAAAAGTTTTGTTTTTAAAAGTTTTAACAACGAATTTAGGCGTTTCAAAATTTTTTACGTGAAAATTAACTTACTTAGCTTAAATACTTAAATACGATATTAGGATTTGCACCATATTTTTTCTAGATAGCACTTTATAAGCAACAACACCCTCTGTTGCCATTTTCCAGTAATTATAAGACAACTATTTTTTTAAGCTTACCTAAAAATAAATAGAGATAAAAAATTTAATTAGATACATGGTTTCAAAAGTTGTTAAAATTTTAATAACACAAAAAAGTTTTATTAAATAAAATGACTTTTTGCTATACCCGATAAATTGGTCCTAGACCCACCTTTAAGTATATTAATCAGCTCAGAATAACTTCTTGAGACGATTTAGCGATGTCCGTTCGTCCGTAATGTAAACTTCTGTGAAAATTTTTAATCGATTTGTCTGAGGATTGAATTTTAAGCTTCTTTTGATTTAATGTTAACGCTATTGAAATTGGCAAATATAGGTTCATGTTAAGACCTAGCCCACATAATTGAGGAAGTGTAATTCTTATAGTTTAATCCTTTTTTTTACTCAATGTTATTAAATTTGCCTTAAGTTCTCAAAAAAAAAACTTAAAATGGCGATATCTCGAAAACTAAGCAAGATAGAGCAAAACGGAAGAAATTTTTAATATAAATCACTTAAGGGTGGCTCGTCATCTGGGAACGATATTGATACCTAATTTAAGGAACCCATTGTTCCAAAAATTTGTTATTCCCGAGATTTAGAAAAGCCACATACCTTAGTAAATACTACTGACGCCACAAAAAGCCTAAGAACATTTTTGTACCTCTTGACTCGTACACTGAAAAAAAAAATTACCATTTTTAAAGCATGTTGCACTTAATTTAAAAAAAGGAGGGTATGCGAGGGCTCCAAAGATATTAATTCTTTTTCCAAGTATATTTTTTCCTAAAACATAGTAATGCATTTACTTAAATATATCTTAAAAGTAAGTAAAATTGTACTTAATATAAGTTTAATTGTTTTTATCCAGAGGAAAAATATTTTTTTAAAATAAGTAAAAATGTCCTTAATCTTACGGATTCTGTGGACCCTTAGAGTCTCAATGTGAGGACCCTACGGGCCCCTAATATATGGGGTCCGCCCATGAGTATGTGCGCACACTATTATAGGGTCATTATTGATTTTGATCCAAAATTTTGGTCAGAATCGCTCTATCTTGCTTAGTTTTCGAGATATGGGAATGGGGTCTTGAGAAATTTGAACATGAAATAACTCGAAAACTATAGCTCGGAGGGCTTTCGGGTCTTCGGCGGTCATATTCTACAAGTTAAGGACTACAAAAATGCCTTTGGAATTTTTTTCGTATCTGCAGTATTTGCAAAGTTATAGGCATTTGAAAATTCCGCGAAAATCAAAATTTGGATTTAAAGTTAGGGTCTCATGGGGTCTCCAGATGGGGCCCCCATATGGGGTCCCCAAAATACCTAAAGTATTTTTTCCTTAAGTTAAGTAAGTTCTTTCTTAAACTGATGAAGATAATGATTCAAATAAAGTCAATGAAATCAATAAAATAAAGATTACTTTTTTCTTAAATTAAAACAAAAATTGATTAAATTAAAGAAAATGCGTTTTGGAATTAAATATTAGTACTTATTTGATTCAAGGTCTTGAAAATGTCTATACTATTTTTAAGTAAGTTACGTACTTATTTATTTTTTTTGCACACAATTTTAATTTTTTTCTTTTAAGTAAAACAAAATTTTTTAATAAATCCTTTTTTTCTTAAATGCAATCAATTCGCCATAAATGTAAAGAATATTTAACTTAATTTAAAAAAACAAATTAAGGAAAACTTTTGTGCTTTTTTAAGTATTTGAATGTACTATCTTCAAGTGTATTTTCTTTGTTTTAAGTAAAACCACCTTATATTAAGATAAGTTGAAGTAAATTCAAAAAAAATTGTTTACTTAAATTAATAACAGTGTTTATTTAATTTCAGTATGGTTATTTTTTTCAGTGTAGCACACAACCACCAAATGCCCGAAAGCTGCCCTAATAATAGTTTTTCAGATTTTAAAATTCTCAAGACACTATTGGAATATTAAATTCCGGTTTCCCAAAAACTTAACAAAGTAGAGCGAAATAGACAAAAACAAGAAAAGCGAAGTGGAAAAAATCTGTGGCAAATTTTAAGGGACTCAACCGGGTTCAAGCCCCATTTTATTATCACGAAATTTTACTCTGTGTGGACATTGAAAAAAATATAGTTCTAAAAGTAAAATCTATAAATTATTTCTTAAATTCGCTTCGTCCAGTTTTTACCACAAAAATTATAACTTAAACTGCCATAGAAAGTTGTTATGCAGTTAAATTTAAACAATTTTTTTCTCTAATTTTCATTTTCATTAAAGATAGTAATCATTTAATATTATGTAATTCAAATTCTAACAAAATTAAACAAACAAAAAATATTTAAACCAGCAGAAAAAAAAACGTATAAATTGTGTGTGTAACACACAGAACAAAAAATCGATTTTTTCCATCAAGAGAGATTTAAAAAAAAAACATGTTTTTTATTGAAACAGAAAAAAAAAATTACTTACAAGGAAGGTCTACTCAAGGGATTCCAAGGAAATTCTTGAAATTTACAACGCTAGTAAAAATATTAAACTAATAGATCTAATTTAATCCGTAAAATGGTATTAAATAATATCTAATTGTATTATTTTAGATCAAAAATATAAAATTGATACAATTTGATCCGGGATTTAGTCAAATCTACCCGATAAAAAAAAGTAATGTGGCGCAATATATCATTTGATCCCAAAAATGGAGGATCCAATAATATATAAGTTCATCCTATTAGATCAAATTTGATATAATTAGATCCCAAAAATGGAACGGCCCGAGTAAAAAGGTTTTGATATAATCATATAGTTTTTTATATAATTGTATATAAATAGATCCATCATTTGATCCCAAAAATGGAGGATCTAAAAATATATGATTATATCTAATTAGATCAAATTTTATATAATTAGATCCCAAAAATGGAACGGTAAATTTCATCTGATTTGATGTTAAAGATCATATTAGATCTAATAAGATATAATTATATATTATTAGATCTTATTAGATCTAATTTTCTATAATATCAAATTAGATAATATTTACCGTTCCATTTTTGGGATCTAATTATATCTTATTATCTAAATTTTGATTTAATAAGATAAAATCATATACTTTTGGATCCTCCATTTTTGGGATCAAATGTTATATGGCACCGTATAATTTTTTTTTAGTCGGGGTCAAATATTATCTTTTTTGATATTATAAAAAATTAGATCTAATAAGATATTATAATATATAATTGTATCGTATTATATCTTATATGATCTTCAATATCAAATTAGATGAAATTTACCGTTCCATTTTTAGGATCTAATTATATCTTATTATATCAAATTTGATCTAATAAGATATAATCATATATTTTTGGATTATCCATTTTTGGCATCATATGATAGATCCATTATATCAAAACTTTTTTACTCGGGTAATTATACCAAATTGATCATATAATATCTTATTTTATATAATTTGATGGAAAAAACTAAAACACGGATCTAATCATATATGATGCAATATCTAAACATATAAAGTAGATCAACCATATCAAGATATATATAATTTTATATAAATTTATGCGGAAGCATATTAACTCATATAAGATAGTATCAAATTATATATGATTGTATCAGAAAAATATTATTTTAAAGTGGCAGAATCTTTTTTTTTTTAATTTCAAGAAATTTGGTATAAATTCTTCGGGAGATCTTCCCTGTTAGTCATAGTTACCAGAGTAAAAAAAAAGCTGCAGGATATTATAATTTATAAACATTATGTGTCTGTGTGCACGTATATACACTGTTTTTGTTTAGGTACATAAGAGCCAAACAAAAAAAAAATAGAAAAAACACGTTAACAATTTATAACATGGACTTATGTATAAATACCGTTATAAAGTTTTGCAACATACTCCTGTACATAAAACATACAAAAGTATTCCAATATAAAAACTCAAAAAAAAAAAAAACTTTATTGGTTGGTATGTTAACGCACAAACAAAAAAAAAATTATAAAAATGTTTTTTGCCTTTCAGTAAAACAACTACACAACCAGTTAAACCAAGTTGGATGGATGGAGTGTATAAAGTAGCAGCATAGTTTCGAGCTCTAACAAAACAAAACTAATGCTACCAAACTCTACTGCTACCACACTCATCCATCCATCCCCACCCTCTATTACCCACTCACATGGTGCAGGCCAAACAGCCACCTTCTTTTTGTATTAGGTCTAAACTGTGGACTAACAGTCTGTCTGTAGTTTTTTTTTTTTTGTGTACTGTATGTTACTCAGCTCTAAGCACAAAATTCTTCATTGTGTTTAGGAGACTACCCTCTAGCCCCCCTAGTCACCTTTTGCTTAATGCTATGTAACACAACTAAGAGTAACAACTACAACATTTCTAAATGATTTTTGGATTCTGGAAGATTATGATTATCTCTTCATAAAAAATCTTTAGATTCTAAGTAATTTTTCTGTAAAAAAAATACTTTTCTATATAAAAAGTACTTTTCTATATATAAAGTACTTTTCTATATAAAAAGTACTTTTCTATATAAAAAGTACTTTTTAAATAAAAAGTACTTTTTGAATAAAAAGTACTTTTCTATACAAAAAGTACTTTTCTGTATAAAAAGTACTTTTCTGTATAAAAAGTACTTTTCTGTTTAAAAAGTACTTTTCTGTATAAAAAGTACTTTTCTATATAAAAAGTACTTTTCTATATAAAAAGTACTTTTTTATATAAAAAGTACTTTTCTATACATAAAAGTACTTTTCTGTATAAAAAGTACTTTTCTGTATAAAAAGTACTTTTCTGTATAAAAAGTACTTTTCTGTATAAAAAGTACTTTTCTATATAAAAAGTACTTTTCTATATAAAAAGTACTTTTCTATATAAAAGTACTTTTCTATATAAAAAGTACTTTTCTATATAAAAAGTACTTTTCTATATAAAAAGAACTTTTCTTTAGTTAAAGTACAAAAAGTACTTTTGTATATAAAAAGTACTTTTCTATATAAAAAGTACTTTTCTATATAAAAAAACGTCTTTTTTAACAGAAAATTTGCTTAAAATCGTAGTAATTTTTAGAAAAGTACTTTTTGTATAAAAAAGTACATCGAAAAGTATTTTATAAAGAAAGTAGTTTTTATATAGAAAAGTACTTTTTATATAGAAAAGTACTTTTTATTAGAAAAGTACTTTTTAAATAGAAAAGTACTTTTTATTAAAAAAGTTTTTTTTTTTATATAAAAAACTACTTTTTATATTAAAAAGTAATTTTTATATAGAAAGTAGTTTTAACATATGAGTAATTTTTATATAGAAAGTACTTTTTTATAGAAAAGTACTTTTTTATAGAAAAGTACTTTTATATAGAAAAGTACTTTTTATATAGAAAAGTACTTTTTTATAGAAAAGTACTTTTATATAGAAAAGTACTTTTTATATAGAAAAGAACTTTTTATATAGAAAAGTACTTTTTATAAAGAAAAGTACTTTTCATATAGAAAAGTAATTTTTATGTAGAAAAGTACTTTTTATGTAGAAAAGTACTTTTTATGTAGAAAAGTACTTTTTATGTAGAAAAGTACTTTTTATGTAGAAAAGTACTTCTTATGTAGAAAAGTACTTTTTATACGGAAAAGTACTTTTTATATAAAAACGTACTTTTTACATAGAAAAGTACTTTTTATTTAGAAAAGAACTTATTATATGGGAAGGTACTTTTTTATTGAAAAGTAATTTTTATATAGAAAAGCATTTTTGTATAGAAAAGTGCTTTTTATATAGAAAAGTAATTTTTATATAGAAAAGTACTTTTTATATAGAAAAGTACTTTTTATATAGAAAAGTACTTTTTATATAGAAAAGTACTTTTTATATAGAAAAGTACTTTTTATATAAAAAAGTTCTTTCTATATAGAAAAGTACTTTTCTATATAAAAAGTACTTTTCTACATAAAAAGTACTTTTCTACATAAAAAGTACTTTTCTATATAAAGAGAACTTTTCTATATAAAAGGTACTTTTCTATATAAAAAGTACTTTTCTATATAAAAAGTACTTCTGTATATAAAAAGTACTTTTGAATATAAAAAGTACTTTTCTATTTAAAAAGTACTTTTTTATACAGAAAAAGTGCTTTTCTATATAAAAAGTACTTTTTTATTCTATATTTTTCTATATAAAAAGTACCTTTCTATATAAAAAGTAATTTTCTATATAAAAAGTGTTTTTTTATATAACAAGTACTTTTTTATATAACAAGTACTTTTTTATATAAAAAGTACTTTTCTATATAAAAAGTACTTTTCTATATAAAAAGTACTTTTCTATATAAAAAGTTCTTTTCTATATAAAAAGTACTTTTCTATACAAAAAGTTATTTTCTATACAAAAAGTACTTTTCCATATAAATAGTACTTTTCTATATAAAAAGTACTTTTCTATATTAAAAGTAGTTTTCTATACAAAAATTACTTTCCATATAAAAAGGACTTTTCTGCACAAAAAAATACGTTTTTATAAAAAAAAAAGTAATTTTCTATATAAAAAGTACTTTTCTACAAAAAATGTACGAAATTTTTTTATAAAAAGAAGTTTTTATGTAAAAAGTACTTTCTATATAAAAAGTACCTTTCATTATTCAAAGTACTTTGATTTATAAAAATTACTTTTATTTATAAAAAAAAATCCTTTTATTTATAAAAAGTACTTTTATTTATTAAAAGTACTATTATTTATAAAAAGTACTTTTATTTATAAAAAGAACTTTTCTTTATAAAAAGTACTTTTCTTTATAAAAAGTACTTTTTTTCATAAAAAGTAAAAGTACAGACTCTGATCAACTTTTCTATATAAAATGTTGTCAGATTCTGATCAACTTTTCTATATAAAAAGTTGTCAGATTCTGATCAACTTTTCTATATAAAAAGTTGTCAGATTCTGATCAACTTTTCTATATAAAAAGTTGTCAGATTCTGATCAACTTTTCTATATAAAAAGTTGCCAGATTCTGATCAACTTTTCTATATAAAAAGTTGTCAGATTCTGATCAACTTTTCTATATAAAAAGTTGTCAGATTCTGATCAACTTTTCTATATAAAAAGTTGTCAGATTCTGATAAAATTTTCTATATAAAAAGTTGTCAGATTCTGATCAGCTTGTCTATATAAAAAGTTGTCAGATTCTGATCAACTTTTCTATATAAAAAGTTGTCAGATTCCGATCCGCTTTTCACTTTAAAAAGTTGATCAGAATCGGATAAACTTCTCTATATAAAAAGTTTTTCACAATCTGATCAACTTTTCAGTGTAAAAAGTTGATCAGATTCTGATCAACTTTTCTATATTAAAAGTTGTCAGATTCTGATCAACTTTTCTATATAAAAAACTGTCAGATTCTGATTAACTTTTCTATATAAAAAAAAGTGTCAGATTATATATATACTTTTCTGTATAAAAAGTTGTCAGATTCTGATCAACTTTTCTATATAAAAAGTTGTCAGATTCTGATCAACTTTTCTATGTTAAAAGTTGTCAGATTCTGAGTAACTTTTCTATATAAAATATTGTCAGATTCTGAGAAACTTTTCTATATAAAAAGTTTTTAGAAATGGTGTTAAAATTCAGCCATCTGTGTTGTTATACGAGTTATATATGAACCAAATAGTAGCTAGCATATATTCATTTATCTTTCTGTTATACATCGTAGTGTAGTCAGTTCCCACCACCATTCTTAGCCCACTCCAAGAGTTTGAAATTGCATTCCACTTTTTTGCAGTGAAACATCAGAGACGTTACTTTATATAAAATGCACATTTTTGTTCTTTGTGTTGAAAAATTGTTTAAAAGTGTTTTTAAAAATGTCTTTGCTTAAAAATTTAAGTAAATTCTTGGAAATAAATGTAAATTAAAGTTAAATTAACAGTAAAATATTTGAATATTTTAGTTGGAAAATATCTTGATAATGCATTGACTAAGGTTAGTTTTTAGCAAACATATACGAAAATAGTGTGTTAAAAATGTCATAACTGATTCGTATTACTTTTACTGACGAATTGTTAAAATGGGTCACAATTGAAAGTAGGTGTATGATTTTAAAAAGAAACTACTCGAACAGACCAACAAAAGCTTCAAAATTCAACTTTCCAAAATAAAACAAGTGAGAGTGTTACATTCGGCTGTGCCGAATCTTTTATACCCTCCAAAATGTAAAAAAAAAAAAAATCCAGGGGCGTATTTTTTTTTGGGGGGGGGGGGGGTTGGTGGAGACGTTAGGGGGCACCTTCCCTTTGCGATTTTGAACTTCTTCTGAGATAAGAATGTTGCATTTGCTTACCAAAAGTACAAAAAACTCTGCAAAAAATGCGGTTTTTCTTGGGTTGGTTTAGTTCTCCAAGGGGGAACTTTTTCCCCCTTTGTCCGATTTTGCCCATTTCCGAACTTAACCTGCCTAGGAATATAAGACATATTCGTGTCAAACTTCGGAAGTCTAGCTCTTTTATTTTGGACTGTATCGTGTCCTCTACAGACGGACAGACGGACAGACGGACAGACGGACAGACGGACGGACGGACGGACGGACGGACGGACATCGCTAGAATGGCTTAGAATCGATCACTGATCAATAAAATATATACTTTATGGGGTCCTACACCGATATTTCGATTCGTTACACACGGAATGACAAAGTGAGTATACCCCCATACTGTGGTTGGAGGGTATAAAAATGTATCGAGTTGCTGTAATCGAGTTTTTCGTTGGAGCAAATCGTTGGACCTTTAAAATTTAACCACAAAAATTGGTCTCATTTAAATTAAAAGCGAACAAATTCTGTGTTTTCACTTCAAAAAGGGAAAATTTCGACGTTAGTTGCTGTAACAACCGGCAACTGTCTTATAGAGAAACACCCTACTCGGCTGAAGTAGCCGACAATGATTTTGTCGGAGTTGTATGGGTGTAGAGCAGGATTTAGAAATTATGGAAAACTTTTGCTGCAATTATCCGATCTTTTTGAGTCCGAGCTATTCTTGACAGGTAAGCCTCGATCAAATCCCTGGAGTCAATGACCCTGAATACAAGTTCTGCTCTTAACTGCCGCGCGTCAATTTGTTATACGACTGATATGGTTCCCAGGACATAAGGGCATTCAGGGAATTGCAGTGCCGATGAGCTGGCAGTACTGGGAACTACATTAGATGTTTCCACGCAATTGGAATGTGTGACTCTAGAAACTTGCAAGTAAAATCTACGGCTTTGATTCGCGAGAGAGACTAATCCGAGATTGGCACATAGATAGGCGTCTCGAGAGCGCACGACAGAATAGACCTTCTCCTAATATAAAACGCACGTGAGCTACTATCACTTCCAAGAGATTTTGACGGTAGTCTGCAGGAACTGCTTATCGAAAACTTTGCCCTTGACCGGCGCTATCTTAAAAAAAAGATGCCAAAATTCAGTATCTAAGAAGTTTCATGAGGAGCTCACATTGGATTAACGACAGGAACTTGTACGCAAAACCAATTACTGTCTCGTTTTCCAGCTGAGATAGATAGAAGTGGCTGACTGGTTGACTGGTCTTGACATCTTTTTAGTCAGTCAAGTCGTGGTCAATGTCCCTGAAAACTAGTTCTGCTATTAACTGCCGCACGTCAATTTCAGGAAATTTCAATGCCGATAAGCTTGTTAGACTAGGAAGTGCTTCTAGAAACTTACAAGTAAAATCTAAGGCTTTGTTTCGCAAGGGAGACGGATCAGAGATGAGCAGTAAGATGGACGTGTGAGATTACCGCTGCTAATACTTTTAAGAGGAGAAATTTTGATGGAAGTCTTTCGGAGTTGTTTATATGAGAAGAAGTTGAAAACCAGCAAACACTTTATTTTCCCTTTCCCGGCGCTATTTGGTCACATATATGCTTTACTAGGATCTAGGGAGCTGCACGATCTTTATGTTTTGTCGGATGACAAAATTCAATAACTTAGATGAGCTTGAGGACTGGGACGTACCTTATAGGTTCCTACGCAATTGGAAAGTGTGCCTTTTTTAAACTTAAAATCTAAGGCTTTGTTTCGCGAGGGAGACAGATCAGTGAGGGGCACGTCGAGTGACGAGAGATTACACGACAGATTTGACCTTCTTTTAATATAAAGCGCACAAGTGAGCTTTTATCTCTTCCAAGAGGAGAGATTTCAACTCTGCAAGAGTTGATCAAATGAGAAGGAGTTGATTATTATCAAACACGTTATCTGGCATTGCCCGGCACTTTCTGGTCAGCGACTTGCTTCACTGGGATCTAGGGAGCTGAACGATCTCTCTGATTTGTCGGTTGACAAAATTCAATATTTTAGAAGTAAGCTGCTATCACTTCCAAGCGGAGAGATTTCGACAGTAGTGGCAGGAGTTGCTAGAATGAGGAGTTAAAAACTATCGAACACTTGTTCTGCCTTTGCTCGTTTCTATATGGTCACAGATATGCTTAACTGGGATCTAAGACGCTGCACGATCTCTCTGATTTGTCGGATGCAAAAATTCAACATCTTAGAAGTTTTATAAGGAGCTTACATTGGTTTAACGGCAGGGACTAGTAGGAGCTGAAAATGTTAAGCTCCTCGCATAGACCGGCCAACTGTAGGAGGTGCACTGAGGTAGCACTGAGAAAACGGTCGAACATATTCTTTGCCACTGTCCTGCCTTGGCCAGAACCCGCCTGCACATATTGTGCAGACATGTTTTCGAGAACTTGGAAACGGTTTCGAATGTCGACTTAAGGCAAATAATAATACAATTCGCATTGAGGACTAACGCGTTCGATCTTGGAGTATTTCTAAATCGGAAGTTGAATTTCAGGCGTAATATTGAGGAACGGATGAAAAAGCAACGATTGCTTTATATTCGGTAAAAGGGCCATTGGAAAACGATGGGGCTTTAGCCCTAAAATCATTCATTGGATTTATACAGCGAAGGTGCTTGAAAGACACTTTACCATTATGATACCATCTAGGGATCATAATGGTAATCCCATTAATTTTTACACGGGTGGCTCGAGGCAGTACGAACATGTTTGCTTTGGAGTCTATTTGGAGGAGCTTGGGTTGAGCCTGGCTCGAAGATTGCCGGATCATTGTAGTGTTTAACAGGCAGAGATGCTGGCAATAATGGAAATGGCTGACTGGTTGAGCTGCAATGTATTGTCTACAACTGCAGTCAATATCTAGTCCGACAGTCAAGCTGCGGTCTAGTCCCTGGAGTCAATGTGTCTGAAAACAAAAGCTGCCGTTAACTGCCGCACGTCTTGAAATGAGATGGCCAAACAGTTTGACTTACGACTCATATGGGTCCCAGGACACAGAGACATTCTAGGGAATTGCAAAGCCGATGAGATTGCAAGACTGGGAACTGCCTTAGAGATTCCAACAGAATTGGAATGTGTTGGTATGACTCTGGAAACTTGCAAGCGAAACCTACGGTTTTGTTCCGCGACGGAGACTAATCAAAGATGGGCAAATGGATGGATGTGTGAGACAACACGACTGATTTGGCCTTCTCTTAATCAGAGGTGCACAAGTGAGCTGCTATCGCTTCCAAGAGGAGAGATTTCGACAGTGTTTGCTATAACCGGACACTGTTTTATAGGGAAGCATGTGCACGGTAAAATGTGCCGTCGAATGACTTTTGCCGGAGTTGCATGGATGAAGAGGTGTTGGAAACTATCGAACACTTCATCTGTCATTGCTCGTCACTTTCTGGAAAGGACTTGTTTCACTGGAATCTAGGGAGCTGCACGATCTTTCTAATTTGTCGGATGTCAAAATTTACAGGGACTAGTAGGGAAACGTATTACAGTCCCGTGGTATCACAATGGACCTCAGAGTCTACGTGTGTTGACGTAAACGTCAGCAGCCAATTGCAACCTTACCTAACGTACCAGTGTCGCTAAGGAATTATAGTGGTTTCACTATGGACCATCCAGTCACTTAAGCAAAATTATTAAGATAACAATTCTTAGCAAACCGCGTTTGCTAAAATCCGCAAATTTTTCATATGGCTCAAAATGAGTGTATTTTATCAGATTTTTTTGCTGATTTTTTGGAAAATTTTAAATTTGTTGATCTAGAGAAATTGATTTCGATTCAAAATTGTTGGTAGTTGTTTAATAAAGAATTCCTTAAAAAATTTTAGTAATTTTATAGCGTTTTTATTTTTGTTGTTGCTATACATTAAATAATTCATGCATTTATCTTTATTACAATATTTAAGAGTGTCTCTGGTTGGCAACACTGCGTTTGCGTTAATATTGTTTATTTGGTCTAAGTCGGTCTCTGTTGACGTCAGGTCATTGGGTGGTAATGTGGGTGTTTACAGTGAAAATACATGTTACTTTTTTGGAACACACAATAATAAACACAATGAGTTTTGCAGCAGCAGTAGCAGCAGCTACAACATCATAGATGCTCTGATGTTGCTATTGCGGCTGCCACTGTTTCGCAGTTGCTGCTGCTTTTTGCTGACGGCTTCAATTATTTATACAATTGATGTTGTAGAGTATGTAGAGTGTGTGAATGTTGTTGGTTGGTTTTTATTTTATTTTTTTTGTTTTGTATGGTTTTAACAACATTTTTGCTCTGCTCTACTCTATTCTATTAAAATGGGGTCGTTGGGGTACGGGTTAACACGGGTGGTTTAATACATAGAGTACTAGAGTACACAGCATATATTCATACGTTCAGGCACATTTACAAAAAAAAAGCCTGTGTGTGACTGACTGTATATGGATGTGGCTGTGCCTGTGCCTTTGTTAGCCTGGCTTTGCCTGCCTGCTTGCTTGCATATTGTATTATTATTATTATATTTGTATGTTTGTAGGTACTTTAATACCCATTTTGTTGATAAATTGAAGACAGAATTACACAAAAAAAAACGGCACAAAATTGTAATTTTTTTTTTCTCAAAAATCAAGTTTGTACGTGCTTTTTAACTAAAATAGGAATTTACTTTGCTGCTGCTGTTGGTGATGATGCTGTTGTTCTTCTTCTTCGGTCCTGTGTGTGTGTTGCTGTTCTCATTTTAATGCTATGCAACACACACACATAAAAAATTCTTCTGAAATCCTATCCTCCTTTTTCACTCTCTCGAAAGGACAAATACTCTATGTTGCTGTAAGTATTTCATAGAGATATTCAGTTTTTTGCCACTGACAACATTTTTAGTCAAGTTTTTTTATTAATTTTTTCTATTTGTTAAAAAAAAAATCAAAGTAAAAAAGTTTTTTTCTTTAATTTAATGAAAATTTATGATTTATTGTTTTAAAGTTTATTGGACCACTAATGGTCCTATAACTGATTTTAAGATTTTTTCGTTTCCCCAAATTTCAAGAAGTATAAAATGTATAAAAGTACCCATTTTTACCCTTTTAGAATCGGAATTTTTAAAAACTACATACAAAAATAACGACTTTCATAGTATTTATGAACAAATTCATAAAATTTATTAACCTTTTAATAATACTTATAAACTTTTTCATAGTATTTATGAATAAATCTTAATATGTGAAATTTAAGAACTATTTAAAAAAAATTTATAAATATTATGAAAAAGTTAAAAATTTAATGAAAAAGTTCATAATTTTTATGTATTTGTTCATAAATACTATGAACTCCGTTCATTGGTATTTATGAAAGCCGAAACTTTAAAAAAAAAAAAAATTGGTTAGAGTTTTTGTTTAGCTGGAGAATCCTAAATTCCAAATTTCAAGTTTTTGTTACCATTATTTTAGGAGATAGAAAAAGTACCAAAGTTCATTTGTTTACCCTATTTGCCACACAAAAATCGATAGTTCCACAAAAAACTATTTTCTCATGTTTTTATACCCTACACCACACTGTGGTACAGGGTATACTACCCGAAATATTGGTCCTAGACCGACTTTCATGTATACCGATCGACTCAGAATCACCTTTTGAATCGATTTAGCGTTGTCCGTCCGTCTGTCTGTCCATGTAAACGCTGTAAACACGATACAGGTCGCAATTTTTAATCAATTGACTTGAAATTTAAAACTTAAGCCTCTCTTGGCCCAAGGACGAAGCCTATTGAAATTGTAAAAAATCGGTCCATATTTAGGCCTAGCCCCCATACAAGGTCCTCTTTAGTTTTGGCTCAAATGACTCTAATAAACGAACTATAGTAGGTTTCTTTTTTAAAATTTGGCAGGTAAACGCCTTTTGTCTTCTCAAATCACCATTCCGAATTTTAAAGGTATCGGACCAGTTCTTCTCGTAGCCCCCATACAAACCACCTTCCTGATTTTCACATAAATCTCTCAAATTTCATGAAAAAAGGAATTATTTAATTAAAATTGTGTTTGTGTATGTTTAACGCGTACTTTATTAACCTTATCAAATCCGACTATCATCAGACCATTTTTGGACATAGGCCCCATGTGAAAATTTAGCCCGATATTCACTTAAAGCGTTTTATTGGCAACAAATATAAACTTATTTCACTAAAACTTGGTTTGTGAGTGTTTTCTACACTTGTTAGTTGACAAAAGATAGACCCAATCGGTCCATGTTTGCACTTGGGACCCATTTTCCGGGAAACACTGGTGTAGGGTATTTTATGGTCGGTCCTGACCGACTATAACTTTCTTACTTGTTTTTACTCCTTTTGCTCCCTTAGAATACTTTTTTAAGATTTTTTTTCATTTCCAACATTCCAAATATCAAGTTTGTATGACCATTATTTCAGGAAATCGAAAAAGTTCCAAAGTACACTATATGACCCCATTTACCTTATAAAAGTCGGTTTTCCAAAAATTACTTTTTAATTTCAGAAAAATTACCAAAGTCTACTTTTTTACTCCTTTTGCTGCCTTAGAATACTTTTTTAAGATTTTTTTCTTTCCCAACATTCCAAATATCAAATTTGTATGACCATTATTTCAGGAAATCGAAAAATTTACAAAGTGCACTATTAAACCTTTAATACCCCAAAAACAAAATCGGTATTTCCAAAAAGTACTTTTTCAGAATTGTTTTTTTTAGAGAATTCTGCATTCAAAGTTTTTAGGTGCAATATTTCAGGAAATAGAAAAAGTACATATCAAAGTACAATTTTTTTTATCCTTTTTGCACCGTTGGAATTAAAATTTTAAAAAAGTACTTTTTTTAAGATTTTTTCTTTTCTACCCCATTATAATCGGAATTTTTGAAAACTTAGCCTGTCAAAACTTTCGTTTGAATATTTGTTTAGCTGGATGATTCTTCATTCTAAATTTCAAGTTTCTAGGACCATTATTTCAGGAGATAGAAAAAGTACCAAAGTCCATTTATTTACTCTTTTTGCTCCCTTAGAATACGTTCTTAAGTTTTCTTTCTTTTCCAACATTCCAAACATTAAAAGTACCTTTTCAGAAATATTTTTTTTTTTTTTGAGAATCCTACATTCAAAGTTTTTGGGTCCAATATTTCAGGAAAAAAAAGTACACTTTTTTATCCTTTTTACTCCGTTAGAATTAAAAAAAGTACTTATAAGATTTTTTTCGGTACATTCTAAATTTCATGTTTTTAGGAAAAAAAAAAGTACCAAAGTACACGTTTTTACCCCCTTACAATCGGAATTTTTAAAAACTTAGCCTAAATTAAAACTTTCGTTTGTAGGATTTTAAATTTTATGTTTTTAGGACCATTATTTCAGCAAATATAAAGAGTACTAACAAGGGAAGTATCTCAACCCTTATGAACCGATTTGCCTGAAACTTAAAATATATATAAAGAGACAATTCTGTCTCAGCTTATCGGCCATATCGGCGATTTAGGGGTTCAAAACGTGGGTCAAAAAATGGCGAAAAAATCGTTTTTTGGATTTTTCAGCCATTTCTTTTGAAGAAACGATATGATGTTTACATATGAGAAAAGAGGTTTTTTTAATGCCTATTCGGCGCACAGTGCCACATTTGGCCAATCTAGGACGACAAAAATCCAATTTTAATTATATTGAGTTGAAATTCGGTATAAATGTTCGTTTTGACTTCGAAAATAACATTATGAAAAATGTGGGAGGCCGGTTAAGGGCCACGCCCACTTTTTTTTTTAATTTGTAATTTTGGTTATAATTTCTTTAAATTTGGTATATATACTCTGAATGACTGTAGAAATAATATCACAAAAAAAGGGGGCGTTCAGACAACTGCCACGCCCACTTTTTTAAAATATGTTTAAAAAATATGTAAAAACAAGGTTTACATATCGCCCCACTGTAGTCGGCGTCGCAGACGGTCGCAAAAATTTGCCGTTGAAATAAGTACTATTGTTATTGGTCAATATATCTGAAAAAGTCCGGCGACCAATACGGACCAAACACAAAAGTTCTATTCCATCAAAAAAAATAAATATATAATTTTCTTTTCAAAAATTTGTATTTTGTTAAAAATTTAATAAAAAATAGAAAAAATTGTTTTAGAAAAAAGAGAAGATATGACTTAAATCATTTAAATATCCTTTAAAATTACCAAAAAAGAGTGGATAAATATCTCTTTTTGTTCAAAAGTTACAACAGTTTAATCTCGACTTAATTTATGCGAAATAATAAACACTACTTACAGGATTTTACAAGATGCAACTTTATTCACCCACCTGATAGTAACGAACAGAATTATCGATCTTATATGATTATTTCCGTGCTATTAGGAATGTTCTATAACACATACAAACATATCATGAAAATCGGGGAACTTTTTTTTTTTATTTTTGTCGTGCCAGATTGGCCAAATGTGGCACTGTGCGGCGGTGGCATAACCTTGTAAAAATTCGGCTTCTTTAAATATTTTTTTTAGGAAAATGTGTAAATTTTGGGGGGTATTTATGTGAAGACATTGACCTACGATATCCATATGAATTAGAAATAATCTTTATTAAATTTAAGTCGACACGTATTTTGCCCTAGCCGATATTCCTAGCCGATATTCCTATCGAAATTTTCCCGAAGGTCCACATGGTTTCATAAGGGGACAACGAAATTTTTAAACACTGATATGGCCGATAAGCCGAGACACCCCAACCTTAAAATCGTCTCTTTAATATATATTTTAAGTTTCAGGCAAATCGGTTCATATGGGTTGAGATACTTCCATTGTAAGTACACTTTTTTACCCCCTTAGAATCAGAAATTTCAAAAACTTAGTTTGAGTTAAAACTTTCAAAAAAGTACCTTTGTTAGAATGTTTGTTTAGCTGGATGATACTACATTCCAAATTTCAAGTTACTATTGACATTAATTCAAGATAATAGAAAAAGTACCAAATTAAAATTTTTTACCCTATTTGTCACATAAAAGTTGCAATTTCCAAAAATACTTTTTCAGATTTTTTTTTTAGAAAAATCTTCCATTTTAAGTTTCTGTTTGAACACTTTTTTAAAATTTTTTCGTTTCGCTAGAGGATCCTACATTCCAAATTTCATGTTTCTAGGATCATTATTTCAGAAAAATATAAAAAGTACCAAAGTACACTTTTTTACCGCCTTAAAAACTTGAATTTCTAAAAACTTAGTCTGAGTCGAAACTTTTAAAAAAGTACCTTTGTCAAAATGTTGTTTAGCTTGATGATGCTGCATTCCAAATTTAAGGTTACTGTTGGCATTACTTGAGGAGATAAAAAGGTACCAACGTCTATTTATTTTACTCTATTTACAACACAAAAATTGGTATTTCCATAAAGTACTTTTTTATAAAACTAAAAATATTTCGAAAACCAAAAATATCTCGAAAGCTAAACCGTTTTACAATTACTCTTTTATATACAATTTTAAAGTGCTATTTTAGTTGTTTCGTGTCAGCTGGGTAGTAGACGATCCCCCCGTTGGGCGCCATTTTTTAAAAAATGTTCAAAGTTAGGCCAAAATTCTTAAAGTTTTTTCTGTAAGTACAGATCGAGCTCGGGACTCTAATTATATTTGTTATAAGGGTTCAAGTTGATAAATGCAGAAGAAAAATTGAATTTCTAAAAATTATAGACATTTCTGGTATACCCGTACCGGTTTCAAACACTCCAGTTAGTGTTATCATCAGTAGGATTTCAAATGTCGGTTTGTCTTGTTGATGGAAATTGTTTTTTATATATGTGACTATTTAAAGTTTCTACAGAATAAATTTTAACAGTTTCCAACACTACAATTCTATTTCTAGCAATCTCAACCTCACCTCATACTTTCTTTCAAATTTTTTGTCTCTTACATTATTTTGCAAGGGTTACCAACATGATCTAGAATTGAAAATGTTATTCATTGATTCGTGTCACGCGGGGCGTAGACGAACCCCATGTTGGGCGCCATTTAGCTTTAATTTAATGGAAGGAGAAAATAGAGCAATTTTTTAGATTTAAGTTCCTATTTAACCAAACAAACATTAGCGTGTCTCGAAATCAGGAAATTTTTGAATTCCTTAAGGGCATGTTTCTAGAACGATGCTTATTGAAGAGCTGATTACGGTAAAAATTTTTTGTAAATCATCTTAAGGGCGCAACCAGTGCTTAAAGTTTAAATCCGTATTGCATTTGGTCAAAAAAAATAAATTTTTAAGATGGTGCTACAAAAATTCAATTTTTTTTTGTAAATCATCTTCAGGGCCAAGCAACGCTTAAAGTTTGAATCCGTATTGCATTCGGTCAAAAAAATATTTTTTAAATTGGTGCTTAAAGTTTCGTTATGTAGAGTGCATTGAGGAAAAAATATTTTTAAAGTTTTCATGAAGCAATTTTGGTCCAGCACAACGTTTTAAAATTTTAAAAATATGTTATTTATATTTTTTTAAGTTTTTGTATACGATCTACTAAATTCCTTTAAATATCTGCTAAATTTAATTTTTCCTTTTCTCGATAAACAGTTTGTGTCATTAGTCTTTGTTATGATTCTACTATTTTCTACTTTTCTCTTTCTAACCTCTAGCGATTTTCACATAGTTTTTGTCTGTTATTAAAGTTTTTTTTTTTCTTAAAAGATTTTTTGTTTTATATTTTCCCAAACTTTTTTTTAGTTTTTCCTTTAAAATAAATTTTTGGGTGTGTTTCGTTTGGCGAAAGAAAAAAAAGTAAAACTTTAATATTCTCTGTATTCTACAAAAAAATGTTTATAGCAAAAAAAAAAGTTTATGTTTTCTTGTATCAAGGGAAATAGGAGAATGTTTTTAATGTTTTTTTTTTTAACTTTCAAAGTAATGTGTCTTTATGGGAGTGTGTGATTTAAGCACTAAAAAGTTTGGTTTTATCTTAATTAACTATAATATTATTAAAACATTTTTTTAAGAGGGGAAGGGGGTAGGGTGGGACTTAAAAAAGCTTAAATCAAAGCGAAACTAACAATTAAATATCACTAGAGTTTGTCACAAAATGGGTCTCAAGTCACGACATGTACCCAAATTTCTACACTAAAAAAACCTGCCTAAAAAATTTCGTTGTTTCTTACCACGAAATTTGTTTGAAAATGTACGAAATGCACGAAAATCTTTTATAAAATAAACAATTTGTATACCCTCCACTTTAGTGATAGAGGGTATATGAGGCATTCCACACCAAATGTCCCGCTACAGAAAAACATGTGTCCCGTAAATTTCTAAATAGGTTGTTTGGATAGCCCTATATGTAACTAAGAAAATTGCGTTTTTGGTTTTTCAAATTTTCGAAAACTGGGCTTAGGAGGCGTGGTCAAATATTGGAAAAATGGTAAAATTTGTGGCGAGTTGCCTTGATTAAATATTTATCACATTAATACGGAATGCACCACAGTGTCAAAAATTTACGTTCTTATATAGTTTTGTATGGGCTATCGATTAAAATTTTTTGTTTTGGAAAATTTTCAGAACCCGTTCTGAAATTTTCCATTTTTTAAAAAAGTAAATTTATCAAAAATCCGGCCACTTTTTTTTCTCTTTTATTTATTTTTTTAAAAGTTTAGATGTTTGTCCATCCACACAAAAAAAATCAGAAACACGTTCATCTTTTTTTTCGAGAAAATCGCATTTGAACTTTAAATTTCATAACAATTTTGTTATTTGCTTGTATTTCTTTGTTTTAAAGTTGCGAATGAGTAATATTAATTGCATAAATATTCGTCATACGCTCTGTTGACACAAGACAATACAAGCAAATTACAAAATTGTTATGAAATTTAAAATTCAAATGCGATTTTTTCGAAAAAAACGAAAAATACATTTTTGATTTTTTTTGTGTGGATGGACAAACATCTAAACTTAAAAAAAAAATTTAAAAAAAAGAAAAAAAAGTGGCCGGATTTTTGATAAATTGACTTTTTTAAAAAATGGAAAATTTCAGAACGGGTTCTGAAAATTTTTCTTGGAAAAAAATTTTATTCGATAGCCCATACGAAACTATATAAGAATGTAAATTTTGAAGATTGTGGTGCATTTCGTTTTAATGTGATAAATATTTAATCAAGGCAACTCGCCACAAATTTGACCATTTTTCCAATATTTGACCACGCCTCCTAAGCCCAGTTTTTGAAAAATTGAAAAACCGAAAACGCAATTTTCTAAGTTCCATATAGGGCTATCCATACAAGCTATTCAGAAGTTTATGGTACACGTGTTTTTTTTCGCTGGACATTTGGTGTGGAATGCCTCATATATAAGTTTGTCATTCCGATTGTAACTCATCGAAATATCGGTCTGGAACCCCATAAAGTATATATATTCATGATCCCCGATCGATTTTAAGACATTCTAGCTATGTCCGTCTGTCCGTATGTCCGTCTGTCTGTGGAAATGGTGATCACGGCCAAAGTTTTACACGGAGATGACTGAAACTTAGCATATTTATTGGAAGTTCTCCCGAGAAGTTTGGTATTGCATTTGAGCGATATCGGTTCAGCGGTTCAAAAGTTATGAACGAAAATGTAAGGACACCTAAAAAATTTTAGTACATTCAACATAACCTAAAAATACAAAATGCTTTAATTCGGCTGCTGGTTGACATATGTAACATAATTAAACACCAAATGGTATTAAAACAAGTGCGAACACATTTTTTGATAAAAAAATCGAGGATTTTTTTTACCAATTTTTTTTTTCAAAAAAAAATTTTTTTTTTTCAAAAGTAATTTCTTTTTAAATAAAGTTTTTTGCAATAATCTTTAAGAAATTATGGAGGGTATCAACACATTCGGTAAGGCCGAATTTAACTTTTTTACTTGTTTTTTTTTTTTGTATTTTACGAAATATTTTCGTAAAAAAACGAAACACATTTTTGTGTGTTACGAAAAATTTCGTAAAATAAACAAAATTTACCGAAAATGTGTAAAGTTGAGAATTTAACTGTACCCAAAAACATATTTTTTTTACGAAAATCGTTTGTAAAATCTCCTGGGTCGACCCACAGTACTTTGAAATGTTTCTGCTATAAAAATCTTTCATTTGTTTAACAAAAAAATTGCATTTTTCAAAGGTTGGTTAATTTCTACAAGGGGAAACTTTTCCCCTAGGTCGATTTTTTCCCATATACGAACTTAGCCTGCTGAAGTCTAGCTTTTTTATTTGAATGGCATCTGTGTTTTACACAGATGGACATTAATAGCATGTCTTAGATTCCAAAAATCCACAAAAGCGTCCACGTTTTAATTGTGGCCACAATCAAAAGTCTAAAGTCGCCAATTGTACCAAAATCTGATACCCAGCAAACTAAAATCGCCAAAACCAAGTCCCTGAGCCAGACCCCCAAAATTGTGAAATGTCGAAATATAGTGGACTACATTGGCTTTAATCTCCACCAGGTCCGATAGCGTCCACGTTTTAATTGTGGCCACAATCAAAATTTTGAAATGTCTTGTTGTACCAAAATCTGATGCCCGGCAAATTAAAATCGCCAAAACCAAGTCCCTGAGCGAGACCCCCCAAAATAGTAAGAAGCCAAAATATAGTGGACTACATGAGCTTTAAGCTCCACCAGGTCCGATAGCGTCCACGTTTTAATTGTGGCCACAATCATAGTTTAAAAATCGCCAGTTGTACCAAAATCTGATGCCCGGCAAATTAAAATGGCCAAAACCAAGTCCCTGAGAGAGACTTCCAAAATTGTGAAATGTCGAAATATTGTGGACTACATTGGCTTTAATATCCACCAGGTCCGATAGCGTCCACGTTTTAATTGTGGCCACAAATTAAAATTGCCAAAACTAAGTCCCTGAGCGAGACCCCCCAAAATTGTGAAATGTCGAAATATAGTGGACTACATGGGCCTTAATCTGCTCCAGGTCCGAAAGCGTCCACGTTTTATTTGTGGCCACAATCAAAATTCTTAAGTCGTTATTTGTACCAAAATCTGATACCCGGCAAATTAAAATCGCCAAAACCAAGTCCCTGAGCCAGACCCCCAAAATTGCGAAATGTCGAAATATAGTGGGCTACATGGGCCTTAATCTGCTCCCGGTCCGATAGCGTCCACGTTTTATTTTTGGCCACAATCAAAATTCTAAGGTCGTTAGTTGTACCAAAATCTGATACCCGGCAAATTAAAATCGCCAAAACCAAGTCCCTGAGCCAGACCCCCAAAATTGTGAAATGTCGAAATATAGTGGACTACATGGGCCTTAATCTGCTCCAGGTCCGATAGCGTCCACGTTTTAATTGTGGCCACAATCAAAATTCTAAAGTCACCAGTTGTACCAAAATCTGATACCGGGCAAATTAAAATCGCCAAAACCAAGTCCCTGAGCGAGACCCCCCAAAATTTTAAGAAGCCCAATTATAGTGGACTACATGGGCCTTAATCTCCACCAGGTCCGATAGCGTCCACGTTTTAATTGTGGCCACAATCAAAATTCTAAAATCGCCAGTTGTACCAAAATCTGATGCCCGGCAAATTAAAATCGCCAAAACCAAGTCCTGAGCCAGATCCCCAAAATTGCGAAACGTCGAAATGTAGTAAAAATTAATTTTTTAATGTTATTTTTAATTTAATTTAATGTTTTTGGGTACAATATGACTTGAAAAATGCTAATTAAAGGTTTTTTAGAACTCATTTTAGCGAAGTTCACAAGAAAGAACTTAACTAAAAGAATTTATTTTACACTCCTTTAGAATTAGGGATTCGACCCCCGAAATACCGATTCCAAAAATCTTGGAATTTACTGGAGTATGCCAAGTTTTTTACAAAAAAAACATCGGGATTTAATTTTTTTTAGCAAAAATTTTTTGTCCGGGGATTTTTTATACCCTCCAACAACATTATGGGGGTATACTCACTTTGTCATTCCGTGTGTATCGCATTGAAATATCGATCTAGGACCCTATAAAGTATATATTTTATTGATCAGTGATCGATTCTAAGACATTCTAGCGATGTCCGTCCGTCCGTCTGTAGAGGACACGATACACTCCAAAATAAAAGAGCTAGACTTCCGAAGTTTGGTACGAATATGTCCTATATTCCTAGGCAGGTTAAGTTCGGAAATGGGCAAAATCGAACCAAGGGGAAAAAGTTTCCCCTTGGAGAACTAAGCCAACCAAAGAAAAACCGCAATTTTTGCAGGGTTTTTTGTACTTTTGATAAGCAAATGCCACATTCTTATCTCAAAGGAAGTTCAACATCGCAAGGGGAAGGTTCCCCTAACGTCAACCACCAACCCCCCCCCCCCAAAAAAAAAAGACGCACCTGGATTTTTAATACCCTACACCACTCTGTGGTACAGGGTATAATGAGTTAGTGCTGGTGTTTGTAACTACCCGAAATATTGGGCCTAGACACCCCTTTAAGTATACCGATGGACTCAGAATTACTTTTTGAGTCGATTTAGCTATGTCCGTCCGTCCGTCTGTCCATCTATCGGTTTAAGCACGATACAGGTCGCAATTTTCGATCAATTGACTTGAAATTTGAAACTTAAGCTTCTTGTGGCCCAAGGACGAAGCCTATTGAAATTGGAAAAAAATCGGTCCATGTTAAGACCTAGCTCCCATACAAACACCCCCTTTCAATTTCGCTTAAGAGCCTCTAATAACCGTATTATAATTGATATCGTTTTGAAATTTAACAGGTAAAAATATTTTGTATACCCAAACCATCATACCAAATTTCAAAGGAATCGGGTCAGTCCTTCTGGTAGACCTCCCGATATTCACATAATTTCCTCAAAATTCATAAAAATGGAAATATTTGATAAACATTTTATTTTTAGGTTTTAAACGTGTATTTACACTGCGAATCACATCAATAAGGAATCGAGTTTTTCACTTTTTAATCGAATATATCTTTGTAACGAATAAGCGGAAAAATATAAAAAAATGCACCGATAGAAACCATTATGTAGCTAATTATATCAAATAATAACAATAATCAAAAGACTGAAAGAAGTCCTTTAAAAAAATATTTTTCGGCAACTTGTTAAAGAATTACCAGTTTTTTATGAATCACTTGAATAAGGAATTTTGTGATACAGACCAAGTAGGACCTGAATCTAATTTGTAATGAATAGCAATCCCTCAAACAACAAAAACAAAACAGTTTTGTTTTGAATTTCAATAAAAATGGGACTCCCAAAGCTCTTAGCTCTTCCGAAAAGGAAAAAGTACTGACTTTGAAGTTCAAAGTGTAAAAGGTTGTTGAAATCGCGGAAATAACAGAGAGGAAAAAAACTGCTGCATGCAATTATCTAAATAACATTCAGAACTATGGAAAAAACATGAATGGGCGAACGCAAATGGCAACAACTGAACGAGATCGACAAAAATTTTAAGAATTTCCCCAAATTCTACGCCGACATCTTTCAAAATTCTTAAATAAAGTGGCGTTAATGCGAGTATTTGTACAGTCCGTCGCGTTTAAAAGTTAAGTGAGTCGCAAATTATGCAAAAACTAATCGCTGAACGTCAAACGTAGTAAGCAGCGCCTTAATCTCTGCAGGAATACAATGACACGGTCTGAGAAATTTTTCAAAGTAATTTATTCCGACGAAAAAAAAAACATAATACCGTTGCATAAGACGGATACAATGGTTTTCGGTGATTTGAGACAATAAAAACCGTTTTTGCATAGCACACAGATCATAGAAGGTGTTGTTATGGTATGGGGTGCGCTATTCTACTGTGGCATCATTACTGTTCCTTACGTTACCATCGATGCTTCTTAAGTTTGGAACTAAGGTTTGCAATTTGCAACAGACTATGAACTCATTTAATTTTTAATCGTGATGGACTGTCAAAATGCCCATTAAATCACCACTTTCTTTGAGAATTTTGCAACCTGTCAACGTGGAATTCGAGGGAATTCTTAAATTTTTTGTCGATTTCGTTCTGTTGTTCCCATTTTAGTTCGCCCATTCGTGTTTTTTCCATAGTTCTTAATGTTATTTAAATAATTGCCTTCAATAGGTTTGCCCCTTTCTATTATTTTCGCGATTTCAACGGCCTTTAGCACTTTGGACTTTAAATACAGTACTTTTTTCTTTTCGGAAGATCTAAGAGCTGTTGTGAGTCTCATTTTTATTGAAATTCGAAACAAAACTGTTTTGTTTTTATTGTTTAAGGAATTGCTATCCATAACAAATTGGATTCACGTCCTACTTGGTCTGTATTAAAAAATTCCTTATTCAAGTGATTCATAAAAAACTAGTAATTTTTTAACAAGTTGCCGAAAAATATTTTTTTAAAGGACTTCTTTCAGTCTTTTGATTATTGTTACTATTTGACGTTATTAGCTAGATAATGGTCTCTATCAGTGCATTTTTTTATATTTTTCCGCTTATTCGTTACAAAGATATATTCGATTAAAAAGTGAAAATCTTGATTCCTTATTGATGTGATTCGCAGTGTAAGTAACCTTATCAAATCGGAATATAATTGGACCATTTTTGGACTTAGTCCCCCATATACAAATTTGGACCGATATTCAGTTAAATCGGTCAATTGACAAAAAAATAAGCCAATTCCACTAAATTTTGACCTGTGTGTGTTTTCTACACTAAATAAAGATCTAACAACGACAGATCCAATCGTTCCATGTTTAGACTTGGGACCCATTTTCCGGGAAACACTGGTGTAGGGTATCATATGGTCGGTCTTGACCGACTATAACTTTCTTACTTGTTTTATATTGTTTTTTTTTTTACATTTTGAAGGGGATAAAAGATTCGGCACAGCCGAATGTAAGACTCTCACTTGTTTTTTTTTTCGCGGAACCTTATTTTTCAAAAAAAAAATTTTTTTTTCAAAATTAATTTCTTTTGCCTAATTTTTTTTAACACAATTTTTTCACATTTTTTTTACAGTTTTTTCAAATCATGTTTTTTGCAATAATCTTTTCAACATTTTGGAGGGTATTGATCGATTCTGCAAGGCCGATTTTAATTTTTTTACTTGTTTTTGTTTTTTTTTTACATTTTTCTCTTTCTCATAATTATTTAGATAAAAACACAATGACAAAATTAATTAAAACAATTATTAATGAGAATAATTATTATTAAAAACACGTGTAATCAATAAAATATTTCTAATGCTTAAATTTAAATAAATTTATTAAAATGTGAGCTTTATTAATTTAAATTTCAATAATCTAATAAAATGAATATAAATGAATATAATTAAATTAAGTATTGAAAATGTAAACAAAAATAAAAAAAAAATTGATAAGAAACCTTTCACAATCGAAAATGAAATAGGAAAAAAGAAATTCTATACAAATCTTTAACAAAATATTATTTTTTTTTTATTAAACAAAGGAAGATTATTTGTTTTAATCGTAAAATATTGTCGTAAAATTGTGAAAAACCATATTTTAAAAATATTTATTTTGTTCATTAACAATTCACAAGTGCCTACACCATTTTTAAGGTGCTTTAGAAAAGAGAAATGTAGGTAAGAAATTTATAGTAGATTGAGAACGATCATATTAATACCTAACAAAAGTGTTTGCGGGTAAATGGGTCATTAGTCCAAACATGGACCGAGTGGGTCTACATTTGGTAACTATAAACAAACCAAATTTGAGTGAAATTGGCTTTTATTTTTTGTTAATAGAGAGATAATAGTGAATATCGGGCGAAATTTGTAAGTGGACGCTAAGTCCAAAAGAGATTTTATATAATCAGGTGTGTTTATTTTCAATCTTAACTTTTTAACCAATGGACCGATTTTGCGAAAATGCAATAAAACCTTAACCGAGAATATAGCAAATATTAAAACATTTTTAAATTCCTAAAATATGGGAACATTTTTTTTTTTTTTTGAAAAATATTTTTTTTTTTAAATTTAAAAATTTTGAAAAATATTTTTTTTTTTTTAAATTTACATTAAAAATGGTGTAATTACAATTTATGTTCCGTAGTATCTCTTTATTTTTTTTTTTTTTTTGAAAATAAAATATTTTTTTTCAACAATTACTCAACATTATTCATTCATTATCTGTATTTTTTTTTACATATATTTCGTGTGTAACTTTAAAAAAAGATTCACCATAAGACTGTGTACTCCACTCTACATATAGATATTTTTAAAGTTTTTTTTTTCAGTATTTCACATGTTTCAATTTCTGGTTTTCAACATTTTTGTCTGTCTGTTTGTCTTCTAAAAAAATAATCAGACATGAGTTTATATAAAAAAAGTGTGTTTGTGTCAGTGCGTGTTTTTTTGAAAATTTTGTTATGAAGTTCATTCAACTGTCAAAAAGAAACAACCAAAAAAAACAACGTTCCGGCCGACCCGAAACCAAAAAAAAAAACAAACATTTAAAAATAATTTCTTATTTTGTTTTTGAAATTAAATTTCTGTTTGGTTTTTCTTTATTCGGCTTTTTGTTTTAAATCAAATATTTATTTTAAATTCAAAACTCGCTGTGTGAGTTTTTTCTTTTTTGTAGTATTTTCGAATATTTTTTTTTCGATATTTTAAAAATGCATAATTTCTTTTGTTCTAAAAAATACATTAATATGTATAAATATTTATGACGTTTTCTTTGTTTTTATAAATAACCACAAAATTTTTGGAATTTTTGGCAAAAAACTTGTATTATATTACACCAACAATTACTGACACACAAAAAGCAACTTTGCCAAATTCTGATAACTTTTTTCTATATAAAAAGTTGTCAGATTCTGATCAACTTTTCGATATAAAAAGTTGTCAGATTCTGATCAACTTTTCTTTACTAAAAGTTGTCAGATTTTGATCATTTTTTCTTTATAAAAAGTTGTCAGATTCTGATCAACTTTTCTATATAAAAAGTTGTCAGGTTTTGACCAACTTTTCTATATAAAAAGTTGTCAGATCCGGATTAACTTTTCTATATAAATAGTTGTCAGATTCTGATCAACTTTTCTATATAAAAAGTTGTCAGATTCTGATCAACTTTTCTATATAAAAAGCTGTCAGATTCTGATCAACTTTTCTATATAAAAAGTTGTCAGATTCTGATCAACTTTTCTATATAAAAAGTTGTCAGATTCTGATCAACTTTTCTATATAAAAAGTTGTCAGATTCTGATCAACTTTTCTATATAAAAAGTTGTCAGATTCTGATCAACTTTTTCTAAATAAAAAGTTGTCAGATTCTGATCAACTTTTTTATATAAAAAGTTGTCAGATTCTGATCAACTTTTCTATATAAAAAGTTGTCAGATTCTGATCAACTTTTCTATATAAAAAGTTGTCAGATTCTGATCAACTTTTCTATATAAAAAGTTGTCAGATTCTGATCAACTTTTCTATATAAAAAGTTATCAGATTCTGATTTACTTTTCTATTTAAAAGTTGTCAGATTCTGATCAACTTTTTTAAATAAAAAGTTGTTAGATTTTGAACAACTTTCTATATAAAAAGTTGTCAGATAAAAAGTTGTCAGATTCTGATAACCTATTTTATATAAAAAGTTGTCAGATTCTGATCAATTTTTCTGTTTAAGAAGTTGTCAGCATCTGATCAACTTTTCTATATAAAAAATTGTCAGATTCTGATCAACTTTCTATATAAAAAGTTGTCAGATTGTGATAAACTTTTCTATATAAATAGTTGTCAGATTTTGACAAATTTTTTCACATAAAAAGTGGTCAGCTTCTGACAAACTTTTCTTTATAAAAAGTTGTCCGATTTTGATCAACTTTTTCTTTATAAAAAGTTGTCCGTTCTGATTTACTTGTCTATAAAATAAGTTATTAGATTCTAATCAACTTTTCTATATAAAAAGTTGTCAAATTCTTAACAACTTTTTTCTATAAAAAAGCTTTCCAAAAGTTCTTAAAAAAAAACTTTTTTTTCAATGTTTCAAGAAAAACTTTTTCTTTTAAATTATAATAATTTAATATTAAGAAGCATCATCTGTAATAACCTACACGTGAATTCATGAGATACATAATTTATGAAAACAGAAAAAATACCAGTCTAAAAAGCATAACTATAATAATAAAAAATGCAAAAATAATAATAACATATAAATAACGCTGAGAAGAAAGATGTAGAAAACAAAATTTATGTTAGAAAGAAAATTGGATTTTTTTGCTTAAAAAGAAAAATTTCCATTTTAAAAAAAAATCTGAAACGATGATAAAAAAAAAATGAAAAGTAACGCACGAATGCGCAAGTGCTGCTAAGGTTTTTTTTTGGATAAATATTGCTATTGTTGTTAATGCTGCTAAAGATAAAATTACTGACTGGTTTACAAAATAGCAACTACAACAAAAAATATATAAGAAAAAAACTTAAAAAAAACAATAACAATAAACTCATAGATAGAGCAAAATAAAAAGAAATAATGGTTTCATATTGTGTCTTTACACTGTGAGATACAGTGACCGACAAAAGTGTATGTACGACTACATAGACCTAATTATTATTAAACAACTATTTTTGTAAAAAGTGATGTTTAGGTAATTTATCAAGCTTTAATTTAAGCTTAATGGGGTTCAGAATGAGTAAATATCAAATGTGCTACGAGGGTCAAAATGGAAATTGAAATTATTAAAACAACCTTTTTTAGAAAATTTTTTAATAAATATTTTTATGTCAATCTTTTTTTAAATATTTAAAATTTATAAAATGGTTAAACAGTTTATATTCAGTTATCAACAAATTTTTCCAAAGACTCAAACAAAAAATTAAAATTTTTAAAATATAGTAGAAAAAGTCAGCATCTTTTGACCTCCAATTCTTTTGACCACCAATTTTTTGGAAACAAAGAAAATGTTAAATTATTTTCATTATTATAATACATTTAGGTGCCCTTAAACTTATAAACAATAAAATATTTTCTTTGTTTACAAAAAATGTATGGTTCATTTTTGTTTTAGTTGTTGTAAATTTTTTTTTTTAATAACTGAATATAAACTACTGGACAATTTTTAATGTTTGAGCGTGAAAAAAATTTACATAAATAATATAAACTCAATCTGGACGCCATTAAGCTTAAATATGACCTTGATTAATTACTTACACAGCACTTTTTACACAAATACTTGTTTGATAATAATAAGGTCTATTATTGTTAACCATTAACGAATTACATCTACTATGTTATCGTACGTAGACTTTTATCAGTCACTGTATGTATGTAAGATAGAAAATTGTATACAAAACAAAAATCATAAATATATAACACTGTACGACAATAAAAAATATTTACGCCCACAAAAGTTGATCATGATTTCTGAAATTTTGCTGAAATACTTGTAAATATTACCATTTATAATGTGTGAAACATGAGTAAAATTGGTCCACGGGTTCAGATGTTATAAAAATATCTTTTTTAAGCTCTACTTTCAGATTTTTTTAGTCCCCATTATGGGTGAAAAATCGTGTCGTATAGTGTATTACAAAAAAAAACTCACTCTGGGTAATATTTTGTCTGTAATATTAGATACACTATTTATAAGATACAAAACAACGATGACTACGACGTGTATTTTCATGACGACAATATAACCATGGCCCAAAACAACAACAACGAAAATGGCAACAGTGCTGTTGCTGCAGAGTAATAGCAATACCAACAAACCAAAAACTGCACATTAAACAAAAAAAATGTATCTTTAAGTCAAAGAAACTCGCAAAAAAACCCGCCGCACACTTTTTTTCGCCATAATAGCAAACGGTAGAAGTACTAAAAAAAGAAGGCAAATACATACAAAAACAAGCAAAAGAAATAAATTCAATTTGGACGAATCCATAAATACCCTCCATAATGTAGTTAACAAGATTATAGCCGAAAACTTTTATTTGAAAAAAAATTTTGGTGAAAAAAAAAATTTTAGTGAAAAAAAATTTTAGTGAAAAAAAAATTTTTTTGGTAAAAAAAAAAATTTGGTGGAAAAAAAAATTTTTAGTAAAAAAAATTGGTGTAAAAATTTTTTTTGGTGAAAAAAATTTTTTTCGTAAAAAAAAAATTGTCAGAATCTGACAACTTTTTGTATAGAAAAGTTGCTCAGAATCTAACAACTTTTTGTATAGAAAAGTTGCTCAGAATCTGACAACTTTTTGTATAGAAAAGTTGCTCAGAATCTGACAACTTTTTGTATAGAAAAGTTGCTCAGAATCTGACAACTTTTTGTATAGAAAAGTTCCTCAGAATCTGACAACTTTTTGTATAGAAAAGTTGCTCAGAATCTGACAACTTTTTGTATAGAAAAGTTGCTCAGAATCTGACAAATTTTTGTATAGAAAAGTTGCTCAGAATCTGACAACTTTTTATATAGAAAAGTTGCTCAGAATCTGACAACTTTTTATATAGAAAAGTTGCTCAAAAGCTGACAACTTTTTATATAAAAAAGTTGCTCAGAATCTGACAACTTTTTATACAGAAAAGTTGATCAGAAAATTTTGCAGAATCTGACAACTTTTTATATAGAAAAGTTGATCAGAATCTAACAACTTTTTATATAGAAAAGTTGTTTAGAATCTGACAACTTTTTATATAGAAAAGTTGCTCAGAATCTGACAACTTTTTATATAGAAAAGTTTGTCAGAATCTGACAACTTTTTATATAGAAAAGTTGATCAGAATCCAACAACTTTTTATATAGAAAAATTGATCAGTATCTGACAACTTTTTATATTGAAAAATTGATCAGAATCTGACAACTTTTTATAAAGAAAAGTTAATCAGAATCTGACAACTTTTTATATAGAAAAAGTTGCTCAGAATCTAACAACTTTTTATATAGAAAAGTTGCTCAGAATCTGACAACTTTTTATATAGAAAAGTTGCTCAGAATCTGACAACTTTTTATATAGAAAAGTTGCTCAGAATCTGACAACTTTTTATACAGAAAAGTTGCTCAGAATCTGACAACTTTTTATATAGAAAAGTTGCTCAGAATCTGACAACTTTTTATATAGAAAAGTGACTCAGAATCTGACAACTTTTTATATAGAAAAGTTGCTCAGAATCTGACAACTTTTTATATAGAATAGTTGCTCAAAATCTGACAACTTTTTATACAGAAAAGTTGCCCCGAATCTGACAACTTTTTATATAGAAAAGTTGAATAGAATCTGACAACTTTTTATATAGAAAATCAGAATCTGACAACTTTTTATATAGAAAAGTTGATCAGAATCTGACAACTTTTTATATAGAAAAGTTGCTCAGAATCTGGCAACTTTTTATATAGAAAATTTGCTCAGAATCTGACAACTTTTTATATAGAAAAGTTGCTCAGAATCTGACAACTTTTTATATAGAAAAATTTGTCAGAATCTGACAACTTTTTGTTTAGAAAAGTTTGTCAGAATCTGACAACTTTTTATATAGAAAAGTTTGTGAGAATCTGACAACTTTTTATATAGAAAAGTTTGTCAGAATTTGACAACTTTTTATATAGAAAAGTTTGTCAGAATCTGACAACTTTTTATATAGAAATGTTGATCAGATTCCAACAACTTTTTATACTGAAAAGTTGATCAGATTCCGACAACTTTTTATAAAGAAAAGTTGATCGGAAAAAAAGTGCAGAATCTGAGATTTTTTATGAAAAGCTATCTAAAAATTTATGAAATTACTGCTACCTTAATGTAATACAGTCAGCCCAAAAAAAAGATATAAGAAATATTTATGTAGCAACAACAACAGTAACAGCAAAATACCTATGCTAATATTAAACTCCATATGTTAACATTTTTTTTAATACATGAGGTTGCTGCTCCATAGAGTCATGTAGCAAGCAGCGTACTACAACACAATATTATAGCGTGTTTTGGGTTGATGCATGTGTATAATGTTGCAGAGTTTTTTTTTTGTTATTCTTTTTGTTGCTTATGAAAGTCCATAAGAAGTCAAAGTAGAAAAAAAAGCAAAGCAAAAATTCAACAATAATCAAAAGTTTTCAATGTTTAAAATGACTGTCTGTCGGACAGACAGACATACAGACAGACAAAGAAACAGATATAGATAGATCGAAAGAAGGAAGGTTGGACAATCATATAGACAGAACCACAAACAGAAAGACAGACAGAGGCAACAAAATACATAGATATAACGTTCAGTTATTTAGAAACGTGTGAAGGCAAATAACACCGTCCGACAAAAAAAATAATCGTTAAACACGAACTGGATAATATACGTTTGAAACTAGAGACTAAATGGAGAAAAACTGCATTAACAGTTTTTCATTACGTGATCCTGTTTCTTTTTAAAAGGACTTTAAAGTTTTAGAGGATTCAATTTGTAAAATACTTTTATAATATTTGTCCTAGGATGTCACTACATAGTGATGGCAAATGAAAGAGGAGGATCTCCGCTAATTTTCCCATTTTATTATTTTGACATTTCAGGTAAAGAAGGTAAGTAATGTTCTTTCAAAATTGTATCCCTCAATATCATTTAAAATTTTTAACAAAATATTTTGATAAAACAATAAAAAAAATGGAAAAATTAGCAAAGATTCTCCACTTTCATATAAAAAATATTTTATAAAATATTATCCTTTAAAACTTTGAAATCCTTTAAAAAGGAAACAAAATCACGAAATGAAAAACTGTAAATGCAATTTTACTCCAGTTGATCCCTACATTCAGACGTATTTCATCTGGTTCATGTTTAATATTAACTGTCGGAAGGTGTAATATTATTTTTCCTGCTGCCTGCCTGACATGGTCTGGCCTGAACTGACTGCCTCTAACAATTGCTGCAGCTGCAGCGACTATTTGCTGCAGCACAAAGGAAATAGCAATAAACTGTTTTTCAGTTTTTAAGTTGCTGACTGATGTTGCTGTTGTTTGTTGCTGGTTGCTATTATGTAGTTTTTGGCTTAGATTATGCGTTCATTTGTTATATAGTTGTTGTGTTTGTTGCTGCTGTTGTATTGACTGGTTGGATTGGGTTGTATGGGATTATTGTCCGGTTTTTTAATTTTTTTTAAGTATTTTGCTCTTATTTCTTTGTTATTAAATTGTTTTTTTTTTGTTGTGTTCTTAACATTTTTACCTTTTCATAATGGTTTTTTTTTTTTTATTTTTAAGTTTCTTTTTATATTTTTCAGCTGTATCTGTGGTTTTAAGATTTATTTTTGTAATTTTTGGTATCATTTGTTGTAAAATTTGTTGTATAACAAAAACTCATAAAAAGATATTTGTTTTTGTTTTCATTTTATATTAGGTCCAGACAGATAACCTATGATTTGTTGGTTTATTTTTTTTTTATTTTGTAAATGACAAAGAAAAATGGTCGTAATTCATTTAAGTAATGTTACTTAAGATATGAGTATAGTAAATGGAACATTTGTTTAGAATCCGTGTGCAAGAGGGGTATTTAAATGAGCATGGACGTATTAGGGGGGTGCCCACGGGGCAAGGGCCCCCCATTTGGATTGAAAAATTTTTAAAATGAATTCACTTCAACACATAATACAAGTAAGAAACATAAGTTTTTTGTTATTGCTAATATTTTGGTTTTTGAATAAAAGTTTGTAATATTTTTTTATAAAAACTCTTGATTTTGATAAATTTTCGTTTTAAAAAAGTCATTTATATCAAAATATCGAAAACATATTATATTAGTTTTATTTAATGAAAATTATGCATCAGAATTTAAGGGACTTTTTCTATATTAAAATTCTCAGGTTCTGAGATATTATTTCCATAAAAAATTCTCAGATATTGACAAATTTTTCGAAAGAAAAGTTTTTATATTTAATTTTAATTTTAGCACTTTTTTTAAAAAATTCGGGTTTGAAATAAAAAACGACTTAGGACAATATTTAAACTGGCAAAAAAAAATCAATAATTTTTTATGTGAATCAAAATAGATAAATTTTCATAAACAAATTTACAGAAGCACCATAAAATTTTTTTTCACAGATTTGAAGACATTTTTGCGAAATTTTTTTATAGAACATTCTCAGAATATTTTCTATAGTAAACTTCCCAGATTTTGATACGTTTTTTCTATAAAAAAAATCTCAGATTCTAAGGAAGTTTTTACTATAGGGTAAAAATATATATAACCATCTGACCGATCTGCACCACCTCTTCAGAACTGGATAAAAATTGGTAGAAATATTGTATTCAAGAAAAACTCTAATTTTTGGGCCGCTGGACGAAATAGTTTCGGAGATACCAGGGTTTGAAAAGCAAAAAAATCATAAATATCTTACTTAAGTGGTGCTACGTTTTTGATAATAAATAATACGATTCTCAGTGATATCTCATTTTATAGGTAATGGGGTCCACATTAAAATAAAATTTAGCAAGATTTTTTTTGTTGATACTCAAATGTCATATTTAGCAAATCCGTGGTTTAAGATGAAATATCAGTCTCACTGGTTCTCGAGTTATGCAAAAAATTGTAACGCCACATTAGAAACAAGTAAAAAAGTTAACTTCGGCCTTGCCGAATGTATTGATACCCTTTACAATTTTAAAAAGATTATTGCAAAAAGTTTTATTTAAAAGAAAATTACTTTTGAAAAAAAAAAAAAATTTTGAAAAAAAATTTCAGAAAAGAAAAAAAAATCCGCGATTTTTTTCTTTTTTTGTCAAAAAGTATGTTCGTACTTGTTTAAATACCAATTATGTTTACATATGTCAACCAGCAGCCAAATTAAAGCATTTTGTATTTTTAGATTATGTTGAATTTACCAAAATTTTTGAGGTGTCCTTCCATTTTCGGTCATAACTTTTAAACCGCTGAACCGATATCGCTCAAATGCAATACCAAACTGCTCAGAAGAACTCTTAATAAATATGTTAAGTTTCAGTCGTTTCGGTGTAATATTTTGACCGTGATCACCATTTCCACAGACAGACGGACATTGCTAGAATGTCTTAAAATCGATCACTGATTAATTATTTATATACTTTATAGGGTCCCAGACCGATATTTCGAGTTACAAACGGGATGACAAACTTATATATTACACTCGAAAAAAATTTTACACTCAAAAAAAAATTAGTAATTTTTCTTTTTTTTACAAAAATGACAAAATAAAAAAGTTTTTTAACTCCAAATAAAATATTTATAATAATTTTTTTTTTTTTTCACGTCAAAAAAATTTACTATCTATAAAAAGGCATTGTGGAAGGTATTCATAGATTCGGCCAAGTCGAATTTAACTTTTCTACTTGTTTTTTTTTTTAACGATTAAAAGTATGGTACGATTTATAATTATTATTTGGAATAGAATTAAAAATTTCTAAAATATAATTGGAATTTTTTGCATTATAATATAGTTGTTTTTTATTGAATTTAAATAAATGTTTTTTTAGTTCCAATTTATTTTTTTGACGACCATTAATTATTTTTTTTCAAAGTCAGTTTTGGAGATGAAAGTCTTGTTACAGCAAACAAAAAATGTTGTTAACAAACTAATCAAGTAAAATAATAATAAAAAAAATAAAAAAATAAAATATATAAAAAAATGTTTATTTTAATTTTTCAAGGCCCAACGGTCCTTTTTTTAGTTTCAATTAATTTTTTTGACCACCATTAATTACACTGTGCTACAGTGAAAAAATACTTCTGATGTGACATGGTATAGGTTGTTGGTTTTGTCGAGTAGATCACAAAAATGCCCATTAAACTTGCCAGGCACCCTCAAATTTTTGAGTTATTGTAAAAAAACGTTTTTTTTGGACTTTGCTCACTAAACCTTGTGTAATTCAGAAAATTTTCAACCGATTTTAAATTGTTTAACTGTTTTGGATAGAAGAAGGATAGGACTTTCCATGTGTGTGAATTAGGCTATACATATAAGAAAGATATCAATTGATTTTTTCTATAATATCTATTTTTTTTTCTATTTTTTGAAAAATTTTTGAGATTATCGATTTTTTTCTGCTATAGTTCGTTTAACAACCTTTATATTTATGAACGTATTTTTAAAGAAAATTTAATTCTGAATACGATGAGCATTATCCTGAAAAAATCAGATAAGAATTGACAGAGTTGTGATAATTTTTCTAAAAAAGAAAATTAAGATTTTGCAGGAAATCGCCGTTCAGATAACTCAGGCAAGAAAAAATAAACTTATCATAAGAGGTCATGTACAATTCTTTTAAATGTTTTTGGCGCGCTGAGTCCGAATCTGGCCTTTAAATTGCTCTATCGCGTCAGGTTTTTGAGATATTCAATATAAATTGATATATCAAAAACTTAATAAAATAGCGCAATTTAAATGTCAAATTCGAATTCAGGGGGGCAAAAATCTTTAAAATAATGATACGCGACCTCTCAGTATGTTCGTTTATTTTTTTTAGCCTGTGTTGTCTGAACGGTAATTTCATGCAAATTCTTAATTTTCTTTTTTAGAAAAATTATCACAACTCTGTCAATTGTTTTTTGATTTTTTTCGGCATAGAAATCATCGTATTCACAATTACATTTTCTTTAAGAATACGTTTATAAATATAAATATTGTTTAACGAACTATAGCAGAATAAACTCAAAAAAATTTCAAAAAATAACAAAAAAATTAGATATTGTTGAAAAAATCAATACATATTTTTCATATATGTATGGACCAATTCAAACACATAAAAAGCCATATCCTTCTTCTATCCAAAACAGTTAAAAAATTGAAAATCGGTTGAAAACTTTTTAAGTTACTCGTGGGCAAGTTTGATGGGCATTTTTGTGATCTTTTCGACGAGATCTACAACCTTAACTACGTCATTTCAAAAGTATATTCGATTTTGTGTTTTTTGTAGCACAGTGTTATATTTTTCGAAGTCGTTTTTGGAGATGAAAGTCTTATCACATTAAAAAAAATGTTGTTAACCAGCTAATAAAGTAAAATAAAAATAAAAAAAAAATTAAAAATTAAAATATAAAAAAAAAATGTTTGTTTTACATGAACAATTTAATTTTTCAAGGCCCAACGGGCTCGGATTAAAATTGTCCAATTTGGCTTTAACTTTGAATAAAGGGTTTTTAGACCAAAAAGAACCATAATTTCTCCGTCAATCGACGAGATTAAAAAAAAATATTTTTTTGTGCCACCCATAAATTTATAAAGGTTGAATTTAACTTTATTTTATTTAATATTACGTCTTCTTAAGGAAATTTTAATATCAATTCCGATTAGCTAGAAATCGGTACCATACACATAAAAACATATTATGATTTATTCATAAATACTATGAAAAAGTTTATAAATATTATGAAAAAGTAATAAATTGTATGAATTTGTTCATAAATACTATGAAAATCGTTCATGGAAAAAAAATTTTGGGTGACCATTTTTTCTTGAACTCAAATCATTACACCTGCTTTTTTATGATTTTGATTTTCATAGAAGAACTCCCTAATAACTCATAATGAAAGAAAAATTATGACGAATGTTTCAACACACAAAAAGATTTGGTTGAATTAATAACACTTATTGTTATTTAGGGGTTTACTACTTCTTCAGTAAAAACAACTGCAAAAAACAACTGACATGAACAGTTGTAGTAATTTTGCACAAAATGAAAATTATGAAGACTTATTTCTTTTGAAAATCGCCCCGATTCGAATGTTTTTTTTTTTTCAAGTTCTGAGATCTCTCTCTTCCTTTAAGAAAACCTTTCAAATCATAAGCAACTATTTTTTAAAAAATTTGTGTATTCTTGAAACTTTTTTCGATAAGATTTTGTATTTATTTTTTCGGGATAAAACCCGCAAATGCCGATGACTTTACCGCATCTACACATTTAGTTTTTGTTAGGACAATTTCTTCCTAAAAATATAGAAAATCCATAATCATAAACTTTTCCTTATAAAAACCCACTGAGATTTTTTGCGATTTTCTTAATACAGGCCGCTGTTCCAAAAAAAGTAATCCACATAAAAAATGTGAAAATGAAAATTTCCGAATTTTTTTGGTGTTCTAGATTTCACATCCGAATTTCTTTTTCGTTTTATTTCACATAAATAAAATTTGGTGAAAGTAAAACGAATGCACTTTTTTCCTTATAATTTTTTTAATTTTAATTATTCGATTTCAAATTCTAATGAAAACGTGATCAATTAAACACTAAACTTGATTTCATGTGATTCGGAAATTTTCATGTGAATTGAAAAGTTGTGAAAGACAGAACAGAGGCCACAGATTAATTTTCGTTTAGAATTTTTTTTAATTCACAAGCTTCTTAGACTTTTTTCAACAGAAATTATTTCAGAATTAGCTATAATAAAACTTTGCTAATGAGTAGGGATGAGATTTCCATGCAAATGCATGTTTTTTGTCGATAGTCTAAAAACGATATCGACCAATTATCTTTCCGAATCAAGAAATTTGCGTTAAAATGGCATCGATTTGTTTTTGCATATTTTGGTGAAAATGCATATTTTTGCATATTTTGGTTTTAAATGCATATTTTGTGCATATTTCCAAGTTTTAAGTGAATACTTTTGCATATTTTGGCATAAATTATCAAAAACACAAATTAAAATTCATTTGTTTCAAAAACTACCTATTTTAAATTTTAATTTTTTTTTGGAAAATAAGAAAAAAAATTTTTTTGAATTTTTATACATTGTCTTAATTTCTAAAAAATCTTGTTTACATAAAGTTTTAAACGTTACTATTTAAACCCGGCGTTACTTTTTTGTTTTTTAAAAAGTTTTTCCTATGAAAACAAGATTTTTATTGCACACATTTTATTTTTTAAGTGCATATTTTTGGGGTTTTTAGTGCATATGTATTTGTAAATTTTTAGCGCATATTTTAAGAGCATATTTTCGATTTTTTAGTGCATCAAAATCTCATCCCTACTAATGAGTATTTAACTGAAATAAAAGTTTTGGCACAGAATTTTTTAACAAAATATTTTTTATGTGAAAATCTCCAAAAATCAGTGCAATCAGTACATATTTTGAAAAATCAGTACAAGGTATTTTGATCAGTACACGTGACTAAAAATTAGTACATGTACTGACCAAATCAGTACGAATGGCCAGCCTAACCATGTTCTTTACAGATCAAAAATTCAAATTAAAGTATTGTTCATCAATTGTCATTCCCTTTTAAAACGTTATTTATAGATCACCACATTGTCGTTTTTTTTGGGGTTTTTTGTCAACTCACCTTTTATTTGTTGTTATTTGATCTAAAAAGTATATTCCACGTTGTTCTTGCTTATATGTATTTGTTATTTTATAAAATTCTAATTTTGCCACTTTACACTTGAATTTATTATTAAATATGTATATAATTTTATTTTTGCTTGCACTGTAAAGTTTTTAATTTTTTTTTTTTACACTTTTAATTTTTGCTGTTTTTGTTTTTTGTGCATATAAATTTTTGCACAATTTCTACTTTATGTATATTTTTATTTAATTTTTTTTGTATTTTTTTGCTTATTTAGCAATAATTATTATTACATGAACATTTTTTGTAAGCTTTTTATGGGCTGAGTTAGCTGTTGTTTGCTTAATTATTTTTTATTTTTCACATTGCACTTTATTGTAGAAAAAGCAATTTGATTATAAAAAGAGAATAGAAAGAAGAAAAAGAAATTGATATAAATTTGGTATTTGTTGTTGTTGTAATATAATTTGAATACAAATTTTGTTGTAATGAATTTGAATTTTTTTGTGTGTATTTTTTTGTTGTTGTAATTCTATTTTAATTTTTTCTATTACTTTTTAAATAAATTTTCTTATAAATTAAAACACCTTTTTTTCTTCAGTTTCTCTTTAGACACAAAATTATTAACTTGTAAACGCACACACGCACACCTTTTTTTTTTTGTTCACTTATATCTTGACATTATTCTTCTATTTTATGTATTTTTTTTTTAAACATAAAAATCACGTACACCAAAAATTTAGTTTTACAAAGTTTTTAGATTTTATTTAACTAAATCTTATGTATAATTATGTTTTTATTATAATTTTAATTAAATATATTTTATAATATTAAATAATCCATTAAATTTTTAACAAGTTTTTCTTCAATTTTCTTTTGTTAATTAATTCGTTTTTTTAAGTTTCTTTATTGTTCTTTAATTCCCTTTTACTTTATATTCATAAAAAAAAAATCATTAATTATGTGATTTGGTTGTTGTTGTTGTTGTTATGTATATATGTTTTTGTATATTTTTTTCTTGTTTCACTTGTTTTCTCACTTTTTTATTTTGCTTTATCTTTTTTGTCTTCTTTATTCTCCTTGTTAATTTCGAGGTTTTCTTTATCACTTATTTCTAATTTTTATTTTTCATTCTTTTTCTCGTGTTCTTTCTTTATTACCACATACACTGTACTTTTTTTACTTTTCTATTGTTTAATTATTATAAAAAAAATTGTTTTTGTGTTCCCTTTTTTGTTTTTTCCAAATTTAACACTTTTTCTCATTGGTTTTGTGTTAATTTTTGTTTAATTAAATCATTATTTAATCCACTGATTTTAATTAAACCAACCGCCATTATAACCACCTAACTTCTTCGCCGTTAAAAAAGGACTGAAAATTTTTAATTCGCAGATTTCTTTTTCTTCATACTAAACGGCCATTTTGAATTTTGTGTAAAAGAGATAACAGTATGTTCAACGGAAGAACAGGGTTGCATGTGATTGGACAAACTTTAAAAGTAAGAAAATCTGGCATCTTTGAATTCTTTTTGATACTCAAAAGCAACTCTGTATACAGTGGTATCAAAGATAAAACGGTGTTCGCATTCATTTTTAACTAGTTTAATTATTGGTTTTCCTCATACAATTTAAACCTCGTTTTATTTTGACAGATATCGTGTTTAACACCAAATTCGCATTAATTTTTTTAAACATGTTTAACCACTTAAACATGTTTAAATTTAAACTTGTTAAGGTACATAAACATGTTTAAGTGCTTAAACATGTTTAAAAAAATGAATGCGAATTTGGTATAAAATTGTATGGGGAAAACACATAATTAAACTAGTTTAAACACTAAACCAAAAATCATTGTATTCCCAAAGAAAATCGTTATAAATTCAACAGAAATCATTGTTGATTTTGACCCTACAAATATTTATGTTGATTTCAATAAAAATTCTTGTCAGTTTTTGTAAAAGTTGATCAACTCGTTTTTTTGTAAATCAACTCGTATTTTTTGTAAACTCAACTCATATTTTTGTTGATATAAGAAATTTTATTAATAAAAAAAAGCTTGTTGTTATTTGTAAATATTCTTTTATTAAGTATGAATCACAATATTTTTTAAAATTATCACCGGCTTTTTACGCTGCAAAATATTAACTCAAAATTTTCACACACACTTCGTTTATTTATGTTATGCACTCGTAAGCCATTCTCCAGTTTTCTAATGACACCAAATCAAAAACCTTAAAAAAACAAAAAAAAAAATACAATTTAGTATGAATACATAAAGTAATCAATGTATTTTATTACTTACGAAATATTTACAGATCAGAATCTGATCATCAGATCCTATTGTTATTTATTTTTATAATATTAAATATTTTTATAAGAAACAAACACATAAAATAATTTAATAAGAGTCAAACAAATTTCACATTGCTACCAACTTGATAATACAAAAATGAACTAACAGGGTTGTTTTTTCTTTTTTGGTTTTATCTATTGAATTCTGTAAAAGCGTTGTAAACAGTTGATTCAACTTTACTGATTATGTAACGATATCAACATTAATTTTTGTTGAATACGGCAATATTCTGTAAAACTTGATCTACAATGGGTTTACTAATTTTTCTACTAAGATATTTCTATGAGTGAATGAATGCGAATATGGTATAACACTTGGAAAGTACACGCAAAAAAAATCTGTGTCGGAGTGAGCAAAAATCTGGCATAATTTTACCAAAAATATGCTAAAACTACAACCGACGAAGTAGTTTTCGTAATTTAGCCAAAACACTTATGTAAAAAATTATGAAGAAAATGCAAATACTATTTAAGCAAAAACTTGGTAAAATATACCAAAAGAAATATGGTGAAATATACCAAAATTATTAGAAAAGGTGACTAAAATAATGCTAAAAATTACCACATTTATGCAAAAATAAATTTTCTATAAAATTTTTGTAAAAATTTGTATATTTTTTGAATTTAAAATTTTCACAGAATAAATCTATAATAATATAATAAATGTTGTGTACACGCAAAAAAAAACCTGTGTCGGAGTGAGCAAAAATCTGGCATAATTTTACCAAAAATATGCTAAAACCACAGACTAATACAGACTCGACATAAGTGACAGGTGTCAAAAAAGTATTCTTTAACCATATGGTTAATATTTTCAAATTATTCTACGAATTAGGTTAGAAAGAGAAAACTGATATAACGCGCCATAAGAAAAATGGATGCCAGATCGGTTTTTGTTGTTTCACTCACTCCTAAGTCGTAGAAAGTGTTGCCATGTTAGCGTAAAACGGACTAAAAACCGCTGTGTTTTCTCCTAAAATCGCTTAGTTTTTCCCCATTTTTTCTTATAAAACTCTACTGTCGAGTCTGTATTTAGTCTGTGCTAAAACTACAAGCGACGAAGTAGTTTTCGTAATTTAGCCAAAACACTTTTGTAAAAAATTTTGAAGATAGTGCTAATGCTATTTAAGCAATAACTTGGTAAAATATACCAAAAGAATTGTGGTGAAATATACCAAAATTATTAGAAAACGTGACTAAAAATAATGCTCAAAATTACCACATTTATGCTAAAATAAATTTTCTATAAAATTTTTGTAAAAATTTGTATATTTGTTGAATTTAAAATTTTCACAGAATAAATCCATATTAATATAATAAATGTTGTGTAGGATTTTATTTACCACCGACCAACTGACCCTTTATGTACAATTTTCTCCAGTGACTGCTGCCTACGCTTTTTCTTGAAGTGAAGGATCCGCTATATCTTCACGAATTTATTTAAAAGCATCCTGTAAAAATAGAAAATTATTACAAAACATAAATTTTTAATTTAAAAAACTAGTAAACCCCATTGGTCTTTTGGTTAGGAGGAACACTTACTTTGTGATTCCATTTGTAACTCATCAAAACAGGTCTGGACTCCATTGGCTTTGCTATATAAATGAGTTTTTAGGTTTTAATTTTATAACTAAAGGCAGGACTGGTGCCCACGCTCCTTGTTGTAGTGAAGGACTCGCCAGAGCTCCAAAAATTTATTTACCAGTACCCTGAAAGATAGAAAATTATAGCAAAATACTAATTTTTAACTAAAAATCTATTAAACCTTATTGGTGTCTTCCGAATGGGGGTAAACTCACTTTATCATTCCATTTGTAATTCATCGAAACATACGTCTGGGACTCCATTGGTTTTGCTAAATGAATGCTGTTTTAAGTTATGACAGCAAAATTAACTTTAGCATTCTTTTATCTTACATTTATTTATCTTTTAAAAAACTAATTATTTATTTTTATTTATTAATTTATTTTAATTTTATTTTTATTTATCAATGTCCTTTTTACGTTTTTATAACACAAAAAATAAACGAGCCACGCACACAAAAATACAAAATGAAAATGGCGGTCTGTATTTGTTTTTTGTTGTTTTCTTTCGATAAATTTTTGTGCAAGCAATTTGCGTTATTGTGCATGTTACTTGGTTATTTTACATAAAAAATGAATTACGTTACTTTAACATAGACAAGCATAATTTTAGCAAAAATTTGGTAAAAAAAATTTTTTGGTGTGAAAAAAGTTTTACCAAGTAGGATTGCTCAATCTGACACAGATTTTTTTTTTGCGTGTACTTAGTCGGTTGTAGTTTAAAGGCCTCTACAGACGATTCAATATTATACACACGCAAAAAAAAAATCTGTGTAAGATTGAGCAAACCTACTTGGTAAAACTTTTTTCATACCAAAAAAATTTTTTTAACAAATTTTTGCTAAAATTATGCTTGTCGATGTTAAAGTAACATAATTCATTTTTTATGTAAAATAACCAAGTAGCTTGCACAATAACGCAAATTACTTGCACAAAAATTTATCGAAAGAAAACAACAAAAAAAAAAACAAATACAGACCGCCATAGTCATTTTGAATTTTTGTGTGCGTGCTTCGTTTATTTTTTGTGTTATAAAACGTAAAAAGGAAATTGATAAATAAAATTTAAATAAATTAATAAATAAATATAAATAATTAGTTATTTAAAAGATAAATAAATGTAAGATAAAAAAAGCTAAAGTTAATTTTGCTGTCATAACTTAAAACACCATTCATTAAGAAAAACCAATGGAGTCCCAGACGTACGTTTCGATGAATAACAAATCGAATCATAAAGTGAGTATACCCGCATTCCGAAGACACCAATAAGGTTTAATAGATTTTTAGTTAAAAATTAGTGTTTGGTAATAATTTTCTATTTTTACAGGGTACTGCTAAATAAATGTTTGAAGCTATGGGAATCCTTCACTACAATAAAGAGCGTGGACACCAAGCCTGCCTTTAGTTATAAAATTAAAACCTAAAAACCCAAAGCCAAGGGAATCCAGACCTGTTTTGATGAGTTACAAATGGAATGACAAAGTAAGTGTTCCTCCTTACCAAGAGACCAATGGGGTTTACCAATTTTTTAAATTAAAAATTTATGTTTTGTAATAATTTTCTATTTTTACAGGATGCTTTTAAATAAATTCGTGAAGCTATAGCGGATCCTTTACTTAAAGAAGAAGCGTAGGCAGCAGTCACTCGAGAAAATTGTACAAAAAGGGTCAGTTGGTCGGTGATAAATTAAATCCTACACAACATTTATTATATTAATATGGATTTATTCTGTGAAAATTTTAAATTCAACAAATATACAAATTTTTAAAAAAATTTATTGAAAATTTATTTTAGCATAAATGTAGTAATTTTTAGCATTATTTTGAGTAATCTTTTCTAATAATTTTGGTATATTTCACCATATCTCTTTTGGCATATTTTACCAAGTTTTTACTTAAATAGCATTAGCATTTTCTTCAAAATTTTTTACATAAGCGTTTTGGCTAAATTGCGAAAACTACTTCGTCGGTTGTAGTTTTAGCATATTCTTGGTAAAATTATGGCAGATTTTTGCTCACTCCGACACAAGTTTATTTTTGCGTGCACAATCTGCATGTATTTTTTTCAGTACAATATTTTATACAGTATTTTTATGTATGCCATTTGTGGGTAAACGTCAAAAATATTGTGCATAATATTGCGTCGTCTGTAGGTACCTTAAGCATATTTTTGGTACAATTATGCCAGATTTTTGCTCATTCCGACACAGATTTTTTTTTTGCGTGTACGGTCAAATCACTATGTGATTTTGTGCAATGGAAAATTACATAGTGATTTTAAAGTCACGATATTGGCAACATTGGCCGTTTGTGCAATTTTGTCTCCTTTTCTATTTCCTCCGTTTTTCGCATGAAAAACAGTTGTCACTACTGCTTTTCTTGTAGTTAAAGCTTGGCAACTCTACAAAAGCTTTAGCAGTTGCACAAAAAAAGTTAAAAAACAAAAAACCTAGTAGCCCATAAATTCCGTGTAAATTTTGAACACATACTTTTGCTGAAAGTGCAGTCCCTAATAAGTAATAAAAAAAACTTTTAATTAATTTAAAAATTTAATAACATATTTGTTTGCAGGTTCAAAAAATATGGAAGACATTAAAGTTTTGCAAAGAAAGTTTAATCAACTTTTAAATAAACACAAAAACGATAGCAATGAACTAATGCAAGCCATGCAAGCTAAAACTGCTACCCATCCTGAGGAGTATATTGCATTAAAAAAACGTATTTTTTTTGCTAGTTGCGATAGTTTTACAATAGAGTTTTGTAGACTTCAGCGTAAAATATTGGAAATTAAAGTTCAAATACATGAATTGCAAGCACGGAAAGGTGATTCGCAGACTCTTAAAAAATTATTTCAGTTGGTTGAGCTTCTTGAGACTTTTCAACAGAAGTTGCAAGAGGATTCAATGCCAGTTTTTATGCAGCTACTACTCTGGAAAATGTCAAACTTAAATTTAAAATAGAATATGTTTTTGAATTAAAAATATATTACTTTTATGTATGTAAATAATGTAATTACAGAATATCCATCTTAATTTAAACAAGTAAGAGTGTTAAATTCGGCTGTGCCGAATCTTTTATACCCTCCAACATGCAAAAAAAAAAAATTGCAGGGACGTTTTTTTTTTTTTGGGGGGGGGGGTCGAAAGTGGTAATTGGGGGGGCAAATTTCCTCTCAAAAATGTGTTTAAAAATTCATTCTTATGCTTAATGCACTAAAGAAATACAAGTTTATTATTATTTAAAAAAAAATTATTTCACGCCCATAAAAGGGGGGGGGGCGGACCGAAAAAACGACATTATCTAATTCTCTGGGTCCAAATGCAGGACTTTGAACTTCCTGTAGCATAAAAATGTTGCATTTGTAAAACAAAAACACAAAAAATCATATAAAAAAGTGGTATTTTGCATGGGTTGCTTTAGTTCTCTAAGGGGGAACTTTTTCCCCCTTGGTCCGATTTTTCCCATTTCCGAACTTAACCTGCCTAGGAATATAAGACATATTCGTGCCAAACTTCGGAAGTCTAGCTCTTTTATTTTGGACTGTATCGTGTCCTCTACAGACGGACGGACGGACATCGCTAGAATGTCTTAGAATCAATCACTGATCAATAATATATATACTTTATAGGGTCCTAGACCGATATTTCAATGCGTTACACACGGAATGACAAAGTGAGTATACCCCCATACTGTGGTTGGAGGGTATAAAAATGGAATTTTTAAAACTACACTGATCTACACCGTAATTTGAAATACACTACATTATTTTTACGTTTATTGCAAATTTGTTTTTATTTAACGAAACTAGGGCAAGTCCCCGTGGTAAAGCATTCTTCAATTTGATTTACAATGCAATTCTAAAAACGACAAACTTGATAGTATTATGTCATATTTTTATACCCTCCAACCACAGTATGGCGGTATACTCACTTTGTCATTCCGTGTGAAACGCATCGAAATATCGGTCTAGGACCCTATAAAGTATATATTTTATTGATCAGTGATCGATTCTAAGACATTCTAGCGATGTCCGTCTGTAGAGGACACGATACAGTCCAAAATAAAAGAGCTAGACCTCCGAAGTTTGGCACGAATATGTCTTATATTCCTAGGCAGGTTAAGTTCGGAAATGGGCAAAATCGGACCAAGGGGAAAAAAGTTCCCCCTTGGAGAACTAAACCAATCTAAGAAAAACTGTCCTTAGCAGGGTTTTTTGTTCTTTTGCTATGCAAATGCAAAATTCTTATCTCAAAAGAAGTTCAAAATCGCAAGGGGAAGGTGCCCCCCTAACGTCTCCCACCAACCCCTCCACCCCCCCGCTGGATTTTTTTTTTATATTTTTTTTTACATTTTGGAGGGTATAAAAGATTCGGCACAGCCGAATGTAACACTCTCACTTGTTTAAACTAGTTTAAGCACTAAAACATGTTTATGTACCTTAACAAGTTTAAATTTAAACATGATTAGGTAGTTAAACATGCTTAAAGAAAATTAATGCGAATTTGGTATAATTGATTAATTTACCCACGTTAGGGGGCACCTTCCCCTTGCGATTTTGAACTTCTTTTGAGATAAGAATGTTGCATTTGCTTAGCAAAAGTACAACAAACCCTGCTAAAAAGGCAGTTTTTCTTAGATTGGTTTAGTTCTCCAAGGGGGAACTTTTTTCCCCTTGGTCCGATTTTGCCCATTTCCGAACTTAACCTGTCTAGGAATATAAGACATATTCGTGCCAACCTTCGGAGGTCTAGCTCTTTTATTTTGGACTGTATCGTGTCCTCTACAGACGGACGGATGGACATCGCTAGAATGTCTTAGAATCGATCACTGATCAATAAAATATATACTTTATAGGGTCCTAGACCGATATTTCGATGCGTTTCACACGGAATGACAAAGTGAGTATACCCCCAGTGGTTGGAGGGTATAAAAATATGAATATGACATAATACTATCAAGTTTGTCGTATTTAGAATTGCATTGTAAATCAAATTGAAGAATGCTTTACCACCAGTGTTACCGTTGTGCGACTTAAGTTGCAATTTGCAACCTTTTTGACGCCCTGAGACTTTTTGTGCGACTTTTTAAAATTGTCTAATTTTGCAACTTTTTCCAACTTTGTGCGACTTTTTTCCCCTTTTTTGTTGAGTGAAATATTTTTTTACTTTTAAAGACATAGGCCGCTGTTCCAAAAAAAGTAATTCACATAAAAAATGTGAAAATGAAAATTTCCGAATTTTTTTGGTGTTCTAGATTTCACATCCGAATTTCTTTTTCGTTTTGTTTCACATAAATAAAATTTGGTGAAAGTAAAACGAATGCACTTTTTTTCTTATAATTTTTTAAATTTAAATTATTCGATTTCAACTTTAAATGAAAACGTGATCAATAAAACACTAAAGTTGATTTCATGTCATTCGGAAATTTTCATGTGAATTGAAAAGTTGTGAAAGACAGAACAGAGGCCATACACTGCGAAATTAAATATAATTCAAATATTTTTGAAACGTTTGGAATTTTAAAAATAAATCTTAAGGTCGCTCTCGCGGTCAAATCAAACAAAAAATCATCAAAAAACAGAATTAAAATATAAACCATTTCATAAATTATAGCCCATTCCTTTAGATACATCCCATAATATCGTGAAATATTACATGGAAACACCTTTATGAAATGGAGATAGGTTGTTGGTATGTTCAGAAAAATGTTGGGGAGTAAAACTTAATTAGGGTCGGTCTCACTTTTCATCCCTCTAGGAGGTCCCCTTGGAGCGGTAGGAGCGGATTTAATAAAAAAAAGTTCTAACAAATAAAAAGCATTGTATGGGGACCGCCTTAAGGGTTGAAGTGTATTCTGAAAAATGTTGGGATTAAAAAACTATTGGGGGGTCGGCCATACATTTGACTCCTCCAGAGGCACCCCTGGTACAGTTAGAGGTAGGAGAAATTTTATCGTTGTTATACTTGCATTGAAGATAGGGATAAGGTTTATTTGCAAAAAATGTTGGGAGGACAAATTAATGGAGGTCGATTTCACAATTTATCTCTGTTTGGGCGTATAGGTGTGTAGGTGTAAAAATTTACAAAAAGGCCCACAACTGCCACGGATTCGCCAAAAATGAGGTAAAATTAAAATTTTTTCCAAAACATACCTAAGCCCTAACTCTACTCCCTAAGGAAGCTCCCTTAGGGGGGAAAAAAAAATAAAAAATCTTCAACCCTCAAAAAAAAAATGTGCGACTTTTATTTGGAAAAACGATTTTTTTGTGCGACTTTTTTTGTATAAAACGACTTTTTGTGCGACTTTTTAAAAATTCTCAACGGTAACACTGTTTACCACGGAGACTTGCCCTAGTTTCGTTAAATAAAAACAAATTTGCAATAAACGTAAATATAATGTAGTGTATTTCAAATTACGGTGTAGGTCAGTGTAGTTTTACAAATTCCATTTTTTAAATTAAGATGGATATTCTGTAATTACATTATTTACATACATAACTTTGGAAAGTAATATATTTTTAATTCAAAAACATATTGGCCCTTACCACAAGAAAACAAAAAGTCTATTTTAACAAAAGTTTTATTTTAAATTTCAAATTTTCTATACATTTTTTGAAAGTCGGTTTTAAAAACAAAAACAATTTGTATGGAAATAAAAGTAAAAGCTCATTTTAAATTTATTTTATTTTCTTGTGGTAAAGCTGATTCTATTTTAAATTTAAATTCGACATTTTCCAGAGCAGTAGCTGCATACAGACTGGCATTAAATCCTCTTTCAACTTCTGTTGAAAAGTCTCAAGAAGCTCAACCAACTGAAATAATTTTTTAAGAGTCTGCGAATCACCTTTCTGTGCTTGCAATTCATGTATTTGAATTTTTAATTCCAATATTTTACGATCAAGTCCGAAAAACTCTTTTGAAAAACTATTGGAACTAGCAAAAAAATTAATTTTTTTTAATGCAATATACTCCTCAGGATAGGTGGCAGTTTTAGCTTGCATGGCTTGCATTAGTTCATTGCTATCGTTTTTGTGTTTATTTAAAAGTTGATTAAACTTTCGTTGCAAAACTTTAATGTCTTCCATATTTTTTGAACCTGCAAACAAATATGTTATTAAATTTTTAAATAAATTAAAAGTTGTTTTATTACTTATTAGGGACTGCACTTTCAGCAAAATTGTGTGTTCAAAAACTTCCACGAACATTTACAGGCTACTAAGTTTTTTTGGTTTTTAAATTTTTTTGTGCAACTGCTAAAGCTTTTGTAGAGTTGCCAAGTTTTAACTACGAGAAAAGCAGTAGTGACAACTGTTTTTTATGCAAAAAACGGATAAAATAGAAAAAGCTAAAATTGCACAAACGGTCAATGTTGTCAATTTCGTGATCTTAAAATCACTGTAACTTTCCATTGCACAAAATCACATCGTCGGCTTTTATTTTGTATACAAAACAAAATGGATTATATTTCGTCGCCATATTATTGTTTTGCTCCATACGCCATTTAAAAAAAAAAAATGAGTTAGGAATTGAATATATATAATATAAATATTCTATTTCTTATTCCGAAGTCCGTTTTTTAAAACCTGTTTTCAAATTTGAGATATCCAGCATTTCCTATAGGAAGCATTTCCTATAAGAAAAAAAAAGCCATTTTGACGTTTTTTTCAAAAACCGGTTTTCGAATACTTTGAAGAACCGCCTTTTATAAAAATTGATTTTTTGGTTTTGTAACTGAAAACCGGTTTCAAATAATCGGTTTTTAGGATTTTTTTTAAATTATTTATTTAATAAAAAAGCAAAACAAAACAATAAAAAAGGAAAACGATTCAGTCCAAAATAAAATTTCTCATGGTCATAGGCCGGCTACGTTCGTAAATGGACAAAATCGGACCAGGGAGAAAAAGTTTCCCCTCGAAAAACTAAACCCACCTCAGAAAAACGACACTTTTTAACATGTTTTTTTGTATTTTTGTAAAACAAAAAGAAATATTTTATGGTAGAAGAAGTTCAAAGCCTATCACTTAGACCTAGGGGATTAAAAAATTTAGTTTTTTTCGGCTCGCCCCCTTTTGTGGGCGTGTATATATAAAATAGTTTAAATAATGATAAAATTGTATTACTATTGCACCAAAAGCATTATAAATCAAATTGAAAATATTTACCGCGAAGACCAAGGCACAGACTAATACAGACTCGACATAACACCCAAAAAAAAACAATTGTGGAATTATAAAATTTTAGGGTACAATTTACCTAAGTTTTTTCGCAGGAATCCAACTTGAAAAGTTTCTTTGCTTATTATCCGAAACAACTTAGGTAAACTTACAAAATGCAACTAAGCATTATTTCAAATTTAGTTTTGTTTATTTAGCCAATATATTTAAATAAATGGTACAGTTTGAATGGTTAAATGACGTATTTTTTTAGGTTGATTTAATAATTTTATATATATCCCCTTCCATACAAAATGCTCAATATTATAAATTTTAATTAGATTTATTTTTAATAAAAAGGACATTTTTATAATAAAATATAAATATTAATAAGCTTAAAATATATACTTTTGATTTAAAGACTTGCCTTCAACATAATCGTAAATTTCAGGAAGAACAATTTTCTATAGAAACTTACTCAAAGGCAATTTTTCTATATAAAATTTCTAAAAGAGAGATTTTCTATAGAAAATTTCTAATAGACAATCTTTCTATAAAAAATTTCTAAAAGACAGGTTTTCTATAGAAAATTTCTAACAGGCAATTTTTCTATAGAAAATTTCTCAAAGACAATTCTTCTATAGAAACTGTCTCAAAGACAATTTTTCTATAGAAAATTTCTCAAAGACAATTTTTTTATAAAAAATTTCTGAGAGACAATTTTTCTACAGAAAATTTCTGAAAGACAATTCTTCTATAGAAAATTTCTTAAAGACAATTTTTTTATAGAAATTTTCTCAAAGATAATTTTTCTATAGAAAGTTTCTCAAAGACAATTCTTTAATAGAAACTGTCTCAAAGACAATTTTTCTATAGAAAATTTCTCAAAGACAATTTTTTTATAGAAAATTTCTGAGAGACAATTTTTCTACAGAAAATTTCTGAAAGACAATTTTTCTATAGAAAATTTCTTAGAGACAATTTTTTTATAGAAATTTTCTCAAAGACAATTCTTCTATAGAAAATTTCTGAAAGACAATTTTTCTATAGAAACTTTCTAAACGACAATACTTCTATAGAAAATTTCTAAAAGATAATTTTTCGATAGAAAATTTCTGGAAGAATATTTTTCTATAGAAAATTTCTGAAAGATAATTTTTTTTATATCAAATTTTTTTATAGAAAATTTCTCAAATACAATTTTTCTATAGAAAATTTCTCAAAGATAATTCTTTAATAGAAAATTTCTCAAAGACAATTCTTTAATAGAAAATTTTTTAAAGATAATTTTTCTATAGAAAATTTAACAAATATAATTTTTCCATAGAAAATTTCTGAAAAGCAATTTTTTTATAGAAAATTTCTCAAAGACAATTTTTCTATAGAATATTTTTCAAAGACAATTTTTCTACAGAATCTTTTTCAAAGACAATTCTTCTATAGAAAATTTCTGAAAGACAATTTTTCTATAGAAAATTTTTGGAAGAAAAATTTTCTATATCAAATTTCTTAAAGACAATTTTTCTGTAGAAAATTTCTAAAAGAGAGATTTTTTATAGAAAATTTCTAACAGATAATTTTTCTATAAAAAATTTCTGAAAGACAGGTTTTCTATAGAAAATTTCTCAAAAACAATTTTCCTATAGAATAGGTCTCAAAGAGAATTTTTCTACAGGAACTTTTTTAAAGACAATCTTTCTATGGAAACTTTCTCGAACACAATTTTTCTATATAAAATTTTTGAAAGACAGGTTTTCTAAAGAAAATTTTTGAAAGAAAATCTTTCAATTTTTCTATAGAAAAGTTCTGGAAGACAACTTTCCATAGAAAAATTCTCAAAGTTAATTATTCTATAGAAAATTTCTCAAAGACAATTTTTCTATAGAATTTTCCTATAGAAAAATTTTGAAAGACAATTATTCAATAGAAAATTTCTCAAAGACAATTTTTCTTTAGAAAATTTTTGAGAGAAATTTTTTTTTATAGAAAATTTTTGAAAGACAATTTTCCATAGAAAAGTTCTCAAAGACAATTATTCTATAGAAAATTTCTCAAAGACAATTTTTCTATAGAAAATTTCTGAGAGAAATTTTTCTATAGAAAATTTTTGAAAGACAATTTTCCATAGAAAAATTCTCAAAGACAATTATTCTGTAGAAAATTTCTCAAAGACAGTTTTTCTGAGAGAATATTTTTCTATAGAAAATTTCTCAAAGACAATTCTTCTATAGAAAAATTCTGAAAGACAATTCTTCTATAGAAAATGTCTGACAGAAAATGTTTCTACAGAAAATTTCTGAAAGTCAATTTTTCTATAGAAATACAATTCTTCTTTAGAAAATTTCTGAAAGACAATTTTTCTATAGAAATTTTCTGAAAGGCAATACTTCTATAGAAAATTTTTGAAATACAATTTTTCTATAGAAACTTTCCCAAAGACAATTTTTTTACTGAAAATTTCTTAAAGATTATTCTTCAATAGAAAATTTCTTGAAGACAATTTTTCTATAAAAACTTTCTGAAAGACAATTTTTCTTTAGAAAATTTTTCAAATACGATTTTTTTATAGAAAATTTCTGAAAGGCAATTCTTGTATAGAACATTTTTGAAAGACAATATTTCTATAGAAACTTTTTCAAAGACAATTTTTCTATAGAAAATTACTCTTTAAAAAATTTTGCAAAAACAATTTTTCTTTAGAAAGCTGTCTTTGTAGATATTTTCTATAGAAAAATTGTAGGAGAAATTTTTTATAGAAAAATTGTCTTTGAGAAATTTTTTATAAAAAAATTGCTTTTAGTGATATTTTCTATGGAAAAATTGCTTGAAAATTTCTATAGAAAAATTGTCTTTCAAAAAATTTTCTAAAGAAAAATTGTCTTTCAGAATTTTTTTTTTATAGAAAACTTGTCCTTAGAGTTATTTTCTATAGAAGAATTGACTTTGACAAATTTTCTATAGAAAAAGTGTCTTTGTGAAATTTTCTATAGACAAATTTTCCTTGAGTAATTTTTTTCTGGGAAATTTTCTAGAGAAAAATTGTCTGAGGAATTTTCTATAGAACAATTGTTTTTGGGAAACTTTCTATAGAAAATTGTCTGAGAAATTTTCTATAGAATTGTCTGAGAAATTTTCTATAGAACAATTGTTTTTGAGAAATTTTGAAATGTTTTGTGAAAATTTTTTATAGAAAAATGTTCAGACTCCGTCCATTTTTTCTATAGAAAATTTTTAAGTTTCTGAGACGTTTTTTTTTCTATAGAAAAAAGTTTCAAATCCTAAGATATTTTTTCGATAGAAAAATTGTCAGATTCTTTGACACTTGTTCAAAAATTCTATAATTTTGTGAAATTTTTTCTATAGAAAAATTCTCGAATTCTGAGACATTTTTCCAATAGAAAAAGTCTTGCATTTTGAGACAATTTTTCTATAAAAGTTTCAAATTCTGAAAAAAAAATTTATAGAAAAAATCTCAGATTCTCAGACAATTTTTCTACAGAACAAATTTTAAATTCTGTAAAAATTTTTCTACAAAAAAGGCTCAGGTTCTGAGACAATTTTTCTATAGAAAAAATCTCAGATTCTAAGACAATTTTTCTTTAGAACAATTTTTTAATTCTGAGACAATTTTTCTGTAGAATGTACCAGATTGTGAGACCAAGGTCTAGGGTTTTTTAATTGTTTTTTATATATTAAACTTTTACCTCTGCTGAAACACTTGAGGCATGATTGGGTTCTCTTAAATTTGTTTTGTATCCCGTTCCTTAAAATGTAAACTGTCTAAAAGTTCCGATTTAAAGTGTGTGGCGGATGCCGCAAATGTTCTGATAAACCACCACCGTCTGCAACTGAAAGTTAATATTTTGGTTAATATATATATTTTGGTTAATATAAACACATTCGTTTTGCTTACCTTTTGAATTAATGAAAAAAATTACTTCCTCATGTTTTTTATAAAAAATTAAAGACAATGTGTTGTCAATATGTTGCTTACAATGTGGCATTAATTTGTCGACTTTATTGAATTAAATTTATTTATATTTATAAAAAAAAACTTAGGTAAAAGATTCAAGTTTGTGTAGGTTAAATTTGATATTGTATACAATGCTATTTTACAAAATAAATGTCACATACAATTTAGTCAAAACTTGAGCAATTTCTTGAACTCAATATAAAAAAAATTTACCTAAGTCACATTAGACTGTTTAACACTAGTTATTTTTTTGGGTGAAGTGACAGGTGTCAAAAAAGTATTCTTTAACCATATGGTTAATATTTTCAAATTATTCTACACCCAAAAAATTACATAGTTGATGATTACTATTTTTTCAACTATGTCATAGGTGAAATAGCCCCAACTATGTCATAGTTGATGTGACATAGTAGTTGCTGACTATGTGTCATTTAAATCTACAAATTAACTATGAGAAAAGTTAATGACAACGATGTGTTTGATAAACTTAGGTAAACAACTAGGTCCATAGTTAAATGCAAAAGAAAAGTTAAAATTTACTATGGAATTTAAAAAATAGTTAATTATACCCTATAATTTGTATACAAAAAAAAAACAAATTTTGAGTTTTTTTATTTATAAACATTATTTTATTAAAATTGCATATAAACAGCATACACCAATATTGTAGGACCCAAAGCCAGCCTGCAAATATGAAAAAAACGTATTATTTTGTACTCTTTTTTATTTTTTTTGTATAGAAAACACGTCAAAAATTCTGACATTTTGTAGAAATAATGTCTCAATTTTTGACATTTTTTCTGTCAAAAAATCTTAAATTTTTAAACACTTTTTCCATAGAAAAATCTCAGAAATTGAGACCTTTTTTCTTTAGAAAAAATCTTGAATACTGAAACCTTTTTTTTACAGAAAAATATCATATTCTGAGCCTTTTTTTCTACAGAAACAATTTTAAATTTAAAGACATTTGTCTATAAAAAAATTAGATTCTGACTAAAAAAATCCAAAAAAAATATCAGACTGAGACATTTTTTTATAGAAAAATTCTCAGATTCTGATACATTTTTTATAGAAAAATTCTAAGATTCTGAGACATTTTTTTTATAGAAAAATTCTCAGATTCTGAGATATTTTTTCTATAGAAAAATTTTCAGATTCTGAGATATTACTTCTATAGAACAAATCTCAGATTCTGACCCATTTTTTCAATAGAAAAATTATCAGACTGAGTCATTTTTTCACTAGAAAAATTCTGGGATATTAAGACATTTTTTCTATAGAAAAATATATGAAAAATGCTTAGAATTTGAGACATTTTGTATAGAAAAATTCTTAAGTTTTGAGATATTTTTTCTATAGAAAAATTATCCGATTCAGAAACATTTTTAATTAGAAAAATTCTTAGATTTTGAGACATTTTCAGATTCTGAGACATTTTTTCTATAGAAAAATTCTCAGATTCTGAGACATTTTTTCTATAGAAAAAGTCTTAGTTTCTGAGACATTTTTTCTATATTAAAATTCTCAGATTCTGAGACATTTTTTCTATAGAAAAATTCTTAGATTCTGAGACATTTTTTCTATAGAAAAATTATTAGATTCTGATAAATTTTTTATATAGAAAAATTCTCAGATTCTGAGACATTTTTTCTATAAAAAGTTCTCAGATTCTGAGACATTTTTTCTATAGAAAAATTCTCCGATTCTGAGACATTTTTTCTATAGAAAGTTCTCAGATTCTGAGACATTTTTTCTATAGAAAAATTCTCAGATACTGAAACATTTTATCTATAGAAAAATTCTCAGATTCTGAAACATTTTATCTATGGAAAAAGTCTCAGATTCTGAGACATATTTTCTATAGAAAAAGTCTCAGATTCTGAGACATTTTTTCTATAGAAAAAGTCTCAGATTGTGAGACATTTTTTTTATAGAAAAAGTCTCAGATTCTGAGACATTTTTTTAATAGAAAAAGTCTTAGATTCTGAGACATTTTTTTTATAGAAAAAGTCTCAAATTCTGAGACATTTTTTCTATAGAAAAGTCTCAGATTCTCAGTCAATTTTTCTATAGAAAAAGTCTCAGATTCTGAGACATTTTTTCTATAGAAAAAGTCTCAGAATCTGAGACATTTTTTCTATAAAAAAGACTCAGATTATGAAACATTTTTCTATAAAAAAGTTTCAGATTCTGAGATATTTTTTCTATAAAAAAAGTCTCAGATTTTAAAAAAACATATTAGATTCCGATGCATATTTTCTATAGAAAAAATCTTATATTCCAAGACATTTTTTCTGTTTAAAAAATATAAGATTCTGAGAGATTTTTTCTATAGAAAAAAGTCTGAGACAATTTTTATATAAAATAAAAATCATTCTTTGAGATACAATTTTTCTTTAGAAACGCGCGGTGTACAGTTAGATTAATTTTTTTATATAAATATTTCTCACCAAATCCTTTTTCCTTGCTTTTCTGAGTTGCTCCCTTCCATCCCTGTTCATATTTTTCGTTTTTCACCTTTTGAGCTGGTTTATTTTGCACGTTTGATGCAAATTCATATACACACCATTTGATGTTTAAAATAAAAAAATATTTATTGATTTTTATTTGTTTATTTTTCCTACTGACACTTGTATTTTTTTATTATTTTGCTTTTTCAAATATAATCGTTGTTATCAACAGCGGCCTTTTTAAAAACCCGGTTTTAAAAACCGAAAAAAATAGAAAAAAATCGATTTTCGAATACTTCGGAAATCGGTACCAAGGAGTATCAATACTAAAGAGATCTGAACTCGCTCTTCTTCTGTTAAAGCCGCTCTTAAATTCCCTTTGCTAAGTCCGCCATCGAACTGGACGTTTGATCAAACCAAAAAAAATCCCTTAAGTTCGATTAAAACAAAAAAAAATGTTGCAGTTTGGTGATTTTCAGACTAAAGCTAGCGTTTTTTTTTCATCTAGCTGTAAAAAAAGTTTTTTTTGTGGATTATCGGGAAATCCAATGACTTTTTATTTGCTGACAATTTGTTTTAAACACTTTTAAAGGTATTTCTTAAATAATATTAACATAAAAATTATAAATTGATACATTTTTTTTAATTTATTAAGCGCTTTTTCGATATAAAAAGTTAGCATTATTTGTCAAACTAACAATGTTAATTTAACATAATCGTATTTTCCTCGTCTAACAGTTTTCGTACCTTCTGTTAAAAAGTTCCAAAATATTAAGAGCGGGAGACAAAGAGCTTGTCGGTACTCTTATTATTTTTTCTCTATGGTTACCAGAGCTTTAAACGATTTCATTCCTTAATTCGATTTGGCATTCTGAATGAAAAATTAGTGGTTGCATTTCCCGATCACATTTAAGCGAATTGATTGAATTCACTTTAGACTCATTCGATTTATAAATAGCGAATGCATTAGATTTATTTTTCATTCGACTTTCAAAAATCGAATGCATTCGATTTTTTTTTTTATTTGTCTTTTAAAAATCGAATGCATTCCATTAGGGCCATCGTATGTAAAGAGAGTCGGCGATACTGTGGACCAAAATTTGGCTCCGTTTTGGTCTATATATTTAAAAAATCGATTGCATTCGCAGTGGAATGATAAAAAATCGAATGCATTCGATTTTTCTAAATCGAATAAACAAGAAATCGAATTCATTAATTTTTTTTCATTCAATCGAATCAATTACAAGGACTGCATTCATTGTTGATTTATGAAATCAAATGCATTCACTGACTATTAAAATTGAATTGATTTTTTTGAGAATTCATTCGAAAAGGATTTCATTCTTCAAAGCTCTGATGGTTACAGTCATATCTGTGTAATATTTTGGTAGTAATCGCCATTTCAACAGACATCGATCACTGATCAATAATATATTTAAGCTAACTTAGCGATATAGGGAATAGGTATGTTAGAAACAAAAATGGGAAAATTGATGGGGTCGGTCTTAACTTTCCCCCCTCTAGGAGGCACTATGGAAGGCGATTTCATAAAAAAAAATATTTTATAGGCACCATCTTAAGGGTTAAAGATAAAAAATTGTTGAGGGGAAAAATTTAGTGGGGTCGGTCATGCATCTTACACGTCTAGAGGCAACTCCAGACTTTTTTGGCTTACGCATTGTTTTTCAAATCTCACACTTATTTCACTTCCGAGCGGAATTGAGTCTGTGCCATGCCCCCATATATACTTTATGGGGTCATAGAGTGTACCCAAATACATTGGTTGGAGGAAATAATTCAAGTCCAAACAACTCATCAAGCGCGGGGTTGCCGACTATTCGGAATTGGTGATGCGAGGATTTCATTCCTTGATTCGATTTGTCATTCTGAATGAAAATTTAGTGATTGCATTCCCCAATCACATTTTAGCGAATTGAATGAATTCACTTTAGACTCATTCGATTTATAAATATCGAATGCATTCGATTTATTTTTCATTCGACTTTCAAAAATCGAATGCATTTGATTTTTTTTCATTCGACTTTTAAAAATCGAATGCATTCACTTGCGAATGCAATCGATTTTTTTTTCATTCAATTTAAAAAATTGAATGGCTTATTCATTCATTGCATAAAAAACTTAAAAAAAACTTAACAAGATAGAGCAAAACAAAGCCAATTTTTTGTCCATAGTATCGCCAACACTCTTTACATTTTTTGTCGTATAGGCAGTTAATATGTGCATTTTTTAAATTTTCGGGAACATAAATTTTTTTGGATTCAAAATTAGAGCCCATTAGGGTCATCGTATGTAAAGAGAATCGGCGACACCATGGACCAAAATTTGGCTCCGTTTTGGTCTATCTATTTAAAAAATCGATTGCATTCGCAATGAAATGATAAAAAATCGAATGCATTCGATTTTTCTAAATCGAATGAACAAGAAATCGAATGCATTCATTTTTTTCCATTCGATCGAATGAATTCCAAGGACTGCATTCAATGCTGATTTATGAAATCGAATGCATTCACTGACTATGAAAATTGAATGGATTTTTTTGAGAATTCATTCGAAAAGGATTTCATTCTTCGAAGCTCTGAGTGTAATTCTTTCTACAAGTGTTCTATTTTAAAATTTGGATGTGAAAATTCTGTAAATTTATTTTTTTTACTTACATATGTATGTAACTTTGGAAAGTAATACATATATGTACATATTTTAGATTCAAAAACATAATTCTATTTTGAACTTAAGTTTGACATTTCCCAGATAAATAGCTGCATAAAGTATGGCATTGAATCCTTTTCCAACTTCTGTTGAAAATTCTCTTGAAGCTCAACCAACATACATATTTTTTTAACACATTGCAGATCATCTTTATGTGCTTGCAATTCGTGTCTTTGAACTTTCGATTCCAATATTTTACGCTCAAGTCCGCAAAACTCTTTTGTAAAATTATCGCAACTAGCTAAATAATTATATTTTTTTAATGCAATATACTCCTCAGAATGGGTAGCAGTTTTAGCTTGCATTAGTTCGTTGCAAGCGTTTTTTTGTATATTTAAAAGTTGATTTAACTTTCTTTGAAAAATTTTAACGTCTTCCATATTTTTCAAAACTGTAAACAAATATGTTATTAAATATTTAAATCAATTTAAAGAGTTTGTCGTTACCTTATTTTTAATTATTTCAAAATTCGCACGTGACGTGTGCACCAGGCTAGATTTTTTTTGTTTTTGTTTGTTTGTTTGTGTTTTACAACAGCTAAAGCTTTTGTAGAGTTGCCAAGTATTAACTACAAGAAAAGGAGTAGTGGCAACTGTTTTTTATGCCAAAAAAACACGGACTAGATCAGTGTTGCCATTTTGACGCTTTTCGGGTATTTTCTGGTGCTTTTTTTGTCTTTTTACCCGGAGTTTTTTTTTGAATACCCTTTTAAAAAAAAAAACGGATATTCATGGCGCTTTTTTATTTTTTCGTGACGCTTTTGGTGCCTTTTATAAAAACTCTGTGATTTTGTTATTATTTCTTTTTGTTGATTATTTTTATGTCAAGGTCTTTCAGAAAATATTTACTGAAGTTTTTGTAACAAAACTATAATTTTTGTATGTTTTTCTGATGTGTTGCTTTTTGAAACAATTCTAAAATTTGCTGGCAAACTTACGAACTGCCTATTTACAGTCAAATTTTTTTAAATCAAAGCTATCAAATATCATTCACAAAAGAGGTATTTTATAAAAAAAAAAATATTTTGTGGCGTGATGAGTGCGGCAATGGAACAGATTTATTTGAAAATTGTTTATTTTTCTATAAAGACAAATAATTTTATTTAAAATTTTGTGTTAATTGTTATCTTAATTTTATTTTAGTCTCAATAAATTCACGAAAAAAATCATATATATTTTTTTAAATTTTATGTTTTTTGGGCTTTTTAACCTTATTATGTGCCAGTTTTACCCCTTTTTACCCTTTTTTAAATGATCTTGTCGTAGTGAAAAAGTACATTTTCAAAAGAAATTTTTAAATTTTTACTTTTTCCTCTTGGTGCTTTTTTAACCTTTTTTTTGTACATTTTTACCCTTTTTTCCAAAATTTTGGCGCTTTTTTTTCATTTTGGAAATGGCAACACTGGACTAGATATATCAGGACCACTGTTGCCAAGTTGGAGGTTTTCCCGCTAAATCTAGCGCTTTTTGTTTGGTTTTAGTGGGAGAAAATTTGTTTTTAGCGGGAAAATCTTTTTTTGGATTTAGTGAGGAAAAATTTAGAGGTTTTTTCCAATTTTTTCAATCAAAAACGTTAAGTTTGTCGAATTTCAGCGCTTTTTTTGTAAAATTTTCTTTTTTGTCAATCAAAAATGCCAAGTTTTTCAGTTTTCAGCGCTTTTTTTCGTAATTTAGCGGGAGAATTTTAAATTTTCCCCGCTAAATTTTTTTTTGACGGTTTCTAGCGCTTTTTTACTGAAATTTAGAGGTTTTTGGTGAAAAATAGTTGGCAACAGTGATTAGGACTGTGATCGTGTAAAACGATAGTTAATTATCGTCGTTTTTTGGAGCCTTGTTACTCCTAAACTAATCAGAATATTTCCAATTTTATTAATGTTTCTGGATTAGACAACACTCTTGAAGAATTTAATAAAAAAAGAAACGGCTGAATTGCAGTTTATGGGGCACACGGAAATTAAAAAAAACTAAAAACGCCACCCGATCAATAATTAAAAAAGAAAAAAACCGAAATTAATGATAAGTGGCGCCGGGCTCGAGAAGCACCTCTTAGCCCCCCATAAAGTAGCGAATTTAGCACTGATTTTAACCGGCCAAAAGGCTTGATACACAAAAATAACTTTATTTAGCGAAGCCGCTAAACTAATTTATGGAGTTTGTAATCCCTAAGCCCGGCTACGCAGAAAAAAGTTTTAGAACAAAAAAATTTTGTTTTTTAAGATGTCCCTTCCCAGAACCGGGAAACCGGTACCATTTCCCGGTAATAACGTGAACCGGGAATACCGGTATTCCCGGTACTGATTGTAGGCACTAGGTGTGAATGACAGAACGGAGGCCCTGAACCTGAAAAACATAATGTTTGGTTAAACTTGGTTTTTATTTAATGTTTAATAAAACTATCGTTTAAAATCGGTTTAAGTCAAAAACTCAGCCTAAGAGAGCCAACTTATAAGGAGGTGAAAAACAATGGGGTGCATTCAATGGAATACCCACAGGGCTGCATAAAGACTGGCATCGAATCCTTTTCCAATTTTTTTTGAAATGCCTCAAGAAGCTTAACAAATTCCAATAGATTTTTAATTTTTTGCAAATCAGCTTTTTCTTTTTGTAATTCGTGTATTTGAAGTTTTGTTTCAAATAGTTTACGCAATAGTCCAAGGCACCCTTTCGAAAAATTATCGCTACTAGCTAAAAAATTATATTTTTTTATTGCTATATACTCCTTAGGACATTCAGCATTTTTAGTTTGCATTAGTTCAATGGTAGCGTTTTTGTGTTTATTTAAAAGTTGATTAAACTTTGTTTGCAAATTATTGATTTCTTCCATATTTTTTAAAACTGTAACAAATATATAATTAAGTATTTAAATTATTCAAAAAATAATTTTATATTACCTTTTTTTAAGGATCGCACTTTTCAGTAAAATTTTGATAAATTCAAAAATGCACAGAATTTGGCTACTAGGTTTTGCCTTGTTTGTATAAGTGTGCAATTACAATTCTGGCGTTGGCTTTGAATTTTGCTTGTTTCAATACATTTTGTGTGTAGAGCAAAATTCAAAGCCAACGCTGGCGTTTTTTGCTCTACATACCAAACGTATGTAAAAAAGCAAAATCCAAAGCCAACGCCAGAATTGTAATTGTACACTAACTGCTAAAGCTTTTGTAGAGTTGCCAAGTCTTAACTAAAAGAAAAGCAGTAGTGACAACCAGTGCTGCCAGAGTGACGATTTTTTTGTCATTTTGACGATTTTTTAATGAAAGAAAGAAACAATCATAAATCTGTAATTTTATTGTAAGTAAAACATTTTTTTGTTAATTTGGTAAAAACAAAACTTTTTAATGTAAACATTTATCTTGAGCGTAAATTTTTTTTTTTGAGTGGAAACATTTCTTGAGTGATATATATATATCCAACATCAGTAGAGTGAAGGGTATAAATATTACACATAAAATTATATTTTTTGCTACACACAAAAAAAATTAAAAAAATTGTGCCAGTTTTTGGTTTAATTACAACCTATAAAGTGGTTTTGGATAACTTACCAAAGTTTTTGCTCTAAAAAACTTAGGTAAATTATCCAAAACCACTTTATAGGTTGTATTATCCCAAAAACGGACACAATTTTTTTATATTTTTTTTTGTGTGTACTTGCTAGCGTCGCTTTTTTTATAATGTAACTGTATAAAACTTTCCATTTTTTAAGGTGCATACACGCAAAAAAAAACTTGTGTCGGAGTGAGCAAAAATCTGGCATAATTTTACCAAGAATATGCTAAAACTACAACCGACGAAGTAGTTTTCGTAATTTAGCCAAAACACTTATGTAAAAAATTTTGAAGAAAATGCTAATGCTATTTAAGCAAAAACTTGGTAAAATAAACCAAAATATATATGGTGAAATATACACAAAATTATTAGAAAAAGTGACTAAAAATAATGCTAAAAATTACCACATTTATGCTAAAATAATTTTTCTATAAAATTTTTGTAAAAATTTGTATATTTGTTGAATTTAAAATTTTCACAAAATAAATCCATATTAATATAATAAATGTTGTGTAGGATTTTATTTACCACCGACCAACTGATCCTTTATGTACAATTTTCTCCAGTGACTGCTGCCTACGCTTTTTCTTGAAGTGAAGGATCCGCTATAGCGTCACGAATTTATTTAATAGCATCCTGTAAAAAAAGAAAACTATTACAAAACATAAATTTTTAATTTAAAAAACTAGTAAACCCCATTGGTCTTTTGATTAGGAGGAACACTTACTTTGTGATTCCATTTGTAACTCATCAAAACAGGTCTGGACTCCATTGGCTTTGCTATATAAATGAGTTTTTAGGGTTTAATTTTATAACTAAAGGGAGGACTGGTGCCCATGCTCTTTATTGAAGTGAAGGAATCGCCATAGCTTCAAATATTTATTTAGCAGTACCCTGTAAAAATAGAAAATTATTATCAAACACTAATTTTTAACAAAAAATCTATTAAACCTTATTGGTGTCTTCGGAATAGGGGTATACTCACTTTATCATTCCATTTGTAATTCATTGAAACAAACGTCTGGGACTCCATTGGTTTTGCTAAATGAATGGTGTTTTAATTTGTGACAGCAAAATTAACTAATACTGTATACAGACTAGCGTGATTTTATAATCACTATGTGATTTTCCTTTGAACAAATCACATAGTGATTTTCAAAATCATCTCAAATTGTACTAGCATAAAGAAAAATTGCAAAATCATCTCAACTTACCATGGTAAGTTCTTGTAGTGTGAACATGGCCTTAAGCATTTTTTTATTTTACATTTATTTATCTTTTAAAAAACTAATTATTTATTAATTTATTTTAATTTTATTTATCAATTTCCTTTTTACGTTTTTATAACACAAAAAAAAAAACGAAGCCCGCACACAAAAATACAAAATGAAAATGGAGGTCTGTATTTGTTATTTTTTTTTTTTTTGTTGTTTTCTTTCGATAAATTTTTGTGCAAGTAATTTGCGTTATTGTGCAAGCTACTTGGTTATTTTACATAAAAAATGAATTATGTTACTTTAGCATCGACAAGCATAATTTTAGCAAAAATTTGGTAAAAAAATTTTTTTGGTATGAAAAAAGTTTTACCAAGTAGGATTGCTCAATCTTACACAGATTTTTTTTTTGCGTGTACAGACGACGCAATATTATGTACAATATTCAATTATATTGATGGTGTGTGGGTTAGATTGACCATTGTACAATCGTCAATATTACCCACACACCATCAATATTATTGAATATTGTACATAATATTGCGTCGTTTGTAGGTACCTTTAAGAAAATTTGCTTCTCCCAAAAAAAAACGCCTGTCTTATTCTATTGTCCAACTCCTGGCAACCCTGATACTCTCAAATACAACTCTGTATAATTTTTGTCAGGGGTAACTCATGAATAGTAGTGTCAGTAATAACGAAGTCGTTATTAATAGATGGCAATCTTTTTTTGGAAAGTATTTGGGAACGATTTGGGAATAACGAAAAATAAACATTAAAAAATTTTAAAATTATGAATGAAAATTATTGTTGTGTCACTTGAAAATAAAAAAATACATAATAAAAAAAAGAAATGAATATAATTAAATCAAAACAACCAGCAAAATTAAACGAAAAATAAAAGGTAAACAAAATTTCCAGCTTTCCCAGATACCATTTGTAAAACTAACACCACCTTTAAACGTCAAACAGAACTGACTCATGGGTAGTCTTTATAACACTGTTGCCAAGTTGGAGGTTTTCCCGCTAAATCTAGCGCTTTTTGTTTGGATTTAGCGGGGAAAAATTGATTTTAGCGGGAACGGTGCTTTAGCGGGAAAATCTAGCGCTTTTTATTTGGATTTAGTGAGTCAAATTTAGAGGTTTTTTCCAATTTTTCTTTTTTTTTCAATCGAAAAAGCCAAGTTTGTCGAATTTTAGCGCTTTTTTTGTAATTTAGCGGGAAAATTTTGTATTTTCCCGCTAAAATTTTTTCGACCGTTTCTTGCGCGTTTTTAATGAAAATTAAATTTTCGTAGAAAAAATAACTTGGAGGTTTTTTTTTAAATTTTTCTTTTTTGTTTAACAAAAATGCCAAGTTTTTCGGTTTTTAGCGCTTTTTTTTGTAATTTAGCGGGAAAATTTTAAATTTTCCCCGCTAAATTAATTTTTGGCGGTTTCTAGCGCTTTTTTCGTGAAATTTAGAGGTTTTTGGTTAAAAATAGTTGGCAACAGTGCTTTATAAATATAAGTTTTTGTTTTTGTTTTCAATTTTCTTATTCGCAGCATTGCCATTTATTATTTTTACACATTCTGCTTTAGTAACATTTATCACCATTTTTCTTTTCAGTTTCTACTCTGCCTTATTTTTTTTCCCTAAAATATATTTTTCATTTTTCAGTCTGTCTTCTTTTCGTGCGCAGAAAATTGTGTTTCATCGCATAGTGTTTTATAGAAAAAAAAGTATGAAATAAGAATTGGAAAATATTTATATTTTTCTTTTAATAAATAACAAATTTTCTAGACAAAACAAGTGTAATTACTAAATAAAATTATAAAAAAAAACATTGTTTTAAAGTTTCTCCTTTATTAAATATTAAAAAGATTATAATAAATCGAAAAAAGTGCATAAGGAACAAAAAGTTTTTGCATCACAAAAAAAAAAAAATATATATAAAAAAGAAAAAAACGAAAGGTGTGTATGAGTGTGAATAGAGACAAAATAAAAAAATTGTAAATTTTCACTTGATATTTTTTTTGTATTGTTTAAATACTTGCTAGTGTATTTTTATTTCAAGTATTTTGTTGTTGCCCTGCAAACATTTGGAAGAAATATCGCCTAAGAGAAATTGCGGGGATATCTTCTTTTTATCGTATTTACAAATCATCAAAGTAGTATATTTTTAAAATCTTCCTTTTATCATTTTGAGGATATTTTAGCAATATTTAAAAAAAAATATTTTTTTTTGTCAATTATAAAGTAGATAAAATCGCCAAATTATCGAAAATGTATCTTCCAGGCGATTTTTCACCTGCGCGATTCATATACGATATCTTCCTTTTATCATACGGATGAAAAAAAAACGAAATCAAAATATTTTATTTGTTGTCAAAAATAAATTTCCATATTATACTTAATATCGGTTTTCTTCGTTTTTTTCGCAATAAATGTGAAATAAATCAAACAAAAATTCCTGAAAAGTGGTTTTGAGAGGTAAGTAATGCATTTGCAACAAATAGATATAAATCTCCACTATTGATTAACTTAATTTCGTTTCTCCATTAGGTCCAGCAAATTTGTGACCAATTTTTGACGCACAACATTTTTCAAGATCATGGAACCAATCAAGAAATCATCATTCAAGACAATTTTTTGTAGTGTGGTATCTTTTAAATTATATCTAACAATAAAAACCATAATTTTGAAACAAAAACGGCGACATCTTCTTTTTATCTTCCAAGAACAACATCGCGGATATCATTTAGGGGATTATCTGGCAATATTTTCTAGGTAAAATTTGAGTAAAATCATAAATTTATCTTCCAAACGATTATCCGGCAATATTGCCCATTTATCTTCCAGAGGAATTGCTTTCGTATCTCCTGGACGTATCGCTTTCGGGACACGATTTCTACCAAAAGGTGTTTCTTCCGCAATACGAAGAAGATATCCCCCACAATACAATTTATCTTCCAGGCGATACGCTAGCGTATCTTCTTCGTATCGAAATGCTTGCAGGGTGGTCTTAAAAAAATGTTTTTAAAAAATTTTTAATTCTTTTTTGTGTTCTACATAAATATATTAAATACATAATAAACAAATGCAAAAAATATGGGGTGGATAATTTAAAAAATATTTGTTTAAACAATTATATGTAATGCAATTTGTTTTAAATTTTAATAAGGTTTTAAACAATGTTACTAAATTTCTGTGTTTTTTTTTTTGTAAATTTTAGAAAAATAAAAATATTTGTCGACATCGTCATTCAATATTTAACCGGATTTTATAAATATTTCTAAAGGTAAGTTTTTAATTATTTTATAACTTATACTCTTTGGTATAGGTACATAATTTATAATCCGGTTCCACATTCTCAGATTTTGATACATTTTTCCTGTATAGAAAAAATGTCTCAGAATCTGAGACTTTTTCTATATAGAAAAAATGTCTCAGAATCTGAGACTTTTTCTATATAGAAAAAATGTCTCAGAATCTGAGACTTTTTCTATATAGAAAAAATGTCTCAGAATCTGAGACTTTTTCTATATAGAAAAAATGTCTCAGAATCTGAGACTTTTTCTATATAGAAAAAATGTCTCAGAATCTGAGACTTTTTCTATATAGAAAAGTCTCAGATTCTGAGACATTTTTTCTGACATTTTTTCTGAGACATTTTTCCTATGTATATAGATCTGAGACATTTTCTATATAGAAAAAGTCTCAGATTCTGAGACATTTTTCCTATATAGAAAAAGTCTCAGATTCTGAGACCTTTTTCCTCTATAGAAAATGTCTCAGATTCTGAGACATTTTTCCTATATAGAAAAAGTCTCAGATTCTGAGACATTTTTCCTATATAGAAAAAGTCTCAGATTCTGAGACATTTTTCCTACATAGAAAAAGTCTCAGATTCTGAGACTCAGATTCTGTCTCAAAATCTGAGACTTTTTCTATATAGAAAAAATGTCTCAGAATCTGAGACTTTTTCTATATAGAAAAAATGTCTCAGAATCTGAGACTTTTTCTATATAAGAAAAATGTCTCAGAATCTGAGACTTTTTCTATATAAGAAAAATGTCTCAGAATCTGAGACTTTTTCTATATAAGAAAAATGTCTCAGAATCTGAGACTTTTTCTATATAAGAAAAATGTCTCAGAATCTGAGACTTTTTCTATATAAGAAAAATGTCTCAGAATCTGAGACTTTTTCTATATAAGAAAAATGTCTCAGAATCTGAGACTTTTTCTATATAAGAAAAATGTCTCAGAATCTGAGACTTTTTCTATATAAGAAAAATGTCTCAGAATCTGAGACTTTTTCTATATAAGAAAAATGTCTCAGAATCTGAGACTTTTTCTATATAGAAAAAATGTCTCAGAATCTGAGACTTTTTCTATACAGAAAAAATGTCTCAGAATCTGAGACTTTTTCTATACAGAAAAAATGTCTCAGAATCTGAGACTTTTTCTATATAGAAAAAATGTCTCAGAATCTGAGACTTTTTCTATATAAGAAAAATGTCTCAGAATCTGAGACTTTTTCTATATAAGAAAAATGTCTCAGAATCTGAGACTTTTTCTATATAAGAAAAATGTCTCAGAATCTGAGACTTTTTCTATATAAGAAAAATGTCTCAGAATCTGAGACTTTTTCTATATAAGAAAAATGTCTCAGAATCTGAGACTTTTTCTATATAAGAAAAATGTCTCAGAATCTGAGACTTTTTCTATATAAGAAAAATGTCTCAGAATCTGAGACTTTTTCTATATAAGAAAAATGTCTCAGAATCTGAGACTTTTTCTATATAAGAAAAATGTCTCAGAATCTGAGACTTTTTCTATATAAGAAAAATGTCTCAGAATCTGAGACTTTTTCTATATAAGAACAAGTGAGAGTGTTAAATTCGGCTGTGCCGAATCTTGTATACCCTCCAACGTTTAAAAATAAAAAAAAATAAAAAAAAATTCCAGGGGCGTTTTATTTTTTTTTTTGTGGGGGGGGGGGCTTATCGGGGGTCCTTGGGGACACCTTCTCTCTGGTAAAAATGCTTTTTCAAACATAAAAATGTTTGATTTGTTTAACAAAAATACAAAAAACCTATAAAAAGTTACCTTTTTTCATTGGTTGGATTACTTCGTCAAGGGGGAACTTTTTCCCCCCTGGTCCGATTTTGCCCATCTCCGAACTTAACCAGCCTATGAATATAAGACATATATGTGCCAAATGTCAGGAGTCTAGCACTTTTATTTTGGACTGTATCGTGTCTTCCACAGACGGACGGACAGACGGACGGACGGACGGACGGACGGACAGACGGACATCGCTAGAATGTCTTAGAATCGATCACTGATCAATAATATATATACTTTATAGGGTCCTAGACCGATATTTCGATGCGTTACACACGGAATGACAAAGTGAGTATACCCCCATACTGTAGTTGGAGGGTATAAAAATGTCTCAGAATCTGAGACTTTTTCTATATAAGAAAAATGTCTCAGAATCTTCGACTTTTTCTATATAGAAAAAATGTCTCAGAATCTTCGACTTTTTCTATATAGAAAAAATGTCTCAGAATCTTCGACTTTTTCTATATAGAAAAAATGTCTCAGAATCTTCGACTTTTTCTATATAGAAAAAATGTCTCAGAATCTTCGACTTTTTCTATATAGAAAAAATGTCTCAGAATCTTCGACTTTTTCTATATAGAAAAAATGTCTCAGAATCTTCGACTTTTTCTATATAGAAAAAATGTCTCAGAATCTTCGACTTTTTCTATATAGAAAAAATGTCTCAGAATCTTCGACTTTTTCTATATAGAAAAAATGTCTCAGAATCTTCGACTTTTTCTATATAGAAAAAATGTCTCAGAATCTTCGACTTTTTCTATATAGAAAAAATGTCTCAGAATCTTCGACTTTTTCTATATAGAAAAAATGTCTCAGAATCTTCGACTTTTTCTATATAGAAAAAATGTCTCAGAATCTTCGACTTTTTCTATATAGAAAAAATGTCTCAGAATCTTCGACTTTTTCTATATAGAAAAAATGTCTCAGAATCTTCGACTTTTTCTATATAGAAAAAATGTCTCAGAATCTTCGACTTTTTCTATATAGAAAAAATGTCTCAGAATCTTCGACTTTTTCTATATAGAAAAAATGTCTCAGAATCTTCGACTTTTTCTATATAGAAAAAATGTCTCAGAATCTTCGACTTTTTCTATATAGAAAAAATGTCTCAGAATCTTCGACTTTTTCTATATAGAAAAAATGTCTCAGAATCTTCGACTTTTTCTATATAGAAAAAATGTCTCAGAATCTTCGACTTTTTCTATATAGAAGAAATGTCTCAGAATCTTCGACTTTTTCTATATAGAAAAAATGTCTCAGAATCTTCGACTTTTTCTATATAGAAAAAATGTCTCAGAATCTTCGACTTTTTCTATATAGAAAAAATGTCTCAGAATCTTCGACTTTTTCTATATAGAAAAAATGTCTCAGAATCTTCGACTTTTTCTATATAGAAAAAATGTCTCAGAATCTTCGACTTTTTCTATATAGAAAAAATGTCTCAGATTCTTCGACTTTTTCTATATCGAAAAAATGTCTCAGAATCTTCGACTTTTTCTATATAGAAAAAATGTCTCAGAATCTTCGACTTTTTCTATATAGAAAAAATGTCTCAGAATCTTCGACTTTTTCTATATAGAAAAAATGTCTCAGAATCTTCGACTTTTTCTATATAGAAAAAATGTCTCAGAATCTGAGACTTTTTCTATATAGAAAAAATGTCTCAGAATCTGAGACTTTTTCTATATAGAAAAAATGTTATAGAATCTGAGACTTTTTCTATATAGAAAAAATGTCTCAGAATCTGAGACTTTTTCTATATAGAAAAGATGTCTCAGAATCTAAGACTTTTTCTATATAGACTCCCCAACCTAAAATGGGTTAACTCAATCTGAGCTTCTTCCGTTGATCGTAGTTGTACGCACATAATTCTAAAATTATTTTCAATTGAAAGGTTCTTCAATTTTAATACATATTTAATACAAATGAATTCTATTTATGGGTATCATTATTATAAAAAATAACTGCAGGTGGTTTTTATTTATTTGTTAAATTCCTCTGAAGTACAAAGTATATAATAATAATAACAAGTGTAAAAGTTCATTGGAAAAAACCAAAAAAAAAAAAAATCCGTGGGGGAATCTACGATACAAATATATTATGTTTAATGTTACGTATTCAACATTAAAGATTTAATGATGTTGATAATACGGTTAACAGACAATTGTAGCAGACAACAATAATAAAAAATAATAATTTTATATGTTGACAAGTAATGCGTAGGTTGGCATGGAACGAACGAACCGAAAACTGTAACAGAATATAAAAATCTATTAAAATACGAATAAACCACATAAATATTATTATCACTTGCACTTAAATATTAACCTTTTAACTGCCTATTTTTAGACTAAAAATATACATGGTTTGTTATTACATAGTTCTACTCAAAGCTTCGAAGAATGAGTTTCGAATGAATTCCCAAAAAAAAAAAAAAACTAATTCGATTTTGATAGTCACTGAATGGATTCGAATTTAAATATCAATATTAAATGTATTCCTTACGAACATAAAACAAATTTTAAAATCGGTCAAACGGTTTTCTGGATATAGCTATTTGAAATCTGCAAAAAATGGCGTTTTTTTTTACGTTCAAGAAATTTTTTTAAAAAAAATCTCAAAATCTTTTTTTCCCTTGAGCCTTTCATAAATCTAGAAAAAGTCTATCATTTAAACTTAATTAGAACCAAATCCGATTATTTTAACCCGTGGCGCCCTTCGATTGAAGTTTGGGATTTTTAGAAAATGTCCACCAAAATTTCTGATCTTTGGTTTAACAAAAGTTTTATTTTAAATTTAAAACTTTCCATTCAATTTATAAAGTCGATTTTAAAAAACAAAAACAATGGCCCTTACCACAAGAAAACAAAAAGTCTATTTTAACAAAAGTTTTATTTTAAATTTCAAATTTTCAATACATTTTTTGAAAGTCAATTTTAAAAACAAAAACAATTTGTATGGAAATAAAATTAAAAGCTCGTTTTAAATTTATTTTATTTTCTTGTGGTAAAGCTGAATTTGTATGGAAATAGAATTTAAAATCGATTTAAAATTTATTTTATATTTCTTTGGCAAGTCTTATAAATTTTGTCGTTCTAAATGCGAATATCAAAAAAATTTCAGAAATTGGTTTTCGAGATATAGCCATTTGAAATTTGTTAAAAATTTTCCGAAAATGGCATTTCTTTTATGTTCAAATTTTTTTTTAAAAAAATCTCAAAACTTTTTCTTTTGATTATTTCATAAAGCTTGACATATATTTTCATTTAAACTTAATTGAAGGTAAATCAGATAATTTTAAACCATTTTAACATAATTTAAACCTATAATCAAAGATTAGAGATTTTGGTGAAAACTTTGATCGAAGGGTGCCACGGGTTAAAATTGGAGATAAATCGGATCATTTTAAACCATTTTAACCTTTTTACATTATTTTAACCTTTTATCAAAGTTTAGAAATTTTGGTGAACACTTTGATTGAAGGGCACCACGGGTTAAAATGATTGGATTTGGCTCAAATACTTTTAAATTAAAGTTTCTCTTAAAGTCTGAAAGGGTGAAGAAAATAAATTCAGATCTTTTTTTCTAAATTTGTTGACCGTAGGAATAAACCGCCACTTTTTTTTTTATTTAAAATAGCGATATATCGAAAACCGTTCGACCGATTTAAAAATTTTTTTGATATTCGTGTTCAGCGCATCAAAAATAATAAATATGATGAGGTGTCGCAAGACATATTTTTAATATTTTTTTTCGAAACATTTTCACCGGCTAATTTAATCTGATTGGTCTCAAATTTGTGTTATATAATTTTTAGATTTAGTAGAATAAAAATTTGCCCGAAAACTTGGGAAAATCAAAGTAGAAAAAATAATGCCACTTTAACTCCCAATTACCCATTTCCAATTGTATTTCAGAAATTATCAATTGTATTTCAGAAGTTTTCAATTGAATTTCAGAACTTATCAAATGTATTTCAGAAACTATCAATTGTACTTTAGAATTTATCAATTGTATTTCAGAAATTATCAATTGTATTTCAGAATTTATTAATTGTATTTCAGATATTATCAATTGTATTTCAAAAATTATCAATTGTATTTCAGAAATTATCAAGTGTATTTCAGAAATTATCAATTGTATTTCAGAAATTTTCAATTGTTTTACAAAGATTAATTTCTGCAAGAACTTGATACTTCTGCTGATGTTCCATTGACAGATTTTTGGCAGAAGTCTTGCTTTAACCCTTCGCATAAGTTCTGCAAAAGTTATATTTTCTACATTATTTTAAAAGTTTTAAGGTAAAAACCATCATAAAATAAAATGTTGCTTATCGAGTTTTTTCAATTGATAATTTCTGAAATACAATTGATTATTTCAGAAATACAATTTATAACTTCTGAAATACAATTGATAATTTCTGAAATACAATTGATAATTTCTGAAATACAATTAATAATTTCTGAAACACAATTGATAAAATCTAAAATACAGTTGATAACTTCTGAAATACAATTGATAATATCTGAAATACAAATAATAACTTGTGAAATACATTTGATAAGTTCTGAAATACAATTAATAAATTCTGAAATACAATTAATAACTTCTGAAATACAAATGATAATTTCTGAAATACAATTGATAATTTCTGAAATACAATTGATAACTTCTGAAATACAATTGATAATTTCTGAAATATAATTGGAAATTGTGTAGAGTGATATGTTTTCTTCAACTTTTGTTTTTCCCAAACGTCTGGGCAAATTTTTATTTTACTATGTAGACCTAAAATTTTTGTGTTAAAAATTTGAGTCCAATCAGATTAAATTAACCAGTGGCGGATTTTTGAAAATTTTTAAAAAAACAATTTAAAAAAAAAAATATGTCTTGCGACACATAAAAAAAATAAAAAGATTAAATGTTTGAAATTTGCAAAAAATTGCGTTTTTATTCCCACACAGAAAATAAAATCGTCAAATTTAAATCAACAAACATCAATTGTAAATCAACCAAACATGATATCAACCAAACATTTAGTAAAAACGGCCGCCAGTTAGTCCATAATACAAAATTTCGATTTTGTTTTCAACAAACTTAGTCAAGTAATTTTATTTCAAAATTATTTTATTATGTCAACAAATAGTTTTTGTGTTTGTTGAATTTCTTTGTTGAAAAAAATAAGATTTTTTACGTTTGTCAGATCAATAAATTATGTTTGTGTTTGTTGAATTTCATTGCTGAAAAATAATTTAAGATTTTGTACGTTTGTCAATACAAATATCAATTTTAGAAAACTATTACAAACTCGTTTAAGGGCCATTTAGATTGGCAGACTTGTAAAACGACCTGTCAAAAATTCATGCGGAGAGAATTTTTTTCATCGTCTAAACACTCAACATACAAATACGGACAGACTTTTTGTCAATACGGAGAGGAAAATGTTGACATACGGATGTAATTTTTGTGTTTTGAAAAATTTCAAAAAATTACTATTTTCATTAGATCAGGGATGTTTTTTATGTAAACAAAAATACAAATAATAACAACAGCTGTTGTGAAGTGGTGGTAAAAATAAATAAAATTTTATATGGGCTAAATTTTCGGAACAAGTCTAATTGGCAGACATTGGTCCGATTTATTTTTTTCTATTTTTTGAAATAGGGATGATTTAGGTGAGTTCAACAAAGAAACAAAATTGTCGGCGGCCCGTGGTTCCAGAGTTATGGGTCTCCAAAGTTCGGATATCGAATTTAATATATCTTCATCAATAATGGTCCAATCAGACCAAGATTGGTTTCATTCGAAAGCTTATTCAAATACCTTTAATTTGACATTTTAAAAAATTTGGATTCATTAACCCATTGGGAAACAACTCTAAATTTTAGATTTTTCACCCCAAGTTTTTGAAGAAATGGGGTAAAATTTTAAAATTATGCCCTATTAAGGTATTTATTTTTATAACTAGGCTTATAGCTTAGATATTAAGCTTTGATTTGAGCTTTCATTTGACCTTTTAACCCTTATAGAACCGGAGTTATATACGTTTAAACATTAGAAAACATATTTGAATATATATACCAGACCTCTGTGTAGTTTATTTTTTATACCCTCCAACCACAGTATGGGGGTATACTCACTTTGTCATTCCGTGTGTAACGCATCGAAATATCAATCTAGGACCCCATAAAGTATATATATTATTGATCAGTGATCGATTCTAAGACATTCTAGCGATGTCCGTCCGTCCGTCCGTCTGTCCGTCTGTACGTCTGTCCGTCTGTAGAAGACACGATACAGTCCAAAATAAAAGAGCTAGACTTCCGAAGTTTGACACGAATATGTCTTATGTTCCTAGGCAGGTTAAGTTCGGAAATGGGCAAAATCCGACAAAGGGGAAAAAAGTTCCCCCTTAGAGAACTAAACCAACCCAAGAAAAATCGCATTTTTTGCAGGGCTTTTTGTACTTTTGCTAAGCAAATGCAACATTCTTATCTCAGAAGAAGTTCAAAATCACAAGGGGAAGGTGCCCCCTAACGTCTCCCACCAACCCCTCCCCCCAAAAAAAAAGACGCCCTGGATTTTTTTTATATTGTTTCTTTTTTAACATTTTGGAGGGTATAAAAGATTCGGCACAGCCGAATGTAACACTCTCACTTGTTTTTGCCTTAAAAGGTTTTCTGGGTTGCCGGCCTTCGGACGGGCTTAGGGATTTTAATTTTCATATATTAATTAAGCGGCTTCGCTAAATAAAGTTTTTTTTTTATTAATATATAAGCGGGTCAATGGTTATGAGTCAATAACTTCGGTTCTATAAGGGTTAAAAGGTCCATTAAAAGCTCAAATGAAAGCTTAATATCTAAGCTTTAAATCTCGTCGTATAAATTCATGCCTTAATAACACACAATTTTGAAATATAACGCATTTTTTCTAAAAACTTTGGTTTAAAAATCTAAAATTTGGTTTTGTGCCACAATGGGTTAATGGAACCAAATTTTTTTTAAATTTCAAAATAAAGGTATTTGATTAAGCTTTCGAATGAAACCAATCTTGGTCTGATCGGACCAATTTTGATGAAGATACATCAAATTCTATATCCGAACTTTGGAGGCCCATAACTCGGAAACCATGGGCCGCCGACAATTTTTTTTTTTTCTTTTTTGGACACAGCACTAAAAGTTCTACCTGTGATATTTTTTTTGGATCAGAGAAATGTCTGCCAACTAAACCAAACTTCCTGCCAAACAAGGAATATGGAGTCGGTGGAGATGTTGGAATCAGAGATGTCGGAATCAGTGGAGATTTAGATTTATGCATCTTTTGGTTAAGGAACGCAAATTGAAGAAAATATTTTACCACAATTGTATGGTTGATTCAAAGGGTGTCCAAGAGCTTCCAGCCTCCAAAAAAGGAATTCACTAATTTGCAAGCGAGTTCCCGTGGAGAAATATTTGTTTATTTTCTTTTCTCCTTGTCCGCAAAAAAATATTTTTAGAAGTGTGTATTGGTAAATTCTGATTCAATTTGAGAATGTATTAGTGGATTTTGACAAATTCTGATTTAATTTTCTAATTGGATTCAAAATATTTTTCTCCACTACGAATGAAAAACTAAAGAAGAATTCATCCATATCTCTCCGCGGGAACTTATTTCCAGAGGGTTCATTTACTTTCCCGTGTGATACGTCTTCTTTAATAGTCTTTGGGTTGATTTGTAAATTTTACAATTGCAAAATGTTTTTTGGATGTGTGTTTGTAATGAACAGCTGTTTTTTTTCTACAATTTAATTTACGCGTATACGTCTAAACACACAAAAGACATTCAAGAGAGTTTTTTTATACTTTTTGACAAGCGGTTTAAAATGAAAAGACTTTTTCATCTTGATAATCTTTTCAAAAAGTGTGCTAATCTAAATGGGCCTTAATCAATTTTTTTACATTTTTTCAACAATCAATATTTACAAACGTTAGTTGATATCAAAATTTTCCGTATAAGAGCACTTTTAGTGAAAAAGTTAATTGTATTCACAAATATGGGGTCCATATAACAATTCGTTTTTTCTGTGCACGTTCAAGAAGTTTAAAAAAATATAGTAAAATTACTTTCCCTTGATCCTTAATACAGCTTGAGCCAAAGATTCATTTAAAATTAATTTCCGGTCATTTTAACCCGTGGCGCCCTTCGATAAAAATTTTGATTTTCTTAGAAAATTTTCACCAAAAATTCTAAGTGCCAGTTTACAGAAGGCGAACGATACACACGAACGAAAATTTTGCATGTGTTTTGTTATTGTAACAACAATAAAATACATGTAAAATTTTCGTTCGTGTGTATTGTTCGCCTTCTGTAAACTGGCACTAAACTTTTAAAATGTTCTGATTTTGCCCAAATTAAGTTTAAGTTTGTCTCAAGCTCAATGAAAAAATAGTAAGATAGTTTTTAGATTTTTCTTGAACTTAGGAAAAACCGCCATTTTTAGAAATTTTTGTACAAATTTCAAATGACGATATCTCGAATACCAAAATTAATAAAAAATATATCACAAGATATTTTTTTTTTTTTTTCATTTTTTAAAAATCCAAAACATTGAAAATTTTTTAAAAATTCAAAACTTTGATCAGGTTTAAATAATCGGATTTGGATCAAATTAAGTTTAAATGAAAGATGTCTTAAGCAACTTTTTAAAGGAGAAAATGTTTCAACACATATATTTTTAAAAAAATTAGAATTATTTACTTTTTATTTTTTCTGTAAATACAGATCGAGCTCTAATTATACAAATTTGTTATGAGGGTTCAAGTTGAGAAAATGAAAAGAAAAATCGAATTTCTAAAAATTATAGACATTTCTGGTATTCCCCATACCGGTTTTAAACACTCCTGTTAGTGTTATCATCAGTAGGATTTTAAATGTCGTTTTGTCTTGTTAATAGATTTTTTTTTTATGTATGTGAATATTTATAGTTTCTACAGCAATGCTTCTCAAAAGGGGGGTCGCGACCCCCACGATATTGTAGCAGCAATCCAGAAAGACTTAGAAGATTTTTGAAAAAATAGTTTTGAGTACATATTGAGGAGTTCTTTAACCTTATGTATCTGTTTTATAAAAAAGTCCATTCAAATGCCAAAAGGAGATAATCAAAAAACGCTAGTGAGAACCACTGTTCTACAGAAATAAATTTTAACAGTTTCCAACACTAGAATTCTATTTCTAGCAATCTGAACTTCACTTCATACTTTATTTTAACTTTTTTGTCTCTTACATTATTTCGCAAGGGTTACCAACATGATCTGGAATTGCAGACACAAATGAAGGAATTTGCATTTTCTGTTTCGGAGACATATTTTGTTAGTAATTTTATTTGTGTTTTTTCTGTAAGTACAGATCGAGCTCGGTCTCTAAATATATTTGGTATAAGGGTTCAAGTTATAAAAAAATATGTTTGATTTCTGACTACTATTTTAAATATGTTGTTGCATAGTTTTAGGCTTCAAAATAAATTTATAACTGCTAATGAGAACCAAGGCAACAGAAAACTAGCAGTGATGAATTTATTTTGAAGCCTAAAACTATGCAACAACATATTTAAAACAGCAGTCAGAAATCAAACATATTTTTAATTAAAATTTGATTTAAATCAATAAAGAACTATGAAGGATTTTCCTGCTTTCCTCCTCTTAAAGGTTTTAGCATGTTGTACTTCAACTTAAAACATTTGCTTTCATTTATTTAATTTAAAGATACACTTATTTTGTATAGCATAGTTTTAGGCCTCAAAATAAATTCATAACTACTAGTTTTCTGTTGCCCTAATGATAACCATGTTAACATAAACTGATGCGTAAAAAATATTTAAAAAAATTTTTTAGAAATTTTTTTATTCTTAAAACTTTGAAGTCTTCTAAAAAGGAGAAAAGATCACATAATGACAAACTGAGAACGCAGTTTTACTATATTCTATCTCTAGTTTCATGTGTATGTGTTTTAGTTCAAATCCAATCGCACAGTGTAATTTATAATTTCCCTACGAGATTTAAAAATAACAATAGATAATTTTTATGAAAAATATTTAATAATTTTTTCATATAAAAAAAATTCCAACATTTTGTAACAATAAATAAAAAAGCCCGCATTTAAATTTGTATTATTCAAATCATAATCATCGCCATAAATATCAGTTTTATATGGGAAATTGCTTTTCCTCTGAATTTGTTATTTTATTTTTCCAAGATTCACAATTTTAATTTTTTATATTTTGTAAAAAAAAATATTTTTTTTTATAATTTCTATATAATTTAATTTAAGATGATAACAGCCCCATTCATCTCTCATTGTCATTGTACAATACATAAAATAATAAAAATAATAATAATAGTACAAATATACATCATCATCATATTTTGTGGTGATACTGCGTTGCTACTGCATTTACGTCTGTAGTCGTTTCAAGTCTTTGAAATTTGAATTTTCTCCCGCTGCTATTGGTGGTGGTGCTGATGGTACACATGGTACTACATCAAGTGAAAAAGTCAAGAAACTAAGTTGAACCACTTGTAGAAATTTACTTACTTATTATATTACATACAATTCACTCACAATCCTCTTGCTCCTCCCGTTCTCCTGCTGTTGATTGTTGATGATGATGATATTTTTCTTAATGGTCATTTAAAGAAATCATTCATACATCCGTATAATGGATTTTGAGCTACTACTGGTACGAGTATGAATGCTACATACTAAACTACTAAATATCCAGCCACTTAAGAATTATAATAAGTTTTTATTGTTATTATGTAGTTTATAATGTAATTGAGATGAGAAAGTGAAAATTTTCACTATACTGTAAAGCTAAAAATTTTTAACTATAAATGAATTTTCTTCAAAATAGTTTAAAATTTTTCCCAGAATTTAGTAAACTTTTACTAGAAGTTCGGAAATTTTTTTAACTCTGAAAAATTTTTTCTGAAAATTTATATAAGGATTTGACTTTACAATTCTGAAATTCAAAATTCTAATAATTGTGTTCGTTTAAGATCTTCTTAAAAACGGTTAAGAATGATTTAATAAATGAAATAACAATAACCCCGTTAAGCAAAGAATGATGTTCCTTCCGGTGATACATTTGCTTGAAAACTTTCTAACCCATAAATCGTAATAACCCAGTTGGCAAAATAAAATCACACCTGACATACTGCTGACTCTCCCTTTATGAAATCGCTGACATCTTCATATAATTTTTCAAAATGTCATCAATGACATGTCAGCAGTTGGTGATGTCAGCAATTTTATAAAGGGAGAGTCAGCAGTATGTCAGGTGTGATTTTTTTTGCCGACTGGGAAAACCTATGAAATCAGAAAAAACATTTTCTTCAACTTTTGATTTTTCCAAGCGTTCGGCAATCAAAGTTTTCGATTTTTTAAAATTAAAAAAAAAAATTGAGTGACAAAAATGCGTTGTAAAATATTTTTGTGACTAAAATTTTTAAAACATGTTTAACGGGTTTTCAACACGTGAATTTAAGGTGAAACTAATCTGAAATTCACGGTTTTGCTAATAACTTTTGAACCACTGGACCGATTTGGCTGAAATTCAATACGAACTAGGCCAGGGGAACGACAAATATATATGCCAAGCTTCAGCATCCTCAGAATGCCTTTCGAAAGTAATCGTGTTTTTTATCTCTTAAATTCACGAAAAACCCTTGCCTACATTCAGTCTATTGGTCATAACTTTTGAACCACTGGACCGATTTCGCTGGATTGCAATACCAACCTGACTAGGTAAATGCCCAAAATATGTGCCAAACTTCAGGAGCCTCCGTAAAGTCCTTCAAAAGTTAGCGTGTTTTGAACAGACAGACGGACTGACGGACGGACATAGCTAGATCGTCTTAAAATCGATCGAGGATCATGAATATATATATTTTATGGGGTCCTAGACCCTCCCTCTTCACTAGAGTGGAGGGTATAAAAAAAACACTACTAAACATTCAAAATGCGACTGGGACGCGATCTTAAATACTTGATTACAGTAGTTCTGCTGGCCAAAAATCCGGTCTACAAACTTTTCCATCACATCAGGTTTTTGAGAAAATTGGGGTCAAAGTCAAAGGGTGTCCAAGAGCTTCCAGCCTCCAAAAAAGGAATTCACTAATTTGCAAGCGAGTTCCCGTGGAGAAATATTTGTTTATTTTCTTTTCTCCTTGTCCGCAAAAAAATATTTTTAGAAGTGTGTATTGGTAAATTCTGATTCAATTTGAGAATGTATTAGTGGATTTTGACAAATTCTGATTTAATTTTCTAATTGGATTCAAAATATTTTTCTCCACTACGAATGAAAAACTAAAGAAGAATTCATCCATATCTCTCCGCGGGAACTTATTTCCAGAGGGTTCATTTACTTTCCCGTGTGATACGTCTTCTTTAATAGTCTTTGGTCAAAGTTGAAAAAAAAATCGCTGTTTTGGGCATTTTTGGAAGATCATAGCGGATGAACCCGATGTGATGGTGACTTTAAAATAAGTCAAGGGTAATGCCTAAACACTTCCCTTTAAGATGCAGAACCCATTTGTCTACAAACTTTTCCATTACATCAGGTTTTTGAGAAAATTGGGGTCAAAGTTAAAAAAAATCGCTGTTTTGGGCATTTTTGGAAACTAATTTCGGATGAACCTGATGTAATGGCGACTTCAAAATAAGTCAAGGGTAAAGCCTAAACACTTCTCTTTAAGATGCAGAACCCATTTGTCTACAAACTATTCCATCACATCAGGTTTTTGAGAAAATTGGGGTCAAAGTTAAAAAAAATCGCTGTTTTGGGCATCTTTGGAATATCATAGCGGATGAACCCGATGTGATGGTGACTTCAAAATAAGTCAAGGGTAATGCCTAAACATTACTCTTTAAGATGCAGAACTCATTTGGTCAGTCGTCTTAACCCTTTGGGCACCAATAGTTTTTCAATAATGAAAATACATTAGTAAAATACAATTGGTGCTCCTACGGTAAACCCATTCATGCCTAATGGGTATTTAAATACCCAAAAAAGTGTTGATACTTAAAAAAATTTTGCGCGGGCTAGATGGAAGATATCGGGCTAATTCTTTTTTCATTAAAAAGAGAAGAGATTGGGCTAAATGTGAACATTTAACAAGATTTTACTTTTTTTTGTTTAACTTTTGTTTTTCACTGACAAAAATCGAAGATTTTTCTTAATCGAAAATACTCAGGAAAAGGGTGCACTTTTGGTTTTCAACGAAAATTTATTGGAGTTATTTTGACACCCAATAGAAACTTTTTGGACCCCTTTCAGCTCAAACAAAAAATAAAAGTAAAAAATTACACGTGATTTTTTGGGATTTCAAATTTCTAAAAACCTACACAGAAAGAATTGAAAACGAAAGTCAATCAACAAAAAGGCGGATTCAATTATTTTTTTAATTGAAACTTCTCCGATAAAGAAAATGGTTATATCAATCATCAAATTGTAGGTGGTTAATTGATTTTTTTTCAATTAATCACTTTTTCGATTTTGATCAAAAATTTTATCAATTTTTTATTTTAAGTCAATTAAAATAATGATTGATTTAACAACTGAATTTCAAGCTTATGGAAAAATTATGAAGAAATTCATATTTTTTGCTTTCCTATATGTTGCCGACAATAAAAAAAGTAAAACCCTAGTAAAAAGTATATTTTTGAATTAATGTATTCAAATAAATTGAAGCGAAAAAAAAATCTGGTATGTTGAAAATTTGTGATAGTTAAAGAAAATAATAAAAATGTTGATCAAAACTCATTTACTCATTTAAATTTTGTTGATCAATAGATTTAATTGAAATTTTTTAGCCATGAATTTTTTTTGTGTACGAAATGGAAAAGATTTTTAAGACCGGAGTTGTGACCAGCAAAATAATTGTAATCATATGTATATGGTGGCGTTCCAGTCGCATAGTTTTTTTTGATTTGTAGCGAAAAAATTGTTTTTTAGACAAAAGACATAACTGAGACAATTGGTGCCCTAAGGGTTCATGCGACTGACCAAATAAGTTCAGCATATTTAAGAGCAATGTCCCTCGACTTATTTCATTTGCTATCACATCGGGTTCTTCCGCTATGAGATGCCCAAAATGGTGATTTTTTTACAACTTTGATCTCAATTTTCACAAAAACCTAATCACTATGCAGTCCAAACCAAAGAGCTAGTCAAAAAAACTACGTTAAGGTCATATTTTGACTATGAGTCTAGTTTCACTTATATGTATTTGTAAGTTTTTCCTGAAGCTGGAGTAGTTCTCATCTTTCCATTCCTCCATTTGGTCACTTTAACAATAATTTTTATCAATTTCATTTGTATCACTTTAACATCTCCATCTTTTGTATAAAATTCTTTTAATTTCCAGACTGTGTTACTGTGCGGTATTGTTGATGAATGATAGCTGTCTAAGAATAGTGTATTTAAATTGCATTTAATTCAATTTATTATTCACATAGAATGCAAATGGAATTTATGATTATAAAAAAAGTTTTATTTTCTTTTCATAATTATAAAATAATCTAGTGATAAGTTATATCTAATCAAAGGTTAATTTCAAATTAAAAACAAATTATGTGAAAAGTAGAAAGTGCTGCAGAGAATTAAAAAGATTCAATATAAAAAATTAGTTTTTGGAAATTTTTTAAAAAATAACTGAATATGATTTCTGATTGACTTCAGTCCATATTAAATATTTCTGAAAGAGGGTAATAGACAGTGACTTTTTTCTTTGCTGTCTGCTACCACTTTCGAATCAGGACAGTTAAGGAAGTCATTTTAAAAGATAATTTGAAATCCAGGGTTGCAATTTCTCTTGTAATTGCAACCCTAGATTATTCTTGTAACTGCAACCCTGGATGAAAACCATTTTCCACTATTTATATGCGATAATAGAGCTTTCTCAATCTGCTTTTAAATAAGTCTAAATATTTGTTAAAGAATTCAGTACTTAAATGTCATTATTTTCCTTCATTAAATTTCAATTAACCTTAAAATATGTACATTTAATATTAAAAATAAAAATTCATTATATTTATCGATTACAATTTTAAAAAATTTTTTATTGTTGTTGCAGTCTTTAATAATTTAATAATGTGTTAAAAAAAAACATTGTCAATATACTTAAAAATAAAGTATTTGTTAATAGTCGGTCAATGACGCAATCTAATCTATAATATTAATCTTTATTGGGAAAAAGGGTTAAAGCGCCTTCTGCTTCAGCAAAAAAAAAAAGAGCAGGCATTAACAACGTGTTTTATATAATACCGTGTTTACACTGCATTTAGAACCTAAGGAAAAACTTATAAATCGAATGGAAATTTCAAAAGTTTTGAAAATTATTATTAATACAAAAGTTTAACAATAAAAAGCTTTACACTTTACTTTTTGTATAAAGCTTTCACAAATAAAAAGCTTTACAAAAGCTTAAATCTTAAAAAGCTTTACAAAAGCTTTAAGGTTAACAGGAGCTTTAAGCTTAACAAGAGCTTTAAGCTTAACAAGAGCTTTAAGCTTAACAAGAGCTTTAAGCTTAACAGGAGCTTTAAGCTTAAACGATTTAATCTTAACAAAACATTTGACTTTAACAAACGCTTTAATCTTAACAAAAGCTTAAAGCTTAATAAAAGCTTTAAGCTTAACAAAAGCTTTAAGATTAACAAAGGTTTTGAGCTTAACAAACGTTTTAAGTTTAATAAAGGTTTTTAAGCTTAACAAAAAATTTAAGCTTAACACATGTTCAGGGCCGTCTTAAGGTATGACTCTTGGGCACACAAGAACTTGGGGCCCAAAAAATAAAAATAAATAAAAAATATATTCTGTGGGAACAAGTCTCAGAATCAGATATTTATTCTATAGAAAAAGAGTCTCAGAATCTGAAACTTTTTTTATAGGAAAAGGTCTCGGAATCTGATAATTTTTCTAAAGGAAAACGGTCTCAGAATCTGATACTTTTTCTATAGGAAAATGGTCTGATACTTTTTATACCCTCCACTCTAGTGATAGAGGGTTTGTCATTCCGTTTGTAACTCATCGAAATATCGATCTGGGACCCCATAAAGTATATATATTCATAATGCCCGATCGATTTTAAGACATTCTAGCGATGTCCGTCTGTCTGTCTGTGGAAAATGCTGTCGCGGACAAAATATTGCACAGAGATGACTGAAACTTAACATATTTATTGAAGTTCTCCCGAGAAGTTTGGTATTGCATTTGAGCGATATCGGTTCAGCGGTTCAAAAGTTATGAACGAAAATGTAAGCACACCTCAAAAATTTCAGTACATTCAACATAACCTAAAAATACAAAATGCTTTAATTCGGCTTCTGGTTGACATATGTGAACATAATTGAACACCAAATGGTATTTAAACAAGTACAAACATATTTTTTTGACAAAAAAGAAAAAAATCGCGGATTTTTTTTTACCAAAATTTTTTTTCGCGAAAATTTTTTTTTCAAAAAAAATTTTTTTTTTCAAAAGTAATTTCCTTTTAAATAAAGTTTTTTGCAATAATCTTTTTGAAATTGTGGAGGGTATCACTACATTCGGCAAGGACGAATTTAACTTTTTTACTTGTTCTGTAGTGCAAAGGTCTCAGAGTCTTAGAGTTTTTCTATATGATAATGTTCTCAGAATTTTGAGACTTTTTTTTATAAGAAAAAGTCTCAAAATGACTGGGACCTTTTCCACAGCAAAAAAGTATCACAATCTGATACCTTTTCTATAGGAAAAAGCTATCAGAATCTGAGTCTTTTGTTATAAAAAAAAGGTCACAGAATCTGAAACTTTTCTATAGAAAATAAGTCTCAGAATCGAGGACTTTTTCTATGGGGAAAAGGTCCCAGAATCTGTAATTTTTCCTATAGGAAAAGTTTTCAGTATCTTAGACTTTTTTATAGAAAAAAGTTCTATAGTTCTATAGTATTTTTCTCAGATCTCAGAATCTAATACTTTTTTTATAGGATAAAGCTTGCAGAATCAGAGACTTTCTATAGAGAAAGTGTAGAATCTAAGACTTTCTATAGGATAAAGATATTAGAATTTTTGAAAAAGAAAAATGTCTCAGAATTTGAGACTTTTTCTAAAGGAAAAATATCTCAGAATTTGAGAATTTTTCTATAGGAAAAAATGTTTAAGATCGAAGACTTTATTGGCCGTTTGGGGCCCCGAGACGTCGGGGCCCTGGAAACGTGCCCTGTGTGCCCTAATGGTTAAAACGGTACTGCACAAGTGTTTAGTTTTACAAAAGCTTTTAGCTTAACAAAAGCTTAAACCATTTCTTAACTGCATTTGTTTGAACACACGCTTATAATTTTTTAGGAAAGTACAAAACACAGAAAAATTTTTAATAAATAACACTACTAAACATTGAATATGCGACTGGACGCGAAAAAAAAATCCGTTCTCCAAACTTTTCCATCACATCACGTTTTTGAGAAATTCGAGGTCAAAGTTCAAAAAAATTGCCGTTTTTGGCATTTTTTGAAAGTTATAGCGGATGAACCCGATGAGATGGCGGCTTCAAAATAATTCGGGTAAAGCTTAAACATTACCCTTTAAGATGCAAAACTCATTTGATCAGTCGCCTTAACCCTTTGGGCACCAATTGTATTTCAATGATGTCTTATTCCCCAGTATTGAAAACACTTTTTTGGGGGAAAATACCTTACAATTGGTACTCAAACGGTTTAAGCGACTGATCAAATGAGTTATAAATCTTAAAGAGCAGTGCTTATGCTTAACCGTTGAATTATTTTTAAGTCGTCAGCGCATCGGGTTCATCCACTATGAGTTGTCAAACATGTCCGAAAACGCGATTTTTTTGTCTGTCAAATTTCTCAAAAACCTGATGGAATGGAAGAGTTTGGAGACCGGATTTGTGACCAGGAAAATAATTGTAATCGTGTGTATAAGGTGGCGTTCCATTCGCATAAAGTTTTTTTTTCATTTGATTTGAAGCGAAAAAAAAAATGTTTTTGGAAATTAGACATCATTGATAGACAATAAGTGCCCTAAGGGTTAAGGCGACTTACCAAATGAGTTCAGCATTCTTTAATTGCAATGTTTAAGCTTTACCCTCGACTTAGTTTGAAGTCGCTATCACATCGGGTTCATCCGCTATGAGTTGTAAAAAATCCCAAAACGACGATTTTTTTTTTAAACTTTGACCTCAATTTTCTCAAAAACCTGATGTAATGGAAACGTTTGGAGACCAGATTTGTGATCACTAGAACAATTCCAATTAACTGTGTAAGGTCGGGTCCCAGTCGCATCAAGTTTTTTTTTTTCAAAATGTTCATTTGTGTAATTTGGGTGTTTTTATTTAGGTTTGGTCTGTTACCGTAGAAATAAGATATTTTTGGAAAAAATTCAAGGAAATGAGGAGCCGTTCCTAAAAAAACAACTAAATTTAAACCCTAAAATATACAGATATTGTGCTCGATTCTCGAATACGACTTCACCATTCACCCAATTTTTAAAAATTTGATATTCTTTCGAATTTTAAGTTTTTAATTTTTTTTCTTGTAACAATAAAAGATCTAGTTAATATGTTTAATAATTACAAAAACAAATTTAAAAATCTTAAACCTCGAAAGAATATCAAATTTTTAAAAATTGGGTGAATGGTGAAGTCGTATTCGAGAATCGAGCACATTATTAACAAGGTGACGAAAAAGAGTCGTTTGAGAAAGTTTCGTCAAAAAATTCCGACGTCTAAATTTCCGATAAGAATTGGGTTAAAGCTTAACAAAAGCTTTAAAATTTACAAAAGTTTCAAGCTTAACAAAAGCTTTAGTTTTACAAAAGATTAAAGCTTATTAAAAGCATTAAGCTTAACAAAAACGTTATGTTAACAAAAGCTTTAAGCTGAACACTAGTTTTAAGTTTTATAAAACATAAAATATTTAACAACAGATTAAAGCTTAACAAAACCTTTAATCTTAATAAAAGGTTTAAGCTTACCAAAAGTTTTAAGCTTAATAAAAGATTTAAGCTTAACAAAAGCTTTAACAAAAAACCAATTTAATGAAAAAACTTTCCTATTTTAGCTTAACAGTTTTCTTTTTGTTTTCCATTAAAAAAAATTATCTTCCAAAAATAAATTTTTTAAAAATTAGGTCAGTGTGATCACAGCAAGACACTCTGAACATACTGTTGCTACTTCTTTGTTGTATTTTTTATAACAACCCACTGATGGATGGCTATCAAACTACTAATACAAAATGATGAGTTAAATGTTTTTTGATAACAGTTTTTTTTTTTTTTTGTTTTTTTTAAATTAATATTATCACATTTTTTACCACAGAAAAAAAAATATATGATTAATTTTTTTTTGTTGTTGGTATAAAACACACCCGGAAATAATCATATTAATGAATGAATAAAGTTGAAAAGAAACACTAGGAAAAATTTGCTAAACAAATATTGTAATAACAAATTAAAAAAACAATCATATCTTAATGATAGAGCTATGTAAATGAAAAACTCAACAAATTAGAATTTCACCTAGAATTTGCATATTTTAATAACAAAAAGTTTTAATTAGTAAAAATTTACCGCAAAATCTTAATAAAAGTATTTATTAATTCTTAATAAAAAATTGCTGATAAATAACTTAGGAGTAAGCTCTGCCTAATACAGATCCTCTGCTCGAATCTGGTCTTAAGACAACTTAACAAATTTTTAATTTTAAACATAATTTTAATTAACCACCTAATGTGGTTCTAACTAAATTTCTTTCAGTGTGTTTTTTTAAGTTTTGTCAATCTGAGTTAATTTTGTTATATCCAGACATGCAAACATTTGATTATACATACTAGACTTTAACTCCTATTTAGTTACATACTACATATCATCTATTAAACCATTTCCAAGCTTTTTTTAAACAATTTGATGTTAAAACAGTTTTAAGAATTTTATTTTTTAATTACACTTCTAAACATTGGAAATGCGACTGGGTCGCGACCTTATACACTTGATTACAAAAGTTCTGTTGGTCAAAAATCCGGTTTCCAAACTTTTCCATCACGTCAGATTTTTGAGAAAATTAAGGTCAAAGTTCAAAAAAATCGCCTTTTTGGGCATTTTTCACAACTCATAGCGGATAAATCTGATGTGATAGCGACCTTAAAATAAGTTCAGTGTAAAGCTTAAACATTACTCTTAAGGACGCAGAACTCATTTGGTCAGTAGCCTTAACCCTTTGGGGACCAATTGTCTTTTAATGGTGTCTTTTTCCCCAGTATCGAAAAAATATATTTTTTGGGGGGACAAAATATTTTTTAAAGATAGTTGGTGTTCCAACGGTTAAAACGATCGATCAGATGAGTTATCCATCTTAAAGACCAATGTTTGAGCTATACCCTTGACTTTGTTTTAAGTCGTCAGCACGTCGGGTTTATCCGCTCTGACAAGGGAAGTATCTCAACCCTTATGAACCGATTTGCCTGAAACTTAAAATATATATTAAAGAGACGATTTTAAGGTTGGGGTGTCTCGGATTATCGGCCATATCGGTGTTTAAAAATTTCGTTGTCCCCTTATGAAACCATGTGGACCTTCGGGAAAATTTTGATAACTTCCGAACAAACAGGAATATCGTCTAGAGCAAAAATACGGGTCGACTTAAATTTAATAAAGATTATTTCTTATCCATATGGATATCGTAAGTCTATGTCTTCACATAAGTACCCCCCAAAGTTTATACATTTTCCTGAAAAAAATATTTAAAGAATCCGAATTTTTACAAGGTTATGCCACCATTGGATAGGCATTAAAAAAACCTTTCTTCTCTTATGAAAACATCATATAGTTTCTTAAAAATAAAAGGCTGAAAATCCAAAAAACGATTTTTTCGCCATTTTTTGACCCATGTTTTGAACCCCTAAATCCCCGCTATGGCCGATAAGCCGAGACACCCCAACCTTAGAATTGTGTCTTTGATAAATATTTTAAGTTTCAGGCAAATCGGTTCATAAGGGTTGAGATACTTCCCTTGTGAGTTGTCAAATATATCCAAAGACATGATTTTTTTGTATTTAAAATTTCATAAAACACTGATGCAATGGAAAAGTTTGGATACGGCCCAAATAAGTTTGACAATATCATCGTAATGATTAGTGAAAGAAATATGACCTTGAACTAGAAAAATCTTGCTCAAAATATAATTTTAAAGGTCCAATAATAAATATTTTTTTTATACCCTCGGTCCAGTGGTTCAAAAGTTATGAGCAAAAGACTGAATTTCGGCAAGGTTTTTTCGTGAATTTACGAGATAAAAAACACTATAATTTTCGTGTGGCATATATATTTGTCGTTCCTCTAGCCTAGTTCGTGTTGAATTTCAGCCAAATCGGTCCAGTGGTTCAAAAGTTATTAGCAAAACCGTGAATTTCAGATAAGCTTCACCTTAAATTCACGTGTTGAAAACCCGTTAAATCTGTTTTAAAAACTTTGGTAAGTCACAAAAATATTTTGCAACGTATTTTTGCCACTCAAAAATATTTTTATACCAAAACAAAAAAAAAGTAAACTCGAAAAAAATTTTACACTCAAAAAAAAAGTTAGTAAATTTTTTTTTTTCAAAAATTGCTAAAAAAAGTTTTTTTTAAACAAAATAAAATATTTCTAATCAAAAATGTTATTTTTTTCACGTTTGATTTACTATCACTTAAAAAGGGCATTGTGGAGGGTATTCATAGATTCGGCCAAGTCGAATTTAACTTTTCTACTTGTTTTATTTTAAAATTTAAAACAGAACTTTTTATACCCTCCACTTAGTGATAGAGGGTATATATAAGTTTGTCATTCCGTTTGTAACTCATCGAAATATCGGTCTGGGCCCCATAAAGTATATGGGGCATTCCATGTGAAATCAGACACTTTGAAAAACTTTTTTTTTAGATTTTCCCAATTTGTTTACAGTTTTTAGTACCCTTCGAAAACCCCTTCGTGGTAAATTTTCAGATTTTTTTGATGACCCGTTCAAAAGATATCGAATTTTTAAAAATTGGTAGTTTGTTCGTTTACTCAAACTTCTTTTACTCATAACTTCTTCAATAATGGTCCTAATTTCAAATTTTTTTTTTTCAAAATTTTTGTTTTTTTACGTACTTTCTAAAAAAAAATCCCAAAAAAATCTTAAAAGCGCTCTAGTATGCGATTTTTAAGTTTTAAAATTTAAATCTCATTTTTGAAAATGTTTGTACTCTTCGATTTTTTTGAAATTTGTTTGTGTAAAACTTCTATAAATTCTACAAATTTTTTGCCCAGGAAGATCGTGGGATAACGATTATTACTATTTTTTAAAATTTTTTGAAAAAATGTTATTGTAATTTTCCAATCTTAAAATCATTTCTACTGCTCCAATGGTGCGTCATAGAGGGGTCCTTTATAAGACCGACCCCCATTAATTTTTACGTCTTAACATTTCTTTGGAACAAACTAATACCATATCTCCAATTTCTAAGGGGGCTCCCACACAAAACGACATTTTTTAAAATTTGTTCCAACCGCTCTAACTGCCCTAATAGTGCCCTTAGAGCAACAAAATGTATGACCGACCCACAATATTTTTTTTATCCAAACATTTTCCCTAAACACACCTACCCTCTATCTTTAACTGTTAAGGCGGTCCCCATACAATTTTTTTTTAATTTTTGTAAATTTGTTTTATTTAATCAGCTTCTACTTCTTTATCACAATGCAAGCTGTCGTATTTTGCACGAGGGTTGTATTAGCAAATCATTTCCCATCAAAACAGGAGTTAGACAAGGTTGTGTTGTCACCTCTTCTATTTAACTTAGTCCTGGACAACATAATGTTAAAAGCATCAAGCGAGCAAAGGGGAATCACATGGGGACTTAACAAGCGGCTTGAAGACCTGGACTATGCTGACGACATATGTCTATTATCCCATAGCTACAATGATATGCAGGCCAAGCTTAATGCAGTACAGGCTGAAGCAGCTAAAACTGGCTTAAAAGTAAATATTACCAAAACTAAGGTAATGAGAATTAATGCGGTAAACAACAGACCATTCACTATAAATGAACAGACACTCGAAGACGTCTCAGCATTCTGCTACCTTGGCAGCCTTTTAACTATTACTGGAGGTTCTGGGGACGATGTGAATCATGGAATGCAGCACAGGCAGATATAAACTCGATACAAGTCTTCATAAACCGTTGTCTACGACGAATATTACGAATATTTTGGCCAGTCACCATCTCGAATGAAAGACTATGGATCCAAACTTGCCAAACCCCTATAATCTTCGAAATACGGAAGAGAAAATGGCGCTGGCTGGGGCACACTTTGCGAAAGCCCACTGATGATGTGACAAGAAATGCCATCGATTGGAACCCGCAAGGTAGCCGGCGTAGAGGCAGACCATCGCACACCTGGCGTCGCCAAATCGAAATTGAGGCTGGCAACCATAATTTGAGCTGGAACGAAATTAAAAACCTAGCCTCGGACAGATCCAAATGGAATGAATTTGTTATGGCCCTATGCTCCTTATAGGAACTACGGGAACTAATATATATATTAGAGTGTCCCTTATTTTGGAAATGTTGGAAATCTTGAGACGGTACCCGCTCATTTTTTTCCTTTTGACTTAAAAATAACTCAGGAAAAATTTTACGCCCCTAGGACCACGCCTTCCCTACGCGACGGGCCCTTAAAGAGCGGGGCCTAAAAAATCATTTTTCCATACAAACCAAAAATTTTTTTTTTTGATTTTTAATTTTTTTGTTATTATTTATTATATTACTTGGTTTGCTTATTCACAACAAAAAATTTGATTTTGGTGGGATAAGTCTTTCAGCGCTAAAAAATTTTTCGCAAAAAAAAATTTTGAGCCGCCGGGGTCCTACAGTAAAAAATTTTTAAAAAATATTTTTTTTTAGTTTTGACCAGCAACGGTTTTAGCTGCTATGTTGCTTTAAATGATATATATTCATAAAAAAATATTTTTTGTATCTGTGACATCTTAATCGTGTTCTAAAAAAGGGTAAAAAATGCATTGATGATTTTTTTCGATACACGATAAAAATGTCACAAATATGAATAATATTTTTTTTGGAATATATATCATTAAAAACAACATAAAAACTAAAACCATTGCTTTTCAAAACTAAAAAAAAATATTTTTTAAAAATTTTTTACCGTAGGATTCCTACGGCTCAAAATTTTTTTTTTCGAAAAAGATAAAGATGTCACAGATATGAATAATTTTTTTTTTGGAATATATATCATTTAAAGCAACATAGCAGCTTAAACCGTTGCTGGTCAAAACTAAAAAAAAATATTTTTTAAAAATTTTTTACTGTAGGACCCCGGCCGCCCAAATTTTTTTTTTGCGAAAAATTTTTTAGCGCTGAAAGACTTATCCCTCCAAAATCAAATTTTTTGTCGTGAATAAGCAAACCAAGTAATATAATAATTAATAACAAAAAAATTAAAAATCAAAAAAAATTTTTTTTGGTTTGTATGGAAAAATGATTTTTTAGGCCCCGCTCTTTAAGGCCCCGTCGCGTAGGGAAGGCGTGGTCCTAGGGGCGTAAAATTTTTCCTGAGTTATTTTTAAGTCAAAAGGAAAAAAATGAGCGGGTACCGTCTCAAGATTTCCAACATTTCCAAAATAAGGGACACTCTAATATATATATATAACGCACCATTGGAGCAGTAGAAATGATTTTAAGATTGGAAAATTACAATAAAATTTTTTCAAAAAATTTTAAAAAATAGTAATAACCGTTATCCCACGATCTTCCTGGGCAAAAAATTTGTAGAATTTATAGAAGTTTTACACAAACAAATTTCAAAAAAATCGAAGAGTACAAACATTTTCAAAAATGAGATTTAAATTTTAAAACTTAAAAATCGCATACTAGAGCGCTTTTAAGAATTTTTTGGGATTTTTTTTAGAAAGTACGTAAAAAACAAAAATTTTGAAAAAAAAAATTTGAAATTTGGACCATTATTGAAGAAGTTATGATTAAAAGGAGTTTGAGAAACGAACAAACTACCAATTTTTAAAAATTCGATATCTTTTGAACGGGTCATCAAAAAAATCTGAAAATTTACCACGAAGGGGTTTTCGAAGTTTACTAAAAACTGTAAACAAATTGGGAAAATCTAAAAAAAAAGTTTTTCAAAGTGTCTGATTTCACATGGAATGCCCCATATATATTTATGATCCCCGATCGATTTTAAGACATTCTAGCGATGTCCGTCTGTCGGTCTGTCTGTGGAAATGGTGATCACGGCCAAAATATTACACGGAGATTACTGAAACTTAACATATATATTGAAAGTTTTCCTGAGAAGTTTGGTATTGCATTTGAGCGCTATCGGTTCAGCGGTTCAAATGTTATGAACCAAAATGTAAGGACACCTCAAAAATTTTAGTACATTCAACATAACCTAAAAATACAAAATGCTTTAATACGACTGCTGGTTGACATAATTGAACACCATATGGTATTTAAGCAAGTACGAACATATTTTTGGACAAAAAAAAGAAAAAAATCGCGGATTTTTTTTTTCGCGGAATTTTTTTTTTTTCAAAAAAATTTTTTTTTTTAAAAGTAATTTCCTTTTAAAAAAAGTTTTTTGCAATAATCTTTTTGAAACTGTGGAGGGTATCATTACATTCGGCAAGGCCGAATTTAACTTTTTTACTTGTTTTAATTATTCTTAACTCCCCAATGTATTTTTTCGTAATAAAAGTAATTCATACATTCGATTTATTCAAAAGTTTTATTTAAATGGCTTATTTTAATCTGACACACAACAAGTGAGTGCCAATCAAAGAAGTGCTGATGATGGAAGTGTGGCAACTTTCAAAAGCTGTCGACATCTCCACTAACAATAAGACTGTGTTGTCACTTGATTTTTTTTTAAGATTTTCTCATTGTACAAAAACAACTATTATTTATCAGAAATAAGTAATATGGACTCGAACCAAACTAAAAATTCAGTTATTTTAAATTTTTTTATGATTTGCCAATTTTTTCCGAACTTTTTTGCTAGATTTTTCTATTTTTTTCTTAAATTCCTGAAGGTTTTTGAGTTTTTCAGTTTTAACCCTCTATCAACGGTATGGTTTAAGATTTTTCTTATTAAATAAGAAATGGTGTAACCAACTCGTTATGGTGCAAACGTGCTTAGTTATATTGAGGTTTGAATTTAGCATTTTTTGTTGCATGTCACAGGTATTTTTTTTTGTTGGTTATTATTAAAGTCTATGCTGTAATCATATCATGTAAATAAATATGTATCATATTATATATGTATGTATGTAATGTAGACTACATTTTAAATTTAAATACATCACCCACATTATATTACGCTAAAGTATATGATTACAAAAAAAAATATAGATGTACTAAAGTTTGTGAAAATACAACCAGAACCACAATGAAGCAGTGTGGCAGTGAACTGGCGCAGTCTGTGAAAACAATACTGAGAAATTATATATACTAGCTTAACACAAAAAAATAAAATCAGCATCTTTAGATGGCCATAAAAAAGAACTCGAGCTAAGTTTTAAAATCCCCTTTGGGGGGTTTGGTCTTTGGGTTTCATTTGATTAATGAAACTGGTGTCATTAAAGTTCGAATACAGGTTTCATTTGATCAATTAAACTCGCGTCATAAAAGTTTCTTTCAATGAAAACTTACATGGAAATAATTAAAATATTCATAGATCTTGTTTTTATCGTTTTATGAAGTTTTTCATGAAATTAATGAAAATATTCAAAGTAAAGGAAAATTACAACATTACATTGAAATTAATGAAAATGTTCATTAATAACCGTCCGTCTGTACGTCCGTCCGTCTGTCTGTCTGTCTGTCCGTCTGACCATGTAACTGTGCAAACACGGTACAGGTCGCAATTATCAACGATTTGTCTGAAATTTTAAACTTAAATTTCTTTTGGCCCAATGACGAAGCCTTTTGAAATTGGAAAAATTCGGTCCATGTTTTGACCTAACCCTATACAAACGTCCCCTTTTAAATTCCCTCAAATGACTCTAACAACGGTTTTAAAAACGGTAACCTATCAAAATTTAACAGGTAATCGTGTTTTGTATTCACAAATCACCATGCCGAATTTAAAAGCAATTGGACCAGATCTTCTTGTAGCCCCCATACAAACCACCTTCCCGATATTCACAAAAATCTCTCAAATTTCATGAAAATCAAAAATATTTTATTAAAATTTTGCTTGTATATATTAAACGCGTACTTTAATAACCTTATCAAATCTGATTATTATCGGACCATTTTTGGACCTAGACCCATATAAAAATTTCGCCCGATATTCAGTTAAAGTGGTGTATTTGAAACAAATAGAAGCTTAATTCACTAAAACTTGGTTTGTGGGTGTTTTTTTACACTTATTAAAGATTTAACAAAATATAGATACCATTGGTCAGTGTTTGAACATGGGACTCATTTTCCGGGAAACGCCGGTGTAGTGTATTATATGACCGGTCTTGACCGACTATAACTTTCTTACTTGTTTTCATTTTAAGTTTCGTATAAAAAGTGTGAAAAAATCACAAAAACAAGTTAGAAAAAATATACCTTTAAAAAAAACGTAGTGTACAGTGAAATCAGATAAGATCGGATAAATTCAAAACTGGTGAAGTGTTGAACAAATTATAAGTAAGAAAAATTCAAGCAGATTCTTCTGCTGTTATTAAGATTTTGACCAAAGTCTCTGCAAACAATTCTGTTTGGGAGATTTCGAAAATTAAGATTTTGATGATTATTGCCTCATTGATAGAAATATTTATTTATCACTAGCTGGCCCGGTCCGCGTTGCTGGCCCAAATATAAGATTAGTGCTATATTTCGTCTCGCTTCAAATATAAGTATTGCCCTGCAAAAAAATGTAATGAATTTCTTGCCTTAGAAAAGTTTGTGGGCGTGGTTTTAAAGTCCCGATTAGTCAGATAATTATCATCAAATTTAATTTTAGGAACTAAAAAAAAATTACCATGTCTTCGATTTTGCGAACTGTACAAATTTAAAACTTTTTTAGTATCATTACGTACAACCTTGAGTTTAAACAAACCTTTCAAGTTTTCCGGAATTTTCCATTTTTCCGGGACACTTTCTTATTTACGTTTCCTTAAAAACCTAATTAGAACTTAAATTAACATAATAAAATTAAAAAAAAAAGAATCATTTGTACCAAGTTTAAGCGGAATCTGTTAAGAAATATTTTTTTTAAATAGACCGAATTAGAGTAAAAATGAATTTTAGATATATCGAAAAAAGGGCGAGGACAATTTTTCTTTCCGAACAATTAAATGGACTATTACGAACATTTAACACAAAAAAAAAATAGCCAAATCGGTTCAGGCGTTCTCAAGTGTTGCAAATTTTAAGAATATTTAAAAATGTGGGCTCTGAAGTGGGGGAGGACAATAATAATTTTCGTAACATCGACTATAATGATCAAAAAAAAATTACCAAATCAGGCCAGTCGTTCTCCGATTTTAGATGTATTGAAAAAAGTGCGAGTGCACAATTTTTCTTTCCGTAAAAACCTTAGTTGTACAATCACGAACTTCAACAAATACTACTAATAGCCAAATCGGCCATGTCGTTCATCTATTTTAAAGTTTAGTCAAATCAATCCAATCGTTCTCTGATTTTAGATATATTGAAAAAAGGAGGCGTAAAAGTGGGCTTAATTCATTTGTTTTCCGAAAAAACCTAAGACGAATATTTAAAAAAAAAAATAAGACAAATATTAAAAAAATATTATCCAAATCAGTCAGTTCTCAAGTGATGCGATTACCGTAAGAACCTTATTTGAATTTAACCAACTCGGTCCATCTATTCAAGTTTGGGTAGAAATGGAAAATTGTTCTTTCTGAAAAACCTTAGTTTGACTATGACGAACATTAAAAAAAATAGACAAATTGATCCAGCCATTCCATGATTTAATATATATCGAGAAAAGGGAGCATTAAAGTAGGTGTGGACAATTTTTCTTTTCTTAAAAATCTTTCCGGACTATCCCCAAATCTGTGATTCCAATTGTAGAAGATGTGGTGAACCGAATACGGATGAAACAGTTGAACATATTCTGTGCAAATACTTCGCATTGGCCAGGCATCGCAAACAAATTTTAGGCAAAGCCGAACTCGAGAATCTGGAAGAAATCGCTGTTAAGGACCTTATGCCCGTTAAATTGTTTGCAGCATGTACTAACTCGTTTTATACTCGTCGCTGAAGGAACATGTGGTATTGCTATGGACCAGCCGGTCTATGCGAGGAGTTCAAAATGTTGAGCTCCGCCACCCCTAACCTAACCCCAAATCGGTCTAGCCGATATAGTTCTTTCATTACATAGAAAAAAGTGGGCGTTGGAAATTTTACTATCTGTAAAAACCTTAGTTGAACTAAGTCGAACATTTTCAACAAAAATTAGCCAAATCGGGGGTGGTCAATTTCTTGTTCCGTAAAAATCAAAGTTCGAATATTATGAAAATTCATTTAAAAAATTTTTTGTCAAATCGGTCTAGCCATTCCTAGATTTAAGATAAATTGAAAAAGTGGGCGTAAAAGTGGGCGTGGTCGATTTTGCTTTCGGTAAAAACTTAAATTGGATTACTACGAACATTTAAATAAAAAATTTTCCAAATCCGTGAAGCCGTTTTCCGTTTTTAGATAAATCGAAAAAAGTGGGCGTAAAAGTGGGCGTGGTCAATTTTTCTTTACGTAAAAACCTAAGTTGGACTATGACGAAAATTTCAAAAAAAAAATTGTCCAAATCGGTCCAGCCGTTCTCAACTGATGCTGTTACCAACGAACGACAATTGATTTTTATTTATATAGATTAAAAAAATTACCTTAAATTAAAATTTATATAACAAAACCTAAAAAAAAATCCCCCAAAAATTTAAATTTACTATCACTTTCGATTTAACACAACAAAAAATTTTCAAAGTCATTCTATGTCAAAATTTTTGATGAATTCGAAATAAAATCATTTAGAAAAAAAAACCCCAAAAAATTCTTTAAACATAATAAAAAAGATAAATTTTAATATTTTTTAAACCCCTTAAGAGACAAATTCGTACGTATTCAACAAATATTTATATTTTTTGGCAAACATTCAAAATTTTAATCCTAACTAACAAAGTGAGGTGAAAAAATAGAAATTAGAATAGTAGACACAATTTTAAAATGACATTAGTAACAAACGGCGAAATACAAATATTTAAAGCCAAAGTCTCCATTTTTATGTCATATTGCAGATATTTAGGTAATAAATTAAAAAAACCCCAAACAAAAAAAAAATTATGGCAAACATAAAAGTAAATTTAATTACAATTACCTAAGAAATTATACTTAATTACAAGCCGAAAAAATACACAAAAAAACATTATTAAACTTAATTTTAACAATTCTAAGTTAATTAAAGAAATAACAGACATATTGTTAAACAAATTTCTAATGAAAATTAACCATTTCATTGCCTTTTTTTTCTGGGTATAGTCATTAAAACAAAATAAATAAAATATGTTAACAAAAACATATGATAAAAACAATAACAAATAATGGCAACACGTGCTACCTGGTTGAAAATATTAAGGGTATTCACATATTAAGGGAAAGTGGAAAATTAAAAAAAAAAAAAAAAAATAGACAGAAATTTTCAATTTAATTTAAATTTTTAAGTTTTTTTCTTGAAAATTTTTTTTTCTGTTAAAAAAATGTTTACATTACAAAAAAAATTTTAAATGAAAAATTAAAAAAAAAAAAAAATTGGAACCCTTTTAAAGTTTTTTAATAAAAAGAGCAAAAAAATTAAAAAAAATTGTAAAAAATCTTTACATTTTTTCTGTTAAAAAAATTTTAAAAATTTTCTGTAAAAAACATTTTTAAATTTTTTTTGTTTAAAAAATTCTACATGTTAAAAAAATTTTACATATTTTTTGTTAAAAAAAATTTACATATTTTTTTGTTAAAAAATTTTACAATTTTTCTTGTTAAAAAATTTTACCATTTTTCTTGTTAAAAAATTTTACCATTTTTTTGTTAAAAAAACGTTTACATTTTTTTTGGTAAAAAACTACTTTCGTGATTTCCTCTAATATATTGCTCGTGGATAACGCTTGGGTTAATTTTTGACTAATTTTCAAAAATTGTCGTATTATAATGATGATGATTCATATAAAAACAATTAAGTGATGAGTTTTTTTTGTTGTTTTTGTCGTATGACCGCTCGCGCGATTTTCAAAACCCAAAAAAATCATAATATTCATGAGAATTAAAAACAATATGAAATACAACAACTACAAATTTTAAATTAAATTGATAAACTGACACATATAATACAATGATATGTCATTCAAGAATTTTTTTTTGTTAAAAAAAAAATCTTTTTGTTTTACTTTTTTTGTTTTTGATGATAAAACAAAATAAATTTCAATACTCATTCTCATATAAACAAAAAAATATATCAAGGAATTTCTTTATGTGTTTTTTTTAAGAAGATGAAATAAGAAAAGATTTAATTAACCCTTAGTATTAAAATCTGAGAATTTGTGGATCTCAGAATCTGATTTTTTTTAAACTTACGTATTTTACATATTTTTTTTTGGTATAAAAATTTTACCAATTTTTTTTTTGTAAAAAAATTTTACCAAATTTTTGTTTTGTAAAAAAATTTTTACAAATTTACCAAATTTTTTTTTTGTAAAAAAATTTTTACAAATTTTTTTTGTTAAAAAATATTTTACAAATTTTTTTGGCAAAAAAATTTTACAATTTTTTTTTGTAAAAAAATTTAAAATTTTTTTGTTAAAAAAATTAACATATTTTTTTTTGTAAAAAAAATGTCTCTGAATCAGAAAATTTTTATTATACAAGGTCTCTAAACCTGAGAAATTTTCTTTACAGAAAAAATGTCTCAGAATCTATGAATTTTTCTATATAGAAAAAATGTTTCAGAATCTATAAATTTGTCTGTATAGAAAAAATGTCTCAGAATCTGAGAATTTTCTACATAGGAACAAAATTTTTGTTATAGAAACAAGGTATCTAAACCTGATTTGTCTATATAAAAAAAATTTCTCAGAAGCTGTGAATTTTTCTACATAGGAACAAGATTTAATTTTTTTTTTGTAAAAAATTTTTACATATTTTTTTTTGTCAAAAAGTTTTACATATTTTTTTGTAACAAAAGTTTTAAATTTTTTTTTTTTTTAAATTTTCTAAATTTTTTTATAGAATAAAAATGTTACAGAATTAGAACAAGGTCTCAGAATTAATGATTTTTTTTTATAGAAAAAATGTCTTAGAATTTGAGAACTTTTCTATATAGAAAAAATGTCTTAGAATCTGAAAATTTTTCTATATAGAAAAAATGTCTCAGAATCTGAGAATAGAAAAAATATATTAGAATCTTAAAATTTTTCTGTATTGAAAAACTGTCTCAGAATCTGAATATTTTTCTGTATAGAAAAAATGTCTCAGAATCTGAGAATTTTTCTATATAGAAAAAATGTCTCAGAATCTGAGAATTTTTCTATATAGAAAAAATGTCTCAGAATCTGAGAATTTTACAAATTTTTTGGTAAAAAACTTTTACAAGTTTTTTTATACCCTCCACTTAGTGTGATAGAGGGTATATATAAGTTTGTCATGCCGTTTGTAACTCATCGAAATATCGGTCTGGGACCCCATAAAGTATATATATTTACGATGCCCGATCGATTTTAAGACATTCTAGCCATGTCCGTCTGTCTGTCCGTGGAAAATGCTATCACGGACAAAATATTGCACAGAGATGACTGAAACTTAACACATTTATTGGAAGTTCTCCCGAGATGTTTGGTATTGCATTTGAGCGATATCGGTTCAGTGGTTTGAAAGTTATGAACGAAAATGTAAGCACACCTCAAAAATTTCAGTACATTCACCATAACCTAAAAATAAAAAATGCTTTAATTCGGCTTCTGGTTGACATATGTGAACATAATTGAACACCAAATGGTATTTAAACAAGTACGAACATATTTTTTGACAAAAAAAGAAAAAAAATCGCGGATTTTTTTTTTATCAAAATTTTTTTTCGCCGAAATTTTTTTTCAAAATTTTTTTCTTTTCAAAAGTAATTTCCTTTTAAGTAAAGTTTTTTGCAATAATCTTTTTGAAATTGTGGAGGAGGGTATCACTACATTCGGCAAGGCCGAATTTAACTTTTTTACTTGTTTTTGCCGGCTTTTGCACTGACAATTTTAATTTTTTTTTGTAAAAATTTTTTTACAAATTTTTTTTGTAAATTTTTTTTTACATTTTTTACAAATTCTTTTTTTGTAAATTTTTTACAAATTTTTTTTGTAAATTTTTTTACAAATTTTTTTTTGTAAATTTTTTTACAAATTTGTTTTGTAAACTTTTTTCAAATTTTTTTTTTTAATTTTTTTACAATATTTTTTTGTAAACTTTTTTACAATTTTTTTTGTAAATTTTTTTTACAATTTTTTGTGTAAACTTTTTTACAATTTTTTTTTCTTTTTCTTTAAAAAATTTGTTTCAGAATTTGCTATTATTTCTATGAAATTTTTGCTTAACAAAATCTTTAAAAAAAAACCTTGTTAACCAATCCTTTAACATTTATAAATTCCACAAAAAAATCGATATTTACTAGTTAAACCTTTTTTATAGTAAATTAGGGAGTGCCCAATGTCTAACAAAATTTTATAAGGGTTAAACTAAAATTTAAAGGCAAACATCTATACTAAAAAATTTTAAATCTTTAACAACAAAAAAAAAATCCAACAACAAATGTAAACAAAACAAAAGATTTTGTTTTTAATTAAAATCGATATAAACACAAAAAAAAAAAAAAAAAATAAAAACACAAGAAAAAAATATGTAAAAATAAAATTAAAACATAAACAATTTTTGTTGTTTTGTCAGTATGCGGATAGTATTATGACTTTATAAAGTAAAACCGGAACAAATATATGTATTTAAAGTTCAAAATACAAAAAAAAAAATCAGAAAACAGAATCAACAATAATGTCGTGTACGGTGCTCTCGTGCTATGAAAATTAGACTGGTAAGAAATTTTAGCAAAATTTCAGAAGAACATCTTCAAGTTTTTGTATTTAAAAAAAAATATTTTTCAAGAAAAGAACAATTAAAAAAAAAATAATATTTTTAATGATTTAAAAAAAATATTTTTAATAAAAAAGCTTTTTCCAAAAATTTATTTAAAAAAAGAAGCAATTTTTCAACAAAAAATATTTTTTTTTAATTTTTTTTTCCAAAAATTTTTTTTTTTTTTCAAAAAAAAAAAAAATTAAATAAAAATAATATTTTTCCAAAAAGAAGTTTCAATAAAGTTTTCAAAAAAAGTCGTATGTTGATACTGTTTTAGCACTATTTAATGCACTTGAATCAAATATTTCGTTTATTTTGCTCTATCTCGCTTAGTTTTAGTAAATTTTACTCTATCTCGCTTGGTTTTTGAAAGTTTTTTTTTTTAAAACAAACATTTTTTTAATTTTTTTCAATGAAAAAATTAATTTTTTTTTGTGAAAAATATTAACAAATTTTACTTAAATTTTTTTTTTTTTCACTCAAAAATATTTAAAATTTTATTTTTCTCTTTTCTTGCATTTCGAATCACTCTAATGTACATGATTTATTGTGCAGTGTTGGGGTTGAGTAGATTTTGGTCTGCTCTTTCTGTATAAAATAAAACAAAAAAACTAAATTATTTATGTTGTTAACTGAATGACTGACATAAAACAGAAACCACCAATTGAACCAACCAAACCGTTAGTTGTTGTTAGTCATCAGAAGATAATTTCAAATTTCTGGTTTACAAGTTTTCGTTTTTTAATAATTACTTTTTTTTGTGTTTATATTTCTTAAATATTCAGTTTTGTAGAAGTGTTGAATAATTTATGAGAAAATAATAATTTATTTAAATATTTTTTTGTTTTGTTTTATTGTGATGGAATTTTTTTAAAACAAAAGAATTTGAAAAATTCTCAGATTTTGAAACATTTTTAAAATAAAAAAAATGTTTGTTATTAAGAAGAACTCAGATTCTGAGACACTTTTTCTATATAGAAAAATTCTCAGATTCTGAGACATTTTTTCTATATAGAAAAAGTCTCAGATTCTGAGACTTTCTATATAGAAAAAGTCTCAGATTCTGAGACATTTTTTCTATATAGAAAAAGTCTCAGATTCTGATTCTGTTTGTTATTAAGAAGAACTCAGATTCTGAGACACTTTTTCTATATAGAAAAAGTCTCAGATTCTGAGACATTTTTTCTATATAGAAAAAGTCTCAGATTCTGAGACATTTTTTCTATATAGAAAAAGTCTCAGATTCTGAGACATTTTTTCTATATAGAAAAAGTCTCAGATTCTGAGACATTTTTTCTATATAGAAAAAGTCTCAGATTCTGAGACATTTTTTCTATATAGAAAAAGTCTCAGATTCTGAGACATTTTTTCTATATAGAAAAAGTCTCAGATTCTGAGACATTTTTTCTATATAGAAAAAGTCTCAGATTCTGAGACATTTTTTCTATATAGAAAAAGTCTCAGATTCTGAGACATTTTTTCTATATAGAAAAAGTCTCAGATTCTGAGACATTTTTTCTATATAGAAAAAGTCTCAGATTCTGAGACATTTTTTCTATATAGAAAAAGTCTCAGATTCTGAGACATTTTTTCTATATAGAAAAAGTCTCAGATTCTGAGACATTTTTTCTATATAGAAAAAGTCTCAGATTCTGAGACATTTTTTCTATATAGAAAAAGTCTCAGATTCTGAGACATTTTTTCTATATAGAAAAAGTCTCAGATTCTGAGACATTTTTTCTATATAGAAAAAGTCTCAGATTCTGAGACATTTTTTCTATATAGAAAAAGTCTTAGATTCTGAGACATTTTTTCTATATAGAAAAAGTCTCAGATTCTGAGACATTTTATCTATATAGAAAAAGTCTCCGATACTGAGACATTTTTTCTATATAGAAAAAGACTCAGATTCTGAGACATTTTATCTATATAGAAAAAGTCTCAGATTCTGAGACATTTTTTCTAAATAAAATAAGACTCAGATTCTGAGACATTTTTTCTATATAGAAAAAGTCTCAGATTCTGAGACATTTTTTCTATACAGAAAAAGTCTCAGATTCTGAGACATTTTTTCTATATAGAAAAAGTCTCAGATTCTGAGACATTTTTTCTATATGATGAATTTCATGTAAAAATCGAGATGCATTGAACCCGACCCCCTCAGATATCGATGAAATTTTGTTCATAGCTAAATTTGATCAATACAAACAAACTCTCATTTTTAGAAATGACTGTTTTGCGATTTTTTGGGCGTGACACAGTGGGAACGTTTTCGAAAAAACGCGAAAATGGTCGAAAAGAGCTCCATTTAAACTACAATAACTCTGAATCGGCTAAACCGATTTCCATGATCTTGGTATCATTAAAAAGATATTTTAACAGGCTTTATGACACGTTAAAAAAAAAAAAAAAAAAAATACACTGTAAAAAATTTATAACAAAAAAAATTTTAACTGACGAAAAAACCAAAAAGATCAAGGGTTTTTTTACAGTGTATTAATTTTTTAGAAAGGTTTATCCTTCATCTATACCATATCAAAAAATAAAAATGGGTTCTTTGTTAGTTTTTTTTATATAATTTTTTAAGTAGTGTCACTTCTAGTAATTGCCCTTATATTTTATAACAAAAAAAATTTTAGGTAACGAAAAACCAAAAAAGATCAAGGATTTTTTACAGTGTATTACTTTTTTAGAAAGGTATTTCCTTCACCTATAATATATCCAAAAAGTAAAATGGGTTCTTTTTTATTTTTTTTTTAATAATTTTTTAAGTAGTGTCACTTCTAGTAATTCCGCAAAATTCTGAATAAAAAAATCAATGTATTCTTCATAATAATTTTCTATTTTGTCATAAACATTTATTACTTTACCCATAATAAAGAGAAATATATATAGAACAAAAAAATTGTTGCCCTTTTCATTCCAAAGATTTTTTCAGGTCTATTTTTTCTTCCTCAGGTAGCTAATAACATAGTAAAAAGAAATAGAAACACAAAATATAACAAATATTTTCCTTTCTTAGTAAAAAATTTAACGGCAAACAGCCCTTATTTCCATACAAATGCATGTAAATGTATAGGGGTCTGGCCAGAACTAAGGACTCAAAATATGTACCTGACGAAGGGTTAACAGGTAAAATAAATAAACATTGTCCCAAATTATGAATATGTTTTAACCGCAAAAAGTTCTTGCTTGCCTTAAAAAATGCTATATAATTGCACCTGATGAACGTACCGAAATTCATAATTATAAACAGTTTCGAGAAGCCAAGATATCCCATTACAATTTTTACGCGTATATTTTAAAAAATTGAGTGAATATGAATTCAAACAATAAGTACAGATGCATAAAAATATCTAATAAGTGTTGCGCTTCGCTTCGTAAAATAAGTGAAAACGAGGCTGCAAATATAATTGAATATTTTCCAGCTGTCGCCAACATTCATTGTAGCCATATTTGCGAAACTTGCCGGAATACACTGAGAAAAGCTCGCAGTCGTAATGAATCCAACATGGAGCAGAATGAAGTCTCAAATTATTTACCAACAACGCCCAGCAATGAAATTAGCGAAGAATTGAATGAACTTCCAACTTGTACCAGCCGTATTGCAAACATCGAAAGGACGGAAGTCATTGAAAATATAAATGATCATATTATTCCTCATCTACCAAACCAAATGTCGCCTCTTAAAAGGAAATATATGAAACGAGATGCATACAGAAAAATCACTGCAAATTTTCGAAAATATAGCAGATTCACTTGGAGCTGATCCATTATCTGATTTGTCAGCGCAACTTGAAAACGTCAAAGCCATTTACGAAGAAATTTTGGAAAACATCAAATATCAAATAGAGATCAGCTCAAATCTTTTGGAAAAGCAAAAACTTTTATCTCTCTTACCAATCAATATGAGTCACGCAGAAATTAAAGATCGTTTTGGGGATGATATATCTCACGATTGTATCAAAAAAAGTAAAGATATCCAAAGGAATAAAACGAAGTTTGCAGATATCAATCTTTTTAAAATGAGCAGACGTAGCTTACCAGCCGAAACTCTAAGCACAGTCAAGTTATTTTATGAAGATGATGAAATTAGCCGAATGATGCCTGGATCGCAAGATTCAATTACTGTTAAACAAGGAAACTTACGTGAAAAAGTTCAAAAAAGACTGATGTTATCTTCACTACGCGAATCTTACTACGAATTTAAAAAAAAACATCCCTTGGCCAAAGTGGGTTTTACAAAATTTACAATGTTAAGGCCAAAAAATTGTATAAAACTTGGAGTTGGAAACCAGCAAAATATCTGTGTATGCACATTGCATCAGAATATGAAATTGATGTTTGAAAAAAGTGGCTTAAAATCAATTTGTATTGAAGGAGAATGCACATTTACCGATTACAAAGATGTTCTCAAATTCGTTGTTTGTAATGGTGACATAGAAAAAAGCGAGTGTTGCGTTTCAATGTGTGGTCACTGCTTTAAAAATTTAAATAATCTAAAAACGCATATGCTAAAACATTTTGAAAATAACCAAACTGAAGAAATAATATACAAAAAGTGGAATACAACGATTAGATGTGTTCTGGAAACGTTAACCACCAACCCAGAATCATTTGTCAGCGATTTTACTGAACACATCAAAGTTCTGATTCCGCATCATTTCATAGCAAAGCGACAATCTGAATTTATCAGCAATAAAAGAGCGGCGCTGTTATCAGGAGAAATGTTAATTCAAATGGACTTTGCTGAAAATTATGCATTTCTTGTACAAGATGCCGTGCAAGGATACCATTGGAATAATGATCAGGCTACAATACATCCGTTCGTTATTTATTACAAAGGTAATTATTTTAATATTTTGGTATTAGTAAACACATCCATCCACACTCATCAAAATATTTAATAATTTTTATTTATTTGTTTTTTTCCTTTGTTTGTTTATTTTCAGATAACGATAAATTAACTCATAAAAGCTTCGCCATAATATCTGATTGCAATACCCATGATAGTATAGCAGTTCATCTATATATTTCAAAAATGGTACAGTTCGTGAAGGCCAATATAACCAACAATATTAATAAAATCATTTACGTATCAGATGGTGCAGGAGCACAATATAAAAATAAATATAACTTCATTAATTTATGCCATCACAAATCTGATTTTGGGATTGACGCTGAATGGCACTTTTATGCTACCAGTCACGGAAAATCTGCATGTGATGGAATCGGAGGAACATTGAAGAGAGGTGCTCGAAATTATAGTATTGCAAATAAAAATGAAATCCAGACAACGAGGCAACTCTATCACTGGGCATCAGAAACATATAAGACCACCATACAAGTTGCTTACGCAGATGCTGACGAATACAACAACGTTAAAGAAAAGCTATTTTCAAGATATGAAGAAGCTAAAACTATAACAGGAACTCAAGGCTTTCATTCATTCATTCCGATAAATGAAACTTTTGTACATGTGCGCAGATATTCTGACTGTGCCAAATTTGAGCAGCGCAAAATTTCTTACAAATAATTAACTTAAAAAAAATTTAAATAAAATAAAACACAAATTAATAAAAACGTGGCAAATAATATAAACAATTGTTGATGGTTTTTTATTTGTAAACATTTAAAAAATGTTAGAATTGTTGAACTATTTTGTGAATGTGACCAGATATTTTCGCTGTTATTCGAATTATTTCGAAAACTTTCGGTAAGTATTACTAGAAGTGACACTACTTAAAAAATTATATAAAAAAAATAAAAAAGAACCCATTTTACTTTTTGGATATGTTATAGGTGAGAGAAATACCTTTCTAAAAAAGTAATACACTGTAAAAAATTCTTGATCTTTTTTGGTTTTTCGTTACCTAAAATTTTTTTTTGTTATAAAATATAAGGGAAATTACTAGAAGTGACACTACTTAAAAAATTATATAAAAAAAACTAACAAAGAACCCATTTTTATTTTTTGATATGGTATAGATGAAGGATAAACCTTTCTAAAAAATTAATACACTGTAAAAAAACCCTTGATCTTTTTGGTTTTTTCGTCAGTTAAATTTTTTTTTGTTATAAATTTTTTACAGTGTATTTTTTTTTTTTTTTTTTTAACGTGTCATAAAGCCTGTTAAAATATCTTTTTAATGATACCAAGATCATGGAAATCGGTTGAGCCGATTCAGAGTTATTGTAGTTTAAATGGAGCTCTTTTCGACCATTTTCGCGTTTTTTCGAAAACGTTCCCACTGTGTCACGCTCAAAAAATCGCAAAACAGTCATTTCTAAAAATGAGAGTTTGTTTGTTTTGATCAAATTTAGCTATGAACAAAATTTCATCGATATCTGAGTTGGTCGGGTTCAAAATTTCAGTTTTATCTCGATTTTTAAATGAAATTCATCATATAGAAAAAGTCTCAGATTCTGAGACATTTTTTCTATATAGAAAAAGTCTCAGATTCTGAGACATTTTTTCTATATAGAAAAAGTCTCAGATTCTGAGACATTTTTTCTATATAGAAAAAGTCTCAGATTCTGAGACATTTTTTCTATATAGAAAAAGTCTCAGATTCTGAGACATTTTTTCTATATAGAAAAAGTCTCAGATTCTGAGACATTTTTTCTATATAGAAAAAGTCTCAGATTCTGAGACATTTTTTCTATATAGAAAAAGTCTCAGATTCTGAGACATTTTTTCTATATAGAAAAAGTCTCAGATTCTGAGACATTTTTTCTATATAGAAAAAGTCTCAGATTCTGAGACATTTTTTCTATATAGAAAAAGTCTCAGATTCTGAGACATTTTTTCTATATAGAAAAAGTCTCAGATTCTGAGACATTTTTTCTATATAGAAAAAGTCTCAGATTCTGAGACATTTTTTCTATATAGAAAAAGTCTCAGATTCTGAGACATTTTTTCTATATAGAAAAAGTCTCAGATTCTGAGACATTTTTTCTATATAGAAAAAGTCTCAGATTCTGAGACATTTTTTCTATATAGAAAAAGTCTCAGATTCTGAGACATTTTTTCTATATAGAAAAAGTCTCAGATTCTGAGACATTTTTTCTATATAGAAAAAGTCTCAGATTCTGAGACATTTTTTCTATATAGAAAAAGTCTCAGATTCTGAGACATTTTTTCTATATAGAAAAAGTCTCAGATTCTGAGACATTTTTTCTATATAGAAAAAGTCTCAGATTCTGAGACATTTTTTCTATATAGAAAAAGTCTCAGATTCTGAGACATTTTTTCTATATAGAAAAAGTCTCAGATTCTGAGACATTTTTTCTATATAGAAAAAGTCTCAGATTCTGAGACATTTTTTCTATATAGAAAAAGTCTCAGATTCTGAGACATTTTTTCTATATAGAAAAAGTCTCAGATTCTGAGACATTTTTTCTATATAGAAAAAGTCTCAGATTCTGAGACATTTTTTCTATATAGAAAAAGTCTCAGATTCTGAGACATTTTTTCTATATAGAAAAAGTCTCAGATTCTGAGACATTTTTTCTATATAGAAAAAGTCTCAGATTCTGAGACATTTTTTCTATATAGAAAAAGTCTCAGATTCTGAGACATTTTTTCTATATAGAAAAAGTCTTAGATTCTGAGACATTTTTTCTATATAGAAAAAGTCTCAGATTCTGAGACATTTTATCTATATAGAAAAAGTCTCCGATACTGAGACATTTTTTCTATATAGAAAAAGACTCAGATTCTGAGACATTTTATCTATATAGAAAAAGTCTCAGATTCTGAGACATTTTTTCTAAATAAAAAAAGACTCAGATTCTGAGACATTTTTTCTATATAGAAAAAGTCTCCGATACTGAGACATTTTTTCTACATAGAAAAAGTCTCAGATTCTGAGACAGGAAAAATCTCAGATTTTGAGGGATATTTTCTATATATAGAAAAAGTTTCAGACTCTGAGACATTTTTTCTATATAGAAAAAGTCTCAAATTCTGAGACATTTTTTCTATTTAGAAACAGTTTTAGATTCTGAGACATTTTTATACCCTCCAACTACAGCATGGGGTATACTCACTTTGTCATTCTGTTTGTAACGCATCGAAATATCGGTCGGGGACCCCATAAAGTATATATATTACTGATCTATGATAGATTTTAAGACTTTTCTAGAATGTCCGTATGCCCGTCCGTCCGTCTGTATAAGACACGATGCAGTCCAAAATAAAAGAGATAGACTCATTTAGTTTGGCAGGAATATGTTTTTTTATTCCTAGGCAGTTTAAGTTCGTTAATGGGCAACATCGGACCAGGGGAAAAAAGTTCCGCCTTGAGGAACTTAACTAACCTCTGAAAAACGCAATATTTTCACAGTTTTTTTGTATTTTTGTTAAGCAAATGAAACAATTTGATGTCAGGTCCTGTACTTGGACTTAGAGAATAAAAAAATCGTTTTTTCCCGCCCCCTTTTGTGGGCGTGGGTATTAAAAATGTTTTTAAATAATGATAAAATTGTATTACTTAAGCTCAAGAAGCATAATAAAATTTTTTTCTATATAGAAAAAGGTTCATATTCTGAGACATTTTTTCTATGTAGAAAAAGTCTCAGATTCTGAGAAGTTTTTTCTATAAAGAAAAAGTCTCAGATTCTGAGAAATTTTTTCTATATAGAAAAAGTCTCAGATTCTGAGACATTTTTTCTATATAGTAAAAGAGTACGATTTTAGTAAAAATTTTTTAAAAAAGTACTTTTTGGTACTCTTAATAAAAAAGTATTATTTAATTATAAAAAAAGTACTATTGTTGTACGTTTTATAAAAATGTACTATTTTAGTTCCTTTTTAAAAAAGGTACGATTTTAGTATTTTCCATGTGTAATTTTCTTAGTGGCAACACTGCAAATGGTTTTGTATGATTGCAAAAAGCTGAACGGACCTCGAAAAGACCATAGAAACGTTTATGCTTAAAAAAAAATGTATTGCAAAAAATATTTTCTTTTGTTATTTTAGCATTAAAATTTACTTTAAGGTAAAATTTATTTGGAAATCATTGTCATATTGTAATATTAATTATTTTAACATGAACACAATCAGCAAGTACCTGAACAAACAAGAAAATATAATGGACTTTTGTTCAATCGTTACAATAGCTGTGTTTTTTATTTGAGTTGGATTAACGTTTTTTTAAACAAAAATGGATTTAGTAAATAAAAAAATTGAAATATTATAAAAAATATTTTTTAAGTATTTTTAAAATGTCGGCCTCGCAAAAATGAAAATCAAATGTCACTATCTGAAAATTAAAGTGGAAGAATATAAATAGCTCCCGCTTAAGTGCGTCACTAAATATGTTACACAAATATAATTTTTTCGGCTTGCCAGTTTGTTGCTGCTTTTAAAGAAGAGAAGGTCTTCAGTTTATGCACGCAAACGCAACAATACAAAATTCAAAACCACCCTTGGAATGACAAGTCAGCAGAATTTTCTGCTGTCTTTACAGATTTATCTGCTGATTTAACCTAGGTTATCACTACAGAAATTTAGCAAACCGCGTCTGCTAAAATCAGCAGATTTCTCATATGGCTCAAAATGCGTGTATTTTTAGCAGATTTTTCTGCTGATTGGACAGAGTTTTTATTTTGAGTGTAGAAATGGTTGTATTTATTAAAAAATATTTATTTTGCTAATTAGTAAAATAAATATTTTTAAATTAAAAAAAAAAAGAATATAAAGAACTCAAAAAATTGTACATTTGAAGATTAAAAGAAAAAATATTTGAAATATAACAGTATCAAATTTATTGTACAACCGTTCTACTTTTTGTTCAAGTGAACTAACCCAAGTGGAATAAAATACGAAATTAAAAAATTCAGATTTTTTTTTATATATTTTTTTAAATATCAAAAAAGTTTCGGTTTCGGCTATTATTCGGCCAAAATTTTGCCGAATACCGAATAAGGGCCGAAACCCCATTATTCGGCCCAAACCGATACTGAAACCAAATATTCGGTCGGACTCTAAAAAATAAAATAATTTTAAAACGCTTCTTAATTTTTTTGAGCTACAAAATGATAAACAAATATAATTTTGAAACATCTTGTATTATTTTTTTTCCTAAAAGTATGCAATTGTAATAAAACAAAAGTAAAAACTACGCCAATCTGTGGTACAGGGTACATTCAGTTTGTCCTATTGCCAACGGAAAACGGTGTAGGGTATCATAAGGTCGGTCTTGACCGACTATAATTTTCTTACTTGTTTTTTTTTTTTAATTATGGCATGCTAAATATGATTATCAAAAAAAAATCTGAAATCGGTCAAGCGGTTTTTGAGATATCGTCAAAAAAAGATATATGTCAAAAAATTTCTATAAAATGGCGGTTTTATTTTACGTTCAAGAAAATTAAAAAAAAAAAATCTGAAAGTTTTTTCCACTTACTATTTTATAGAGATTGAGTAAAACTTTGATTTAAACTTAATTTGAGTCAAATTCGATCAAAATTTAGAGTTTTTGGTAAAAATTTTCTAAAAATCAAAAACTTTAATCGAAGGGCGCACCGGTTAAGGTGATCGGATTTGGCTCAAACTAAATTTAAATCAGCGACAGGCAAAAGCACTACGCGGCGTTTTTACTCTCACACCTACATGCTCTCACTCATTAAACAAAATCAAAAAAACACAATTTTTCTCCTCTCTTCTTGTTTAAAATATACTTAGAGAAATAATCACTTAAGAATTTTAATGTCAAATTCTTATTTAAGGAACATTTTTTGGTAAACCAGAATGCTTAGTTTGTCACTATTCACTAAATACTACATTGCTAGACATTTTAACCAATGTCATTTATTATCTTTTTTATTTTTTAAATGGTTAAATGTATTATTATTTTTAGTACAGTCGAACTCGGTTATAACGAACTCGGTTATAACGAATTCTCGGTTATAACGAACTAATTCTAAAGTCCCGACGTTTTGGTAACAATTTTCACACAAAATACCTCTTTTATAACGAACTCCGTTATAACGAATCCTCGGTTAAAACGAACTACTTATTATGGTCCCACGAACACAATTTCATATATATTTACCTTTTTATAACGAACTCCCTTAAATATTTTGAAATTTGCGGCAATTATGTTTACCAAACTCACAAAAGGTTAGAAATTATTGGTTAATATTATAATTTTGATAATTTGTTTTTACATTTTTAATGTTTTCTTCTCAATGAGTAGTTTACTTTGAAAAAAAAACTCCAATAAAACAAAACTGGTACTTTTTTTTTTGAAATAAAACAAGGTTGATATAAAATATACCCCGCTTATAGCGAACTTCGCTTATAACGAACTATTTTTACTGGTCCCTCAGAGTTCGTTATAACCGGGTTTGACTGTATAAGTTTCTTTAAGTGCATTGAGTATGAGAGTGGTACATGTTACACACACAAAGACAAAATATAATAGTATGTGTTTGCCTGTCGCTGATTTAAATGAAAAATTGTCTTTAGCTCTATGAAATGGTCTAGGAGAAAAAATTAACGTAGGACAAACCCGTCATTTCTTGGAAATTTCAAATAGCGATATCTCGAAAACCGTTTGACCAATTTTAATTTTTTTTAAATTTAAAAAAAAAAAATCTTTCATTAATTTGTAGAGTCCGACCGAATATTCGGTTTCGGTCTCGGTTTCGGCCGAATAATGGGGTTTCGGCCACTATTCGGTATTCGGCAAAATTTTGGCCGAATATTAGCCGAAACCGAAACTTTTTGGTATTTTAAAAAATATGTAAAAAAGTCGCTGAATTTTTTGATTTCGTATTTCATTACACTTGATTCAGTTCAATTGAAGAAAATGTTACAAGTTTATGCAATAAATGTAAAAATGTTTCAGTTCAAAAATTATTTTCTCCTAATCTTCAAACGAAATACACAATTTTTTTTGTAAGTTTTTTAAAAAACATATTTTTTTTTTTTTCAAAAATACAACATTCCTATGGTTTAAAAGCATTATATGCTGTATATTTACCTTTAACAACTTTTTAATAATTTTATTCATGCCAGGCGGTAATTTTTTTTAAGTTTCGGTTTCGGTTCGGTTTCGGCCGAATATTGCTTTATCGGCCGAATATTCGGTTCGGTTTCGGTTCGGCCTCGAAAACTGGTTTCGGTCGGACTCTATTAATTTGATTAAAAGCTTATTTAATATAATACCAAAGTACACAGAAAAAAAATTGAGTAAATTTTTAATACTATTGAGTAAAAAATTACTCAATTTTGCACCAGTAAACGATTTAATAGTATTGAGTAATTTTTTAATAAAAAATTATTAAATGCTTACTAAAAAATTTTAATAAATTTTTAATGGACACAATTAAAAATTTAATTAAATTTTTTTTTGATTTTTTAATTAACTTTTAAATTGTGTCAAGTAAAAATTTACTCAAAAATTATCAATTTATTTTTTTAAAAAGTTTTAAAAAGTTTCACATTTAAAAAAAAAAAAAAAAAAAATTGTTTTTTCAAACTTTACCAAATATATTTATGTTTTAAAGACATAGGAAAATTTCATAAAGATGATTTCAAACTTTCACATTCATATACAAAAAACTATAAACTAAATGAGAATTCAAAACACGAAGAGAATAAAAAATTATAAAATTTTATATTAAATTATTTACTCATTTTTTTTTTAATTTTTGAGTAAATTTTTAATTGCGTCAATTAAAAAATTACTCAAATCTTATTTAAAAATTTGAACAAGTGATTACTCAAATTGTTTTTCTCAATATTTTTTTCTGTGTAATGTTGGAAGAAATCGATTTTTATGAATGGATTTAAATTCAAAATATTTTGAAAAAAACCCACCTTATATTGTACTTTACTTACATGGATTTGTTAAATGATTATTGCATGAACACGTTTATTTTCGAAGTACATACGTTAATTAAACAAAATAAAATTGAATTAAAAAAAAAATAAAAATATAATGAAATATAAAATCAGTCAAGTACTCATATCATTTTACATATAAATATATTTTTTACTACATAAATAATTTACAATGCATACAATAATTATTTTTTCTGTATTTAATTTATTAAGGTCATCTATCTCATATGAACAAAGAAATTTTGTAATATTTATTTTTTTTATTTTTTTTTGTTTAAATTGAATTATTATAAAAATTTATTATGTACAAACCTTAAAATTTGTCACTTTTGTTTGATTACGGTCAATGACTGTTCCACAAAATTATTTTTTTTAAAAAAAAGAAGGAAACAAATTTGCAGTTTTTAGTAAAAAATTTTCCTATAACAGACATGCGTTTCCAATTAACAAGAATTGTGTGTGTGTATTTGATTGAAATTGAACTTTGACTTTTTAAAAACTTTTTAAATGTTTTACATGATTTTTATCATAAAGCTTTAATATTTTATAAATTTTTGTGTAGAGTGTTTTTTTTTTAATATTTTACATGATTTTATCATAAAATTTTAATATTTTATAAAGTTTTGTGGGATTTTTTTTAAAGAATTGAGTTTTTGGAGATTTTAATTATACAAGATGTCAAAAAAATACCCAATTAGTGTTCATACTCCTATGGAAATTTTGTCAATTTGTTGATATATATTTTTAATACAAATTATCAAATTGGCTGTGCTGAACACGAACATAAAAATAAATTAAATTAGTCAAACGGTTTTCAAAATTTCGGTTTTGAAATTTGAAAATAATGGCGGTTTTTTTTACGTTCAAGAATTTTTTTAAAAAGGATCTTAAAATTTATTTCCCTTGAACCATTCATAGAGCTTGAGATAAACTTTCATTTAAAATTAATTTAAGCCAAATCCTATCATTTTAACCCGTGGCGCCCCACATTGGATTCTAGACGCGCATTTGAGATCCAAACAAATGTTTAGTTGTTTACAGTAAATGCTCGTATTCGTTAAGAAGACACCCTAGGAGAAAGAAAACCGTTTATAGAAAGAAAATCCATCGCTTAGTTTAGTCAGGACATAAATTCAAAGTAAGGACTTTTTGCATAAATTTGAAAAAAATATTTTTTTTTTGAGACTTTTTTTATTTTATTTTTTAAAACTACTTCCAATAATGCTATTTTCCTGAAATTAAGTGGAGATTGCAAATAATGCGTATTTACCGTGTGTTGCTTCTTTGTTTGATATTTTTCCCCATTATTTTTGTTTAAAAAATCGAAAATGATAAAAGATAGAAAGCAGTTAATTTTCCAGGCTATTTAAGTGTAGGGTGTAGACTATTGAATGGTAACTGTTATATTGTCACTTAAAATCCGTAACAGTTTTAAATAATTGATCACCATTTTATTTTTTTATATGAATATATTAACCAACTTTGCCTTAAATTTACAAGTTGGGTACTAATGCGAAAAATGTCCAATCCACATGTGTGAGTTCTTTAAGGTCTCCAGTTTATATAATGGTAAAGAATGTCGTGAAATTCCTATCCGTTCAAGAGTTGTAACAAAAAAACGTCGATGCGCGCCTTTTCCATACAAAGTTCCCAATGTGCGCCCTTCGATGAAAGTTTTGATTTTTTAGAAAATTTTTACCAAAAACTCTAAACTTTGATTGAAGGGCTCCATGGCCCATGGGTTGAAATGTTCTGATTTGTATCAAATTAAGTTTAAATAAAAGATTGTCTCATGGTCTAAATAGTCAGTGGAAAAAATTAATTTTTTTTTTTTAATTTCTTGAACGTAGGTTTTTCCTATTTTTAGAATTTTTTTTTCCTATTTTCCATTTTTAGAAATTTTCTTGACAAATTTCAATTGCCGATATCTCGAAAACCGCTCGATCAATTTTAGAAATTTTTTGATATTCATATTCAGCACGCCAACATTATAAAAAACAAGTAAGAAAGTTATCGTCTGTCAAGACCGACCATATGATACCCTACACCAGTGTTTTCCGGATAATGGGTCCCAAGTCCAAACATGGACCGATTGTATCTGCCTTTTGTTAGATCTTTATTTAGTGTAGAAAACACACACAGATCAAATTTTAGTGGAATTGGTTTATTTTTTTGTCAATATACCAATTTAACTGAATATTGTTCGAAATTTTTATATGGGGGACTAAGTCCAAAAGTGCTCCAATTATATTCCGATTTGATTAGGTTACTAAAGTACACGTTTAACACCTAAAAATAAAATTTTTATCAAATATTTCCATTTTTATGAATTTTTAGGGAATTATGTGAATATCGGGAAGGTGGTTTGTATGGGGACTACCAGAAGGACTAACCCGATTCCTTTGAAATTTGGTACGGTGGTTTGTGCATACAAAATTTGATAAACTGCTGAATTTCAAAGCGATATTTATTATAATACGGTTATTAGAGTCAATTAAGCCGAATCCAAAGGGGGCGTTTCTATAGAAGCTAGGTCTTAACATGTACCGATTTTCTACAGTTTTAATAGGCTTCGTCCTTGGGCCAAAAGATGCTTAAGTTTCAAATTCCAAGTCAATTGATTGAATTTTGCGAATTGTGTCGTGCTTAAACCGATAGATGGGCAGACGGACGGCCGGACGGACGGCCGGACGGACGGACAACGTTAAATCGACTCAAAAAGTAATTCTGAATCGATCGGTATGCTTGAAGGTAGGTCTAGGACCAATATTTCGGGTAGTTACAAACATCAGCACAAACTCATTATACCCTGTACTGAAATTTTTGAGGTGTGCTTACATTTTCGTTCATAACTTTTGAACCGCTGAACCGATATCGCTCAAATGCAATACCAAACTTCTCTGGAGAACTTCCAATATTTGTTTTAATATTTGTTAAGTTTCAGTCATCTCTGTGCAATATTTTGTCCGCGAGAGCATTTTCCACAGACAGACGGACAGACAGACAGACAGACGGACAGACGGACATCGCTAGAATGTCTTAAAATCGATCGGGCATCATGAATATACAGTGGGCGACAATACATTGGAAACTTTTTTATAGTAGATGAAATTTGTTAAAGACAAAGTTAACAATACTAACCGTTATAATTATCAAACAAGTATTATAAAAAAGTGTTATGTAGGTAATTTATCAAGCTTTAATTTAAGCTTAATTGCGTCCAGATTGGGAAAATAATGAATGTGTTACGAGGGTCGATGTGAAAAAGGAAAAAATTTATAGACATTTTTCAGAACATTTTTAAAAAATATTTCCGGGTCGATTTTTTCCAAGTTAAAACATTAGAAATTTAAAAAAAGGTCCAATAGTTTTTACCCAGTGATCAAATAATTTTTCCAGCAACCCAAACAAACAGTGGAATTTTTTAAGTACAGTACCAAAAATCCACATTTTTTGACCTCCAATTCTTTTGACCACCAATTTTTTGTAAACAAAGAAAAGATGTTATTGTTTATTAATTTTAGTACATTTAAGTATATGCTAAGGATATATTAAGATAATTTTAATTTTTCTTTGTTAACAAAAAATTGGTGGTCAAAAGAATTGGAGGTCAAAAAATGTGGATTTTTGCTCCACTGTTTGTTTGGGTTGCTGGAAAAATTATTTGATCACTGGGTAAAAACTATTGGACCTTTTTTTAAATTTCTAATGTTTTAACTTGGAAAAAATCGACCCGGAAATATTTTTTAAAAATGGTCTGAAAAATGTCTATACATTTTTTCCTTTTTCACATCGACCCTCGTAACACATTCATTATTTTCCCAATCTGGACGCAATTAAGCTTAAATTAAAGCTTGATAAATTACCTACACAACGTTTTTTTATAATACTTGTTTGATAATTATAACGGTTAGTATTGTTAACTTTGTCTTTAACAAATTTCATCTACTATAAAAAAGTTTCCAATGTATTGTCGCCCACTGTATATATCACTATGTTAAGTGGAGGGTATAAAAATTAAAAAAAAAAATTCCGCGAAAAAAAATTTTGGTAAAAAATCCGCGATTTTTTCTTTTTTTTGTCAAAAAATATGTTCGTATTTGTTTAAATACCATTTGGTGTTCAATTATGTTCACATATGTCAACCAGAAGCCGAATTAAAGCATTTTGTATTTTTAGGTTATGTTGAATGTACTGAAATTTTTGAGGTGTGCTTACATTTTCGTTCATAACTTTTGAACCGCTGAACCGATATCGCTCAAATGCAATACCAAACTTCTCGGGAGAACTTCCAATAAACATGTTATGTTTCAGTCATCTCTGTGCAATATTTTGTCCGTGACAGCATTTTCCACAGACAGACAGACGGACAGACGGGCATCGCGGGAATGTCTTAAAATCGATCGGGCAACATGAATATATATCTTTATAGGGTCCCAGACCGATATTTCGATGAGTTAAAAACGGAATGACAAACTTATATATACCCTCTATCACTAAGTGGAGGGTATAAAAATCAGAAAAGTTCTGGAAATTTTGAAAAAAATTCAATAAGATTTTGAAAAATATTGAAAAATTTAAGAAAATTTTACAAAAATCGAAAAAACCTTAGAAATGTTTGGAAAATTTGAACAAAAAAATCTGAAAAATTAAAAAAAAAAGTGAAACTCAGGAAAAAATGAGAAAAAATCAAAAAAATCAGAAAAAATTCAGAAAATTTTGTGTAATTGTTGTTTTTAAATTTTTTCTCTGTGTACTTTATATTTTTTTATTAATTTAACTTTTTCCCCTGGGTTAACAAATATTGTTATTAAAAATATTGTAATTATTATTTAAATAAAAGAAAGTGAATTACTGCGATTTTTTCTTCGTTTGTTGTTTTTTTTTCGTTCAGGGTTGTTGCACTTGGATTTTCTATATTTAACAACAAAACCCATCCATATATGAACATGTGTAAAATTTTATGTGTGCATATTTAACAATAACCTAGTTTTTTCTTTCTTTAAATTTGTTTTTGCTAATGTTAGACAGAGTTGCCATCTATAGTTTTTCTATAGAAAAAGTCTCAGATTTTGAGATACCTTTTCTATAGAAAAAGTCGTAAGATCTAAGGGACTTTTCCTATAGAAAAAATAGAAAAAGTCTCAGATTCTGAGACTTTTTTTCTATATAGAAAAAGTCTCAGATTCTGAGACATTTTTTCTATATAGAAAAAGTCTCAGATTCTGAGACATTTTTTCTATATAGAAAAAGTCTCAGATTCTGAGACATTTTTTCTATATAGAAAAAGTCTCAGATTCTGAGACATTTTTTCTATATAGAAAAAGTCTCAGATTCTGAGACATTTTTCTATATAGAAAAATTTTCTCAGATTCAGAGACATTTTTTCTATATAGAAAAATTTTCTCAGATTCTGAGACATTTTTTCTATATAGAAAAAGTCTCAGATTCTGAGAAATTTTTTCTATATAGAAAAAGTCTCAGATTCTGGGACATTTTTTTCTATATAGAAAAAGTCTCAGATTCTGAGACATTTTTTCTATATAGAAAAAGTCTCAGATTCTGAGACATTTTTTTCTATATATAGAAAAAGTCTCAGATTCTGAGACATTTTTTCTATATAGAAAAAGTCTCAGATTCTGAGACATTTTTTCTATATAGAAAAAGTCTCAGATGCTGAGACATTTTTTTCTATATAGAAAAAGTCTCAGATTCTGAGAAATTTTTTCTATATAGAAAAAGTCTCAGATTCTGAGACATTTTTTCTATATAGAAAAAGTGTCTCAAAATCTGGCAACTCTTTACAATGTTGGGTTATTTTAAATTTCTTACATGCTAAAATTATGCATTTGGCACTTTTGTATAAAAAAATTATTAAATAGCCTGCAGTTGTTAACAAAAAAAAAATAATAATGCTAGCAATTATTCATTGTACAAAATCTTACAATTTGAATACTTTCAGTCTCTGTTGGTTTTTTTTAATCTATGGAAATTATAACACTTGTGCCTTTTTATTGCCATTATCGATCCATTATACAATGTGTGTCTCGTGTTTAATTAAAGGATATTAAAACAAAGTTTTTTGAAAAAAAAAAATAGTGTCATAATTTGAAAAATACACTAAGAAAAAACTGTTAGCAAAGCAAAAAAAAAAATCTGAAAAAGCAGTTTAAAAGTTATGAACGAAATGGTAAGGATACCAAAATATTAAACAGATAGGTGTCAGACATAGCATATTTTTACTTGTTGTTGTCCTAAGAAGGTATTGGTATTGCATTTCAGCAAAATCGGTTTAGCGGTTCAATAATTATGAACGAAAATGTAAAAAAACTCAAAAATGTTGATACATTCTACATAACCTTAAAAAATACAAAATGCTTTAATTCGGCTTCAGGCTTAATTTATTTGAAATTTCGCACACAGATACACTATGGAGCAATTATAATAAATTCGTTTTTAGTTTCGCGAAAATCCACGAATTCGCGAACGCGAATATATTCGCGAATTCACGGATTTTCTCGGAACTAACAAGTGATTTATTTTAATAGCTTCATAGTGTTCATGTGTGCAAAATTTCAAATAAATTAAGGAACATTTGATTAGATGCTGGGAGACATCTCATGGAATGAGCGATATTTAATTTTTAATTTAATTTTTTTTTTGTCTGAAATTATTAATATTTTATCATATTAATCATATTTAACAATTTAAAATAATAAAAAACTCAAAAAAAAAATAAATCGTTATAAAACGCGAGTTCGCGACCTCTATATTATATTTTAAAAATCCCCAAAAAAAAACCGAAATTTTTTTGCACAAAAAAGAACAAAATTTGCAGGTATCTCCCAAGAAAATAAAATCTTCGCTTTTTTTCTGGGCAGTCTAATATCCTTATATAAATTGAATCTTTTAAGAACAAAGTCTTCTTGATAAGAAACATTTCTTTAGAATGATTCACTTTTTTTTAATATTTATACATATCGTAATTGTTAATATAACAATTTAAATATAAATTAAAAAAAGCAAGTGAGTGCTAAATACGGCTATGCCGAATCTTTAATACCCTAAAAAAACATGAATTGGTTTTGGTGGATGGGGTAGACGGGTTTAACTTGCACCCAAATTAATTTTTATGATTGTTTTTCATAATTTATACAATAACATTATTTGTACTATTTTCTTATATCCACGCCCATAAAAGGAGGGCGTGTCAAAAACAAAAACGCATTTTCTACTCTTCTTGGTTCAAGGGTGTAGGACTATAAACTTTTTTTCGGTCATAAAAATGTTTCATATGTTTATCAAAAGTACAAAAAATGCTGTAAGAAATTCGGGTATTTAGAGGTAGCTCTAATTCTTAAATTGGGATTTCACCCCTCGTCCGATTTTTCCCATGTACAAACTAAACTATCCTATGACCATAAGACACATTTGTACCTAACTTTCACGGTCTACTTCTTTTAATTTGGACTGCTTTGTAATTTGCACAGACTTACGGATGGACGATTCTTTTACAATCGAACACCAAAGTAATAACAAATATGTAAATGCGTTACATACAGTATGATAAAATATGTATACTGCCCTTATGCGGTTAGAGAGTATAAAAAAACATGTGTAATGCATTTAAAATTGTACATTATGAATAATGTATACATTATATCTTAAATAATTGTCTATAATTGTATAAGAAAAACATTTTTTTTAGAATTTATTGTGATTTGAATAGAAATGATTAGAAATAAGTAAATAAAATATTTTTTTTTCTCTTTTCAAGTCATAAACATTTCATTTTTATACCCTACACCACTCTGTGGTACAGGGTATAATGAGTTTGTGCTGATGTTTGTAACTACACTGATAGAAATTTGTACATGACAATAATGAAAATCTACATTAATGTTATGAAAAATGACGTTAAAAAGGAACCTATGTAGGGTTTCATTGAATTAATGAAATGGGTATCATAAAATGTAATTGCAAGAACAAGTTTCATTAAATTAATGAAAATTGTTCATACCAAATATAAATTGTATTTTATGAAAATGTTTCATTACTTTAATGAAAAAAGTATTTAATTCTTATGAAATACTTTCATTAAATAAATCCTACTTTTTATTTTTGAAATGAAATACTTTTATTGAATTAATGTTACTTTTATTTTTAAAATGAAATATATGTATGAAATTGTAAAGATCTTTTTATAGAATTAAAAATAATAAAAAAATGTTTTCACTTAGTTTTCTCGCACAAAATTTTACTCCAACCTTAACTTGGAATACATAATTAAAACCAAGAACTAATATAGAACATCACAAAAATTAGTTAATTAATAATTTAGTTTTTATTTAAAATTTCGTAAAAAAATCTGAAAAAATCACAAAATAACAAAGTTAAAAAAACACTTTCACATATTTTTAATTTTATCTATAGATTTCACTCAGTTTTCTCACTCAAAATTTTACTATAACGTTTACTTTTAATACATAAGTAAAACCCCGAAATAATTTAAAACAACGTGAGTTTAATAAATATATATAATTAATCAACAATATTTCATTTTAAATTTCGTAAAAAAATCTTAGAAAAAATCACGCTCTGATCAGCTGTTCTTTGCGCGCGTAAACTAACAGACTAAACAGACGCGACACGACAATTGTCAAAAAACAGAAAATTTTTTAAACAAAACTTAATGAAATTTTTTAATGAAACTACAAAATCTAATGAATCAAATTTTTTTTTGGATTTTTCTATCAGTGTACCCGAAATATTGGTCCTAGACCTACCTTCAAGTATACCGATTGACTCAGAATTACTTTTTGAGTCGATTTAGCGATGTCCGTCCGTCCGTCTGTTCTGTCCATCTATCGGTTTAAGCACGATACAGGTCGCAATTTTCAATCAATTGACTTGAAATTTGAAACTTAAGCATCTTTTGGCCCAAGGACGAAGCCTATTGAAGTTGAAAAAAATCGGTCCATGTTAAGACCTAGCTCCCATACAAACGTTCCCTTTGAATTTCGAGTAAGAGCCTCTAATAACCGTATTATAATAGATATCGTTTTGAAATTTAACAAGTAATAATATTTTGTATGCGCAAACCATCATACCAAATTTCAATTTCAGGAATCGGGTCAGTCCTTCTGGTAGTCCCTATACAAACCACCCTCCCGATATTCACATAATTTCCTCAACATTCATAAAAATGGAAATATTTGATAAACATTTTATTTTTAGGTTTTAAACGTGTACTTAAGTAACCTTATCAAATCGGAATGTAATTCAGTTAAATCGGTCAATTGACAAAAAAATAAGACAATTCCACTAAAATTTGACCTGTGTGTGTTTTCCACACTAAATAAAGACTTAACAACGACAGATCCAACCGTTCCATGTTTGGACTTGGGACCCATTTTCCGGGAAACACTGGTGTAGGGTATCATATGGTCGGTCTTGACCGACTATAACTTTCTTACTTGTTTTTTTTTTTTTTAAATTTGTAAAAATCCAAAACTTTGATCGTCGGACGTTAAGGCTTAATATAATCCGATAGTCCTCAAATTTGTACCACATAAGTTTTAAGGCCTAGGCACTTGAGCGCTACTGTAGCGGTGCTGTAGCGTGACGGGCTGTTGTATTTTTCAAGCACTTACTGATTCCGTTTCAGCGTGTCACATTAATTTACAAATTTTATTTTAAAAAGTGGTTATTTATGATTTGTTTTAATTTGTATTTACAGAAAAATATTTTTTTGTCGTTTATTCTTATTCTGCCACACAAATGAAAAATTTCAACACAAAATAAAAAATAAAATCAGCTGACACGTAAAACGTACGGAAAATCAAAATTTTTTAGGTTCGGCCGCTACAGCACCGTCACGTATTCGTTTAAGTACCTATTTCTATTTATTTTAATACAAGCTAACGTATCAGCTGACACGTCTCCGATCCGTATTCGTTCAAGTAATTATGCCTTTAGGCCTTGTAGAATAAAAATTTGCCCGTACATCCAAAATCGGAAGAAAAGCTTTTTTGCCATTGAAAAGGCCACTCTAATGAATTTTATTGAAATATAATTGTATAAGAAAAAAAAAAATATTTTAGAAATTATTGTGATTTGAATAGAAATGACTAGAAATAAGTAAATACATTTTTTTTTATGTTTTCAAGTCGCAAATTAAAAATTTTTTTCAAAATACATATTTCATTATAAAACTTTTCTAAAACACTTGTTTAAATAAGAATAGGTCTGTTTTCGCATAAGCGTATATAAGTTATCGCTATAAACCTAATGCAATATTAACATATCAATAATTTTAAAAGCAAAATGTCAATATTTTTTCCGTTGAATTCAAACATGTTTTGGTCAAAATTTGTTTTATTTTTCGCGAACATTTTAGAGCCAAAATACTAAATTATATGCGCTAAAATTTTGTGTGGAAACTAACGTCGATAGTTATCCACGCTTAATATAAGCGTATATACGTTAAGTAATGAACACCAAATCGATCATAATTCACGCAAAACGCAAAAACATATTTTGAGATTAATCACAATTGGAGCGGGAAGCGGTTTTCCGCAACTCTCCCCATACATTTTGTATGCAATCAAAATTCCGCGGCGTTTTTCCGCCGAAATAGATTCTATTCTATTTTCATGGCGTTTTTTCTCTCTCTCTCATTTTTCCTCTCATTTTATTTTTTGGCGTTGCCAGACTTTAACCAAAAAAAGTATTGTTTTTCTGTACAGTGCACTGTTTACAACACTGCAGTGTTGTAAAATACAAGTAAAGTACGAGTTTTTTGGCAGATGGAAATAAACAACAAAGCAAAGCAGAAGAAAATATGGAAAATTATTCAAACAATGGAGTTTGCTGAAAAATTAATAGATATTGTTAAAAAAATATATGATTTTTTACGCATTTTTTCAAGTTTTTAGGATGCAATATGTAAAATTTGTTTCACGGAATGTGTATTTTATTTTTTATTGTTTCGAATAAATAAATTGTGCAAAAGTTGCTGTTATTTTCTTGTTTTGCAACTGTTTTATAAGATTTTGTCTCTTGGTCTTAATTGAATGAGTTCTTATAATATTGAACAATAATATTGAAAATATAAAAAAATGTTATTGCCAAAAGTAAAAATTCTAAATAAAATTAAAATAATTATCACAACAATTATAAATTTCGAGGTATGAATGTCAAAACTAATGCAAAGAAAACCGCAAACCGCTTGACGCTTAATTTAAATTAATCGCTCGATTTTTGAAGCGTTTTTCCGCTTCCCGCTCCAATTGTGATTATTCTCTTAACATTAATTTTTTGGGTTAACGTATATACGCTTACGCGAAAACAGGGCTAATATATTGTTTGAAAAGTTTTTTTTTTGTTTCTTACGAACTTCAGTGCCAGCTTTTACTGGGTAAACAACTTTTTATAGATTGAACAGCAACGCCATCTACCAGGAACAATTTTTTCATAAGTTGGATACATAAATTCTAAGTTTGAGTAAAAAGTATTTGTCGATTAAAATCAGCGAAAACATATTTCTTGATACATTTATAGATACAAAATTATTTTAAACAAAATTCATTTGACTATCACAAATTCTGTAGAACTATTAAGCGTCTTCCAAGATTATTCACCATTTGGCAGTTAAAGATTTGTGACAAAATTTCCTAAATTTTGAGAAAAACATTATGACTAAATTTTCTTTGAAAATTTTTGTATTCTAATTTAATTTAGTAGTATGAATTTTGTATAACGAATACACTAAACTGATTATTGCGCACTTGGTTTTAAATCCAAAATTTTTTTATTATAGTCTGTAAATTTGGTTAATCGATCAAATACAGGATTATTTAAAGTTTTTTTATGTTTACATTTGTTTATGGAGGGCCATCGTTTAATCGAGTCGCGACAACTTTGAATTGATTAACATTATCTAAGGTGGATTAGTTTCCAGGGATTAAAGAATAGACCAGCGATTATTTTCCTTTATGTATTCATATAAAAATTGTTAATAACATTCTGTTTTGTAAATTACATTTTCAAAATTTATTATATCACAGTTTTTTTTTTTTTTTTTTTTTGGACGCCAAAAAGAAATAAAATGCTAAATTCGTTTGTGTAATAGAGTGGGATGAAAAAAAAATGTTTTTTAGATTAAGATTTTTTTTTACACCGTCTGACACACTTTTGTACACATGGACCAGACCGATAAATTTTGAAAATAGAGCAAAAAATGAAATACACGTGTCTCCAAGTTTTTCCAGATTAATTAGCGTTTTCGCGAAAAACCCCAGCAAAAATGTTGCATTTCTCCTAAGTAGTGTTAATTAAGTCGAAAAATGCATTTAATCTACTTCTGAAATAAATATTGCTTTTACATGTGAAATTTAATAGCGGTTCTTTTCTCTCTATCTCCCATTTTTTAGGGTTCATTTTAGTCCTATTTCAAATATTCTCATTAAACACTAAAACGTTCGTTTAAAGGGTTAACATTTTCAACAAAAATATTTTGCATCAAATTTCTCTAGACAAAAAAGCCAAAAGGGTTAAAAGCCAAAAGTTCGTTTTATATAAGTAAAATGCATAAAATTAGGAAATTGTTAAGTATCTTTGGTAAAACACAATTTAAAAAAAATATGATGATGCTTTGGACAAACTTCTAAAATCGGTCGAACGGTTTTCGAGATATCGCTATTTGAAATTTGCAAAAAATGGTGGATTTTCGCACGATCAATAAATTAAAATAAAAATCAAGTAAGAAAGTTAAATTCGACCTTGCCGAATTTATTGATACCCTCCACAATGTAAAAAAAATTATTTGCAACAAAAAACAAGTAAGAAAATTATTGTCGGTCAAGACCGACCATATAATACCCTACACCAGAGTTTCCCGGAAAATGGGTACCGAAAATGGGTCCCATGGACCGATTAGATTTATATTTTGTCAAACCTCACAAATAAAATTAAAGTAAAATAGGCTTCTATTTGTTGACAATAAATTGCCAAATTTTCACAAGGGGCCTAAGTCCAAAACTGGTTCGATAATTATCAGATTTGATTGATTTACCCAAACAAATTTTTAATTAAATATTTTCTATTTTCATGAAATTTGATTTGAAAATCGGGAAGGTAGTTTGTATGGGTGCAACAAGAACTGGTCCGATTTCTTTAAAACTCGGAATGGTGATTTGTGAAGACAAAACACATTTACCTGCCAAATTTCGAAAATATACCTATTATAATACGGTTATTAGAGTCATTTGAGGCAAAACTAAAAAGGACCTTTGTATAGAGGCTAAGTCTAAATATGGCCAAGAGAGGCTTAAGTTTCAAATTTCAAGTCAATTGATTAAAAATTGCGACCTGCATCGTGTTTACACCGTTTACATGGAAAGACGGACGGACATCGCTAAATCGACTCAAAAAGTGATTCTGAGTCGATCGGTACACTTAAAGGTTGGTCTAAGACCAATATTTCGGGTAGTTACAAACATCAGATCAAACTCATTATATCCTGTTCCACAGTGTGGTGTAGGGTATAAAAACAAAAAAAAAAATTGAAAAAAAATCGGCGAAATTTTTTTTTGGTGAAAATAAAAATTAGTCAACATTTTTTTTTGTAAATACTTCAAATACTACCAAACTTCTCGGGAGAACTTCCAATGAATATTTTAAGTTTCAGTCATATCCGTGTAGTATTTTTGTCGTGATCACCATTTATACAAACAGACAGACAGACGGACATCGCTGGAATGTCTTAAAATCGATCGGGGATCATAAATATATATACTTTATTGGGTCCCAGACCGATATTTCGATGAGTTACAAACGGAATGACAAACTTATTTATATTTCGATGAGTTACAAACGGAATGACAAACTTATATGTACTACCCTCTAGAGTGGAGAGTATAAAAAAACCCAAAAAAAATCGGTGAAAAAATTTTTTTGGTGAAAATAAAAATTCGTCAACATTTTTTTTTTTGTAAAAAAATATGTTTGCACTTGTTTAAATACCATTCGGTGATCAATTTAGTTCACATGTGTCAATCAGCAGCCGAATTAAACATTTTGTAGTTTAAGGTTATGTTGAATGTACCAAAATTTTCGAAGTGTCCTTACATTTTCTGAAATGTAACCGATTTTGCTAAAATGCAATACCAAACTGCTCAGGAGAACTTCCAATAAATATGTTAAACTTCAGTCATCTCCGTGTAATATTTTGGCAGTGATCAACATTTTCACAGACAGACAGACGGACTGACAAACAGACGGACATCGCTAGAATGTCTTAAAATCGATCACTGATCAATTATATACTTTATGGGGTCTCAGGTCGATATTTCGATGAGTAACAAACGGAATGACAAACTTATATATACCCTCTTTCACTAATTGTAAGTGGAGGGTATAAAAATATTTTTTTTCCTTGAGCTTGAGACAAACCTCATTTAAAATTAATTTGAGCCAAATCCAATCATTTCAACCTGGGGCGCCTTTCGATCAAAGTTTAGGGTTTTTTTTTGAAAATTTTTTCGTTTGTTAGGCTAAGAGCCTCTAGCCACTTACCTCAAGCATATCAACAAATAATTACACTAAAAATACATTTCGTTTTTTGTGTGATAAAACATTTAAGCTATAATTAGTTTAGAAGTGAGGTAGTGAAGTAGTGAGGTAGAGCCTTATTTGATTTTCAATAAGCAAAATGAGTGTAGAAAATGTTTAAATTTGTGTGTTCTTCATACACATTGAATTTTGACATAAGAATTAAAAGAAGAGCGAGGTAGAGAAATTCTATTCTCTACAGATTTTGTTTACGTCTCTCTACTTTTTAGTCTTATGGAAAAATTCAATGCGTATGAAGAGCACACACATTTTAAAATTATATACACTCTTTTTTCTTATTGAAAATCACATAAAGCTCTACCTCACTGCTTCACTACCTCACTTCTAAACTAATTCTAGCTTTAGAGTTGGTATGTCATTATGCTCTGTCAAAAGCTGTGAGAGAGAAAGAAAGCAATTTTGATTCTTTACAAATCCACATCAAACAAATTTATCAAACAAATTTGTTTCTTTAATTATGATGCATGTTTCATCATATTAAAGAAAAGCTTCATCACTATAATGAAAATTGTTATCAAAATGAAGCAATTTTCTTGGAATCTGCAGTCGCAGTTTGCCGTCATTGTTTCAGGCCCATTTTCTCTAACAACGGCAATCGTCCACCGTGCCGTTCTTCAGATTATTGACATTTTTTTAATGACAGAAAGACAAAATTTTGTAAAACTTGTTCTAAGAATTTGTTGGAATATTTTGTCATATTGTTGAAAATATTTCGTAATTTGAAAATAAATTATGATAACAATAAAATATGATAACAATCATGGCATTATTTATTTGTCACTTCATTATTGAGAAAATTCGACAAAATAATATTTATTTTTTAGCCCACTCTTCTTAAATTTGTATGTATGTTAAAAATGATGTGATGTATTGTCAAAATGTTATCGTTTTAATAAGATTAAATAGCTACCCGACGACAGTAAAATTGGCATTTATGACAGCTCAGTCATTTTTTCATTCATTCATTTATTCCAACCATAACAATACCAACACAAATCTACTGGAAAATACAAATAAACTACAACACAAATACATACAAATTGAATTATAACAAGTGGGAGTGGTAAATTCGGCTAAACCGAATCTTTTATACCCTACAAAATTGAAAAAACAATTTAAAAAAAAAATTCGAGGGTAGTTTTTTTGAGGAGTGTCGGCTGGGATTTGCGGGACTTATTTCCCTTCGCGATAATTCTTAACAAATTTATTTATAATGATTTTTGCACTTAAGTAAAATGATTTTTAGCAATATTTATATTTTATCTACGCCCACAAAAAGAGGCGGGACAAAAAAATATAATTTTTCTTAAGAAAAGTGCAGGACTTTGAACTTCTTCTGATATAAAAATGCTAATTTTTTTAAAAAAGTCCAAAAAATCGTTTAAAAAATATAATTTTTTAGCGGTTTGTTTAGGGATCTCTTTTCCTCTGTTCCGAATTTTCCCCTTTTACGAACATAACCAATCTATGACCTCATGACATATTTGTGTCGAACTTCAGAAGTCTAGTTCTTTTTATTATCCGTATCTTCCACAGACGGACGAAAAGAAGGACGGGAAGACGGGCATAGCTTTAATGTTCACTAAATTAATAACCTATACTTTATGGGGCCCTAGACCGATATTTCGATTCGTTACACATGGAATGACAAACTGACCACACTTTGGTTGCAGGGTGTAAAAACTAATTTATATGAAAATTGGGCGACAAAAATATGATTAATCCTCAAATTATAAAGAAAATAAAATTTCTACTAATTAACTTTGTAAAGAATTTGAATTTGCAGAGACATTTTTGTCGCTTTCAAATAAGTTCTCCCCGCTTACTGACTCTCTGACTCACCTAAAAATTGTTTTACAAAACAAAACACCTGAAAAAAAAAATTAATAACAATAAAATTAAATAATAAACTGCAAAATATTGTTTATTATTATTTTTTATTACTATTTTTTTTTACCGTTAAAATTTTCATGAACGATTTAACAAAAATACAAAAAAAAAATATAAAAATTCAAGTTTTATGTGAAAATAAAAATCTATGCCAAGTTCAATGAACAAACAGACGAAAAAAACGTGTATGAAGAGCATGTGTGTTGGTGTTGTTGTTATTGTTGAATATTTATTTTGTTTTTAAACTCTGACGTATTTATTTTAACAACTTATTTCCTCATGAAGAGCAATTCATGGTATAATTTTATATTTTATATTTTATATTTTATTTATTTTTATTTATATATTTAATAAAAACAATTGAAAACATAGCAACAAATGCAGAGTTTTAAATAGCGGGAGACTTCGGGGGACACCCGAGGTCGTGAAGGGGAACTTTTCCACCTAGTCTGATTTTGCCCATTTACGAACTTGACCGGCACACATTGGGTTCAAATAGTACCAAAGTGGCGATTAATTGAAATTTATAAATGAAGTTTTTGTTATAAGTTTTGGTATGGGGTAAAAGTAGATAAAATTCTGCAACGCTAGTTATCAAAATCAATAAACTAAGTTGTTTACTTTTTTTTCGGTGAGCTATCAAAGTTAGCAAATTATTGCAGTCTTTGAAAAAAGTAAAAAAATTCAAATTATTTACAATTCAAGCGATTATTAGTAGTATTAAATCTTTTAAAAGAAAATCTTTTATAATGGAACCTTAAACAACAGGTATTAAACTAAATTGCAAAATTTTTTTTGTTTATAAAAATTGGGTCTTAAGATTTTTAATAATTTTTTTAAAAAGGACCCGAAATTGGGATATTTTCCCCAATTAATGGGCTACACATATTAAGTTAGTAATAGTTGGATTTAGTTTTGTGGATTTTAAAAAAGTATAGGATATCAGCTTTTATTTAAAAGAAAAAAAAGTACAGACAATGCCCGGCCCTTTTTTTTTATTCCCGTTTTTGTGTAAAAAGTCTGGGTATCGTTTATTAAACAAGACCATAATATGTGTGTTTATACCCTTCAACTGCGGTATGGGCATACATTCACTTTGTCATTCCGTATGTAACGCATCGAAATATGGGTCTAGGACCCCATAAAGTGTATATTATTGATCACTGATCGATTCTAAGACATTCTGTGACTAACAGTGTGTCCGTCCGTCCGTCTGTTGTTGAGCACATCATAAAGTACATAAAACAAGAGCTAGAATCCTGAAGTTTGTCACAAATATGTATAATGGTCATAGGCTGGTTAAGTTCTTGAACGAGCAAAATCGGACCAGAGGGAAAAAAGTTCCCCCTTGAAGAACTAAAACTTCCCCAGAAAAATATTTTTTTTACAAGTTTCATTTGTATATTTGTTCAATAAATGAAACATTTTAATGCCATATGAAGTTCATCGACCTGAATTTGAACCAAGGGGGATCAGGAAAGCGAATTTTTTCTGTCCGCCCCTTTTTGGGGGCGTGTATAGAAAAAATAATTTAAATAATGATAAATTTTTATTAATTAGGTGCAAAAAATTACATCTACATATTTTTTTGCAACGTTTATCGCGAGTGGAAGGTGTCCCCCATAGTTTCCCGGTAAACCCCCCACCCCCTACGCCAAAAAAACGTCCCCTCCATTTGTTTTTTGTAGCTTTATTATATGTTCAAGGGTTTCGTGTTTTTTTCCAAAAACAAAAAAAAAACGACTAAAAGATTAAAAAAAAAACATTTTGTAAAATTTTTTTTTCTCAAATGCTGTGTTTTTATGTATTTTTGATAATTCGTTAATAAAAAAACTACAATATTCCCATAAATCACTTTTTTCAGATAAATTTGTACATTTATGAGATTTTGTGAAAAACAAAAATTGGATGTTAAATAAAATTTAAAATAATATAAATACATATTGTGCATTCTTTCTTTGATTACTTTGATAGCACATTATGTACACTTTAATTTCCATTTTTTTTTATTAATTTATCGCTTTTCATTCAAAAGTTACAGCAAAAATTGTGAACTATAACCCCTTTTTCCGAAAAACAAAAAAACGCCTAACAGGTTAAAAAAAAATTTTTTCTAAATTTTTTTTTTTCCAAAATGTGTATTTTTACGTGTTTATATTAGTTCATTAATAAAAAAATATAATATTCTAAAACTACTGCTTATCTGAATTAATCGCCATTTTGGGTACCATCGAACCCAATGTGCGGCATTTGGACATAAGACACAATCAAAAAAGAGAACTGAATTGAAAACTGGAAAAAATTAACTAAATTTTGAGAAAATGCGGGAATGATTTGGTTTCAAAGATTTTTATACCCTACACCACACTGTGGTACAGGGTAGAGATGGGCACGTGAGTGATTTTTGACTCACACTCACTCACGCTCACGACAGGAATTTTTGAATCACGCACACTCACTCACGAACATATTTTTTCTACTCACACTCACTCACAATCACGTGAGTAAATTTAATACAACTCACACTCACGTGCACTCACGCAAGCTTCACTCACACTCACGTTGACTCACTCACGAAACTCTTATTTATACAAAAAAAATTCAAAAAGAAAAATTTCAAAAATTTTTCAAAATTTTAGCAAAATTTAAAGTTCAGCGAAATTTTACTTTTCCTCCCCTTTTTTTGGGACGAAAAGCCAAATTTTACAACTTTTTTGTTGCTTTTTTTGGTATGAAAGGAAATATGAAGAGAAAATAAATCACGCAAACTCACGCACACTCACTCACGCAAAAATCTTACTCACGCACACTCACTCACTCACGGAATTTGTTTCTCCATTCACACTCACAATCACGTGAGTAAAATTGAATTCAGTCTCGCTCACGATTGATCACGCGTGAATCACGTGAATCACGCTCTAATCTGCTCATTTGCCCATCTCTAGTACAGGGTATAATGAGTTTGTGCTGATGTTTGTAACTACCCGAAATATTGGTTCTAGACCCACCTTTAAGTATACCGATCGACTCAGAATCACTTTTTGAGTCGATTTAGCGATGTCCGTCCGTCCGTCCGTCTGTCTGTCTGTCCATGTAAACGGTGTAAACACGATACAGGTCGCAATTTTAAATCAATTGACTTGAAATTTGAAACGAAGCCTATTGAAATTGGAAAAAATCGGTCCATAAATAGACCTAGCCCCAATACAAAGGTCCTCTTTAGTTTTGACTTAAATGACTCTATCTACCGTATTATAATAGGTATCTTTTTGAATTTGGCAGGTAAACGTGTTTTGTCTCCACAAATCACCATTCCGAATTTTAAAGGAATCGGACCATAATAACCTTATCAAATCTGATTATCATCGGACCAGTTAAGTACCGATATTCAGTTAAAGCGGTTTATTACACAGTGATACAAAATCGAACTTTCGGAATCGGAATGGGATGAAACCAAAAACAAATGAAAGCTGACGTTTTCCATAACAAAACCCTTAAGGCCTTTTTTTAGGTCAGAGCTAGATTTTATTTTACACGCATTTAAAGTTGGTGATTTTAAAGCATTTAAAGATTTTGTGTACTAAACATGTCCTACTTTAAGGGCCCCTGGTGGTGCCTTTATTGGGCATGTAGGGTCCAGTTTCTGTACACCGTTGCGTATGATTGTTATTTAATGACAATTATTAATATAAACCACTGGACACCGTTGCGTATGGTTGTTATTTAAAGGCAATTTCAATATTAATCATTCGCCACTAATACAGTTTTCAAGCATTTATTATTATAATTATAATAAAAGTGCACTAACTTCAAATGCGTGTAAAAAAAATCTAGCTCTGAACTAGAACAAAACCTTAAAGGGGTTTGTTATGGAATATGTCAACTTTCATTTGCTTTTGGTTTCATTCCATTCCGATTTTGGGTGTTGCACTGTGTTATCAACAGATAGAAGCCTATTTCACTGAAATTTGATTTGTGATTGTTTTACACTTATTAAAGATTTGACAAAATATAAATCTAATCGGTCCATGGGACCCATTTTCCTGGTAACTCTGGTGTAGGGTATTATATGGTCGGTTTTGACCGACTATAATTTTCTTACTTGTTTTTTAATGGTTTTGGTTCATACTTTTCCTAAAAATAAGGAAAACAATGTTATTTAATTTTACGCCAATTTTAGCTAGAAAATGGGAAACATTTTATTGCACTTTAGTTCACATTTTAGGACTAAATTGGGTCCAGAACCTAGACCCATGGGTTCAAAAACCCATGTTAACTCAAGAGCCTGTTGGGTCCATGACCCAAAACTTTTGTCCGCTTCGCTCTACCTTGCTTAGTTTTTGAGATGTGGTAATAAGGGGCCTGATAGGGTCTTGAGACCCCGTTGGATCCTTGACCAAAAACTTTTGTACGTTTCGATCTACCTTGCTTAGTTTTTGAGATGCGGCAATAAGGGACCTGATAGGGTCTTGAGAATCTTAAAAACTTTCGTATTTTTCGGTATTTAGCGGTAGTGTTCTCAAGCAAAGGGCTACAAAAATGCTGTTGGACTTTTTCGCGTGCCAACGATGATGTGGGTTTTTAATAAATTTTAACTTAATATGAACTAAATTGTTTTTTTAAGAAAGATTTATGGTGATTTCTTTTCTGAAAAAAAAAATGTTTGCCTTTTTAGGGTATACATTTTTAAAATGTTTAACTCACACCTTCAAAAAATTGCATTTTATTTGACTGGAATAGAACACAACATACAGAAATACTCTGCCCTGCATTTTTTAACAGCTGTTTTGAGAAAACAACACAGAAAAAGTCAGCTGTTGTATAAGGCAATTTCAACCCCGTGATTTTTTACGGGGTAAAAAGTGCAACTTTTTTGCACTTTATAGGGCAGACATTTTTAGAAAAGAACACGATATTCTTTATAATGGTTGGCATTTTTTAGAAAAGAACACAAAACCATAATTTTTGGGCCGAAATGCAAAAAAAAGGCACATTATTTGCCAGAAAAGAAAACACCATTAGATTTGGGGAAAATTTCTTTGGCAGTAAGATTTTTTTTCCTTATATTAAAAAACTCCATTTAAAGAAAACTATGAACTATTTATAAGTAAATGAACTAAAAATAAGTTTTTTTCCTAATTGTTAAGAAAATTTCTCATTTTTTAGTTAAATTTAACTAAATTTTAGGAAAATTCATGAACTATTATCAAAGAAATGTTTTCCTTTAAACAATGTACAAAAAACCTTAAAAAATTGAGTTTTTCATGGTTAAGATCTTCTAGGGGGAACTTTCCCCCTAGCCCTTTAACGACCACAGGCAAGTATAATTGCTAAAGCGTTTTTGGCGAATATTTTTGTTCAGGTAAAGTTGAATTGTAGAATAGTGTTTGGACAAAAAAAAGTCTAGTTTTCAGTAAGTACCTTACTTGATTCACTTCAAAGGGAAACTTTTAGAGTCCGACCGAATATTCGGTTTCGGTCTCGGTTTCGGCCTAATAATGGGGTTTCGGCCTCTATTAGGTATTCGGCAAAATTTTGGCCGAATATTAGCCGAAACCGAAACTTTTTGGTATCTTAAAAAATATGTAAAAAAGTCGCTGAATTTTTTGATTTCGTATTTCATTTCACTTGTTTCAGTTCAATTGAAGAAAATGTTACAAGTTTATGCAATAAATATAAAACTGTTTCAGTTCAAAAATTATTTTCTCCTAATCTGCAAATGAAATATAAAATTTTTTTGTAAATTTTTTAAAAAACATATTTTTTTCAAAAATACAACAATTCCTATGGTTTAAAAGCATTATATGCTGTATATTAATCTCTAACAACTTAAATTTAATGTTGTATTTATTCGGCCTTTAATTTGTAATATAAATAAAATAACCGAGCTCGAGGTCTGTTGTTGTTGTAAATAATCTTTTTTTTACTTCTCCAATATTTCGAAATTCATCGAATTTCATCATCAGGAAACAGTCTATTACAATAACTTATATTTATTGTAATAGACTGTCCCCTGATGATGAAATTCGATGAATTTCGAAATATTGGAGAAGTGAAATAAAGATTATTTACAACAACAACAGACCTGGAGCTCGGTTATTTTATTTATATTAATCTTTAACAACTTTTATTATATTTTTTTTAAGTTTCGGTTTCGGTTCGGTTTCGGCCGAATATTACTTTTTTGGCCGAATATTCGGTTCGGTTTCGGTTCGGCCTCGAAAAGTTTCTAGAAACTTTTCACCAAAAAAAATAAGGAGGAAGAAGTGGGGTTAGGGGTCCAATTTGTTGTTTTGTAACTATTATAAGGTCACAGATCTGTAAATCGCTTCGGCAGAAAATGTGTATGGTCATCAAACGGCTAGTGACACCCTGTCTTAATTCATATATAAATTTAAACGAATACATTCTTTCAAATGTTGACCTACACTCATATTTAAATGTATGTACTCATACATAATGACATACACTCAGAACTTAACACGCAAGTACGAAATGGTTAAATATCTTTATTAAAATTAAAATAATACACAAAATAAACATACAAAAAATAAAGTGAAAACAAGATATTATAACGACCTTCACCATTAATACAATACCACACACAAAAAAAAAACAGAAAAAAACACAGCAACAATTACAAACAACACCAAACTAGTCAGATAATTTCACTTAACACTTTATGTTGACATAAAACAGCTGAGATTGTAGAAATTTTAATTAAAGTAAAATGTTCTTGTAGTATGAGCGCCAGATTAATTCCAAAAACAGCACAACAACAGCAACAAACAAAAAGTACCTGGTTTTATAATTGACTCTCAATACCCACATGCTCATAATACCTACACTTGATTAAAACATAATAATACTTACATTTGTACACTTTTACACTGAAAGAAAAAGATTTATCATATTGTTGAAAAGTTACATCAATATGATTAAATGTTTTAATAGTGAAGCGGTGCCATTAAAAAATCAGTCTGTGATATATGGTATAACAAGTTTGTGATTATGTTTATAACTACCCGAGTACTCCGGTTGACTGAGATTCAATTTTTTAAACAATTTGGCGATGTCTGCCCTTGTAAACGATGTAATAACGATACATGTCGCAATTATCAAAAAAATTGGACTGAAGTTTAAGCTTTTCATGTCCCAAAAACGAACTCTTTTGAATTTGAAAAATCGGTCCATATTTGGACCTAGCTCCTATACAAGCGTCACCTTCAAATTTGGCTTAATCAAACTGAAAATCGTTTTATAATAAAAATCCTTTCGAAATTTGACTTGTAAATGTATTTTGTATTTAAAAACTATCCTTCCAAATTTTAGTGGAATCTGGACTGTGATCACGTAAAACGATAGTTAACTATCGTAGATTTTTGGAGCCTTGTTGCTCCTAAACTAATCAAAATATTTCCAATTTTTTTAATATTTCTGGATTAGACAACACTCTTTAACAATTTAATAAAGAAAAACTTTAAAATTTCCCTTCAAAACGATATGTATTTTGATGTCGTTAATGCATCGTCTATCGTTTTCGTTTTACGTGATTAGCCCCCTGACCATTATTTCATCTAGTTCCCATATAAAAAACTTCCCCGATATTCACAAAATCTCTCAAAATACATAAATTATTGCATTTTTTCTTCAACTTTTGATTTTGCCAAGCGTCCGTTCAAAATTATGTGGTTCAAATTTGAGGCCAATTTGATTAAATTAACCCGTGGCGTCTGTCGACCAAAGTTTTGGATTTTTGAAAATTAAAAAAAAAAATATATGTTTTGCGGCACATCATATTTATTATTTTTTTTTGATTATCGAGTTAAGTAGATCACAAATATAAAAATCAGAGCTTCGAAGGATTTCATTCCTTAATTCGATTTGTCATTCTGAGTGAAAATTTAGTGATTGCATTCCCCAATCACATTTTAGTAATTGAATGAATTCACTTTAGACTCATTCGATTTATAAATATCGAATGCATTCGTTTTATTTTTCATTCGACTTTCAAAAATCGAATGCATTCGATTTTTTTTCATTCGACTTTTAAAATCGAATGCATTCACTTGCAAATGCAATCGATTTTCTTTTCATTCAATTTGAAAAATCGAATGGCTTATTCATTCATTGCATAAAAAACTTAAAAAACTAACCAAGATAGAGAAAAACCGAGCCAATTTTTTGTCCTTAGTATCGCTAACACTCTTCACATTTTTTTGTCGTATAGGCAGTTAATATGTGCATTTTTAAAATTTTCGGGAACACCAATTTTTTTGGATTCAAAATTAGAGCCCATTAGGGTCATCGTATGTAAAGAGAGTAGGCGATATTATGGACCAAAATTTGGCTCCGTTTTGGTCTATGTATTTAAAAAATCGATTGCATTCGCAGTGGAATGATAAAAAATCGAATGCATTCGATTTTTCTAAATCGAATGAACAAGAAATCGAATGCATTCCTTTTTTCCATTCAATCGAATGAATTCCAGGGACTGCATTCAATGTTGATTTATGAAATCGAATGCATTCACTGACTTTGAAAATGGAATGGATTTTTTTGAGAATTCATTCGAAAAGGATTTCATTCTTCGAAGCTCTGATAAAAATAAATCAAATCGGTAGAACGGTTTTCGAGATATCGCTGTTTGAAATTTGCAAAAAATGGCGGTTTCTTTATACGGCAAGAAATTTAAAAACTTTTATTAGACAAACTTTTATTTATTATAAATTTGTAGAGTCCGACCAAAACCAGTTTTCGAGGCCGAAACGAAAACGAACCGAATATTCGGCCGAAAAAATAAAATTTAGTCAAAACCGAACCGAAACTTAAAAAAAAAATTGCCGCCTGGCATGAAAAAAATTATTCCAAAATTTTTTTATACCCTCCAACTACAGTATGGGGGTATACTCACTTTGTCATTCCGTGTGTAACGCATCGAAATATCGGTCGGGGACCCCATAAAGTATATATATATTATTGATCAGTGATCGATTCTAAGACATTCTAGCGATGTCCGTCCGTCCGTCCGTCCGTCCGTCCGTCCGTCTGTCCGTCCGTCCGTCTGTCCGTCCGTCCGTCCGTTTGTAGTTAACACGATGCAGTCCAAAATAAAAGAGCTAGACCCCTCAAGTTTGGCATAAATATGTCTTATGGTCCTAGGCAGGTTAAGTTCGGAAATGGGCCAAATCGGACCAGGGGGAAAAAAGTTTCCCCTTGAAGAACTAAACCAACCTCTTAAAAATGCTAATTTTTTTGACGTTTTTTTGTATTTTTGTAAACAAAATGAGACATTTTTATGTTCGTAGAAGTTTATAGTCTTGAGCTTGGACCCAAGGGATTAAAAATGTCTCTTTTTTTGTCCCGCCCCTCTTTTAAGGGCGTGGATAAAAAAAAACTTAAATAATTATAAAACTATAATACTTAAGTGCACAAAGCAGATAAAAATGAACTTGTAAAAATATACCGTGAGAGCCAAGGAGTCACCCCAGCTCACCAACCCCCCCCCCCCCTACCTTGCCCCCCTTAAAACAATTTTTTTTTTTAATTTTTTTACATGTTGGAGGGTATAATAGATTCGGCACAGCCAAATTTAACACTCTCACTTGTTTTTTTTTAATTTCGTTTTTCACCTCAATGTTTTTGAGCCTAGATTTTTTTTACATTTTTAGAAAACAAAACTTTTATTTTAAATTAAAGAAAAAAAGGAGTCGGATTATTTTTTTAAAAAAAGAATTTGAAAATTGATGCAACTTTTCTTTAAAAATTCTCAAATATATACTTTACGCGTAAAAACTCAAAACTATGGGACACCTTTTCCCCCAGGGGAAAGTTGGACAGCTTTGACAACCCCCCCCCCCCCCCCCCCCCTCCCCCCCATAAAAATGCCCCTGGATTTTTTGTTTTTTACATTTTTAAGTTATAAAAGATTCGGCACATCTGAACTGTCACTTGGTTACCTACGAATTGACAAAGGTATGTAAACCCTTTTCGAGGATTTAATCATATTGATAAAATTTTTGTTTTTTTTTTTTAGTGTACTTATTTGTTTAATCATATCGAGGGCCTATATTTAAAACCCTCTGTCTTCCATTTTCACGAAAATGACTTTTTGATGGCAAAATATTCAGTAAAACGTCTCTCATCTATGGTGTAAAATACAGAACAAAAATATTTTTTTTTGCTATTTTATTTGTATTTTTGTTTTTCTCTATCTCTTACAAAATTAATTTTTCTGAACGCAAAACTCTCTATCTTCTTAAATAATTAATTTATAAATATTTTTATACCCTCCACTCTAGTGATAGGGGGTATATATAAGTTTATCATTCCGTTTGTAACTCATCGAAATATCGGTCTGGGACCCAAAAAAGTATATATATTCATGATCCCCGATCGATTTTAAGACATTCTAGCGATGTCCGACTGTTTGTGGAAATTGTGATCACGGCCAAAATATTACACGGAGATGACTGAAACTTAACATATTTATTGGAAGTTCTCCCGAGAAGTTTGGTATTGCATTTGAGCAATATCGGTTTAGTGGTTCAAAAGTTATGAATGAAAATGTAAGGACACCTCAAAAATTTTAGTACATTCAACATAACCTAAAAATACAAAATGCTTTAATTCAGCTGCTGGTTGACTTATGTGAACACTAAATGGTATTTACACAAGTACAAACATATTTTTTGAAAAAAAAAGAAACAATCGCGGATTTTTTTTACCAAATTTTTTTTTCACGGAAATTTTTTTTAAAAATTTTTTTTTTTTTGTTTTTCCAAAGTAATTTCCTTTTTAATAAAGTTTTTGCAATAATCTTTTAGAAATTGTGGAGGGTATCACTACATTCAGCAAGGCCGAATTTAACTTTTTTACTTGTTTTTGAATAATTTCATCATGCATTACATGTTTTCATACTAAATTTTGCATACTTATCATAAATTGGTCAACAAAATTCTAGAACCATGATTTTGGTTCACTGATGCAAATTTTTTCGGAAAATTCTTGTTTGACTTTTTTGAAAAATATGGCTCAAAATTTGGATGTCTTGTGTACATTATGAAACAAAAAGTTTAGTCTTAAAAATCGCTATGCTGATCAGCATCAGTGGACCAAAATCGCGTTTTTATTTATTTTTTTACTATTTTTTACATAACATACTCAACAGTTTGTCAACTTTTGAGATAAATTCGGTATTTTGTCTTAAAAATCAGCACCTGTGAACCAAAACCGCGATTTCGGAAGTTTTTATAAGCCGTTATCATTAATAGTTCACGTTAAAAATTTACCGATGTCGTAAATGAAATCATAACAATTCATTTTTATTAAAATGCAAAACCCTCTATCTGATCATTTTCATTCATGTTATTAATATTTTTGAGAAACAAATTCCTCTGTCATAAAATCCCCAATAGGGCAAAATTTTAAAAACGAATTATATGTGAGATTCAGTAGTTGATTTAAAAAAATATTGTAGAATATCGAATTTTAATTACTCTAAAAATTCGCGAAATAAACAGTTTTTTGGCTCTCCTGAAAAGTTGTTTTTTTTAGATAGAGGGTTTTGAAAATAGGCCCTCGATATGTAACTTTAAAAGCTTTTTAGTTTTTATAGGATGAGAATCAAAGTATTCATTTAGTGGATTAAGGAAAATGAAAGTTTTGCTTAAAAATCCTAAATCCTCTGTTAACAAAACGCACCTAATATTATGCCTTTCTTTAGATACTTGAATACTTTTTTTAAGTATTTCTCTTAATATTCAACAAGTGTATCTCATCTAATTTAATTTATTACTTATTTTTCTTTTTGGATATTTGTTTATTTTATTTAAATACAATTTTTTTTGTTGGTTGCAATGATTGAGACGCATATAATTGTTTAAATAAATATTTACATTTAAAAATTACTTCCTTAGATTACACAGTTTTTTTTTTTGAATTTTTTATTTGCCATAAATATTTGAATTAATATGTTTAGTTTACTTTTTATAATATTGTCCGATAAGATAATCAATTTGTAAAATATATGACAGTTAAGTATATATTGTGAAAGAATTTTTTATTGTGACAAAATATTTAAAATTAGTAACAAGAAAAAAAATCAAGTGAATTTATGGGTTATTTTAAAGAATTGACACACATTTTTTTTATTATTATAAATTAAGGATTTAAAAAATTAAAGTTTTTTTCTTTAGATAAAATGAATTGTTAAGAAAAAAACCGCTAGACGATCAATAATGATAGTAAGTGTATTAGTAAAGTTAATTGCCAAGTATTTGCAATATAAATACATATTTATAATTTCAAACTGGTCTTAGAATATGTAATTACTTTTACATATTTAATAAAAACAATTAAAAAAGAACAAAGACCAAGGGTTTTAGTTAATGTTTGAATAAAATGCAGTTAATAATACACTACAAAAAATTTAGTAGTAGATTTTTTGGTTAACATGAGTTGGTAAATTTTTAGCAAAAATTTCGTTTTTTTTTGTAAAAGTAAAATTGAGTGTACTTAATTTTTACCAACGCATTTGCTAATTTTTACTAACGTTTTTAATAATTTTCCTAGACTTAGAAAAATTCAAAAAAATATTTTTTAATGAATAATTGGCCAAAAACCCAACTTTAAAAAAAAAGTTATACATAGTCGGTTATACATAGTCGGTCAAGACCGAGCATATAATACCCTACACCAGTGTTTCCCGGAAAATAGGTCCCAAGTTCAAACATGGACCGTTTGAATCTATCTTTTGTCAAATCTTTAATAAGTGTAAAAAACACTCACAAAGCAAACTTGAGTTAACTGAATATGGGTCAAAATTTTCATATCGGGCCTAAGTCCAGAAATGGTCCGATTATAATCAGATTTGATTCGTTTATTAAAGTACGTATTAAACACACACAAACAAAATTTTAATTAAATAATTTTTATTTTCATGAAATTTGAAAGATTTATGTGAATATCGGGAAGGTGGTTTGCATGGGGGTTATAAGAATAGGGCATAAAAACTCAATTTTTTAAAAGTTTTTATACCCTACACCACACTGTGGTACAGGGTAAAATGAGTTTGTAACTAGCCGAAATATTGGTCCTAGACCCTTTTTTAAGCATACCGATCGACTCAGAATCACTTTTTCAGTCGATCTAGCGATTTTCGTCCCTCCGTCCGTCTGCCCATGTAAACGGTGTAAACACGATACAGGTCGCAATTTTTAATCAATTTACTTGAAACTTGAATTTCAAGCCTCTCTTGGCCAAAGGACGAAGCCTATTTAAATTGGAAAAGATCGGTCCATGTTTAGACCTAGCCCCCATACAAAGGTCCTCTTTAATTTTGGTTCGAATGGCTCTTATAACCGTATTATAATAGATATCGTTTTGAAATTCGACAGGTAAACGTATTTTGTATTCACAAATCACCATTTCGAATTTCAAAGGAATCGGACCAGTTCTTCTTGTAGCCCCCATACAAACCACCTTCCGATATTCACATAAATCTCTCAAACTTCCTGAAAATTGAAAATATTTAATTAATTTTTTTTGTGTGTGTTTAACGCGTACTTTAATAACCTTATCAAATCCAATTATAATCGGACCATTTTTCGACTTAGGCCCCCCCCCCATATGAAAATTTCGCCCGAAGTCCTGCACTTGAATCCAGGGGACTAGAAAATATATTATTATTTTTTTTTTACCCGCCCCTTTTTTGTGGGCGGTGGACGTCTTACATACCCCAAAAAAAAAATAAAAAATGGCTCTGGCAAATTTTTATAAAATTAAAAAAAAATATATTGCCGGTCGGTCATACATTTCACTGCTCAAGGGGCACTCTCAGGGCAGTTAGAGCGTTAGCGGAAAATTTTAACAATGTCATTTGTAGGGATGAGATTTTCATGCACTAAAAAATCGAAAATATGCGCTTAAAATATGCGCTAAAAAACTCAAAATATGCACTAAAAAACTTAAAAATATGCACTAAAAAATAAAATGTGCGGAAAAAAATCTTGTTTTCATTGGAAAAACTTCTTTAAAAGCAAAAAGTAACGCCGGGTTTAAATAGTAACATTTAAAACTTTATATAAGCAAGATTTTTTAGAACTTAAGACAATCTATAAAAAAAAAATTTAAAGAAAAAAAATAATTATTCTTATTTCCAAAATAAATTTTTAAAATTTAAAATAGTTTTTGAAAGAAATAGAATTCAATTTGTTTTTTTGCTAATTTATGCCAAAATATGCAAAAATATGCACTTAAAAGATGGAAATATGCACAAAATATGCATTTAAAACCAAAATATGCAAAAATATGCATTTTCACCAAAATATGCAAAAATATGCAAAAACAAATCGATGCCATTTTAATGCAAATTTCTTGATTCGGAAAGATAATTGGTCAATATCGTTTTTAGACTATCGACAAAAAACATGCATTTGCATGGAAATCTCATCCCTAGTCATTTGTATGGGAGCCCCCTAGGAATTAGATATAGAATGTTAGTTTGTTTGTAAAAAATGTTTAGGGGTAAACATTTAAACATTAATGGGGATCGGTCTTACTATTGACCCATTTAGGACTTACCATTGGAGCAGTGGACCAGATTTAAATATTTGTAAGAAGAAATTTGAGTTATGACACAAGATTCGAATTTTTGAAAATTCGATATATTTTGTTTGAACAGGTCAGCAAAAAATCTGAAAAATTTATCACGAGGTTACTAAAAAGTATAAAAAAAAAATTTGGAAAGTCTAAAATTTTTTTTTCATAGTTTTCGATTAAGCATGTAATGCCCCATATATTACACTCTGCAACACGATTTTGTATCTTGAATGGGACAAACAAAAATTTAAGTATACCAAAACCACCGAAAGGTTTTGAAAACTTAGCTCTTGTTCTTTTTTTATGGACCACTGTAGTTTTTAATTTTTTTTCAAATGCGTTTTGAATTATGTTAAAAGATGTCTTCAGTAAAATTTGATGGAGATTCTTTTCTTAGAACATATTAACCCTCCATCTCCCATTTTTAAGGGTCATTTTGGTCCTTTTTTAAAATATCCTCATAGAACATCACCAAAAAGTGCATTTAAAGGGTTAACATGTTCTACAAAAATTTTCTACATCAAATTTCACTAGGGCTTGTCAAAGTCCAAAAGTTCGTCTGAAAAGTGCAAAATGCGTAAAAAAGTAAAATTGTAAATTATCCCATACTGTTAAATTGTTTACCAAATTTTTTACTCAAAATTGACTTCCATATTAACACTCAAAAAAAATTTAAACTCAAAAAAATTTGTTTCAACAAAAATTAATAAAAAATGTTTTTAAACCTAAATCAAATTTGTTTCCATTTTTTTAATGTTAAAAAAAATTTACAATCCCTTAAAATTATACAAATGCTTTAGGAATTGTAAAATTCGAATTTAAATTTCTTTACTTTTTGCCATTAAGTTTTATAAAATTTTTTCAACAAATTTTATCAATATTGATAAATATAAAATGAAACTACAAAAAAAAAATCATATATATTGCGAGGTGAATCAACTATGGACTTTGTCCTTCCAAAAATCACACGCACTCACTCCTCTTCCAAAACAAGCTCCGTTGTTTTTACAGATAAACAATACGAAAAATCTGAAACCATGGCCTCATCACCCTCTGTCACTGTTTTTACTCATAATCTTTTTGTGCTAAAAAAAATAAAGTTTATTCAATTTATGCTGATTAAATTTATTTTTATTTATATTTCAATTAAAGTGATTTCTCTTTTGTTGTTGGTATTGTTGTTACAACAATAATAACAAAAATAAATATTCTATTAAATAAATCTATAATCTTTTTTTTATACTAAACAATTTTTCTGTTCTCTTCTATATCATTTCAGAAAAATACAATTTGTTAAACTTTCTTATCACTAGAATTCATTCAGAATTTGACTGAATTCACATAATGTTGGGATTAATAATTGCAATTAGAATATAATTATTCACACCATCATCATCATCATTGTGGTTGACGTTCCCTATTTTATTTTCAATTTCTATAAAAAAAATGTTTTTTATTAAATTTATTTGAATTTTGTTTTTGAGTGTGGAGTGCGTTGGAAGGAAAGTTCATCCCTTTCTGTTAGATAAATAAATAATGGATGGTTTACATCTTGGTGGTAGTCAATTATCTAAAGATCAAATGCTGCCTTTGCAGCAGCAGCAGCAATCACCATTACAACAACAACATCAACAACAGCATTTGCTATTACAAACCAGAACCGGAAGTCAGTCGCTTTTGCGCACAAGTAGATCACCATCCGCTACTCGTAGTACCGAACAAAGTAAGTCAATCTAAATTTTTACTATATTTTTTTTTTTTAACATTTCTATTGTTTAGTTTATTTGTTATTCCATATTTACAAATTCACATTTCTTTATTTGTTTATGTATTTTGTATATAATTTTATTTTTTTTTTTTCATTTCAAATGTAAATGTTTTCTGTTCATTATCACTTTTATATTTGTTTATGTTTTCATTTAAAAGTAGAAGTAGTAAATGATTTGTAGCTATTAAGGTGACTTAAAGAAAAAAAAATACAGTTTTATTCAAAAAATTAGAAAAATTGAGTCTTTAAAGAATTCAAATAACAGAATTTATTTTAGGCGGTTTTTCCTCTACTCAAAAACCGGTATTTTCAGTAAGAAAAATGTTTGCAAAATTGCAAACATTTTTATTTTATTATTTTTTTTAGCTAAATTTCCTTTTTTCTTCTAAATTTGCCAATTTTAGCAAAAATACCCATTTTAAGCTAAAATTTTAAATTTGCTAGTTTTAGCAAAATTTAAAAAAAAATCCTTGTTAATTCATTACGGGAACAATAAATGATCTCGAACAAGAATACACTATTTTTTATTGCACAACTAAAAGGTAAAAAAAATAACTAATTTTTATTATTTTTAATAAAAATAAAAAAAAAAAAAAACTTGATAAAAATTCCAAATTTAATCAAAAATAGGTAATTTTTGCAACAATTACTAATTTTCGCAAACATGGCTCATTTTAGCAAAAATTCTAATTCTAACAAAAATTCCTAAAAACTGGTTAATTTTAGCAAAAATTTGCTAATTTTAGCAAAAAATAGCTATTTTTAGCAAAATGTGCTTATTTTGGCAAAAATTTGCTAATTTTAGCAAACATGTGCTAATTTTAGCAAACATTTGCTAATTTTAGCAAACATTTGCTAATTTTAGCAAACATTTGCTAATTTTAGCAAAAATAGCAATTTTTTTAGCAAAATTTGCTTATTTTATCAAAAATTTGATAGTATGATTAAACAAATTGCTAATTTTTCTAATACATATTTAGGCTGACCATTCGTACTGATTTGATCAGTACATGTACTGATTTTTGATCACGTGTACTGATCAAAAAACGTTGTACTGATTTGTACTGGTTTTTTGAAATATATACTGATTTTTGAACATTTCAACATAAAAATATTTTCATTGAAAATTCTATATAAAAACTTGAATTTCCATATAATACGTCTTCAGAGTAGTTTTTTATAACTTAAGTCTGCCAATTAGATAATTTGAATTAATTGAAAGAAGCGTAGAGTTTGTAAATCAAGAGGTTCCTTAACGCAGAAATGAATCTGAGCATGAGATTATTTTGATATTCATAAATTTATATAAAAAAGCGCACAGAATCTTTGAGGTTTTCTATAACGAAAAGTTCACGAGATAATGAATTTTCTATCTTTTAAGAAATATAACGTAATTGCACGAATCCAAACGATTCTAAAATGTTCGATGAGGTAATTTCATCAGATTTTATTGGAAAAGGCGCTCAAAACATGTGCTTATTATCTGGAAAGTTTTTTAAAAAGGAAGTGTTACCAAAACTTAAGAGAAAAAATCCTCAGAATATGAGTGATTTTCTTATTCTAAAAACATGTGGGGTTTGTTATATTTAATGCACTGAAATGAAGCAGTTTGAAGTCAACTAAATTTTATGCAAAATAAAGACAACAGTTCATGGCAGTTGTTTTTTAACACACTAAAAAAAAAAAAAAACTGTAATGTTAGCAAAAAAAGCTTGTAAACCTACAAGAAAATTTGCTGATTTTGAACCCACAATTTTTTTGCTAAAGTTAGCAAAAATGGTTTGCCAATAATTAGTTAACTATTTTATTTTTTTTTTTAACTTAGTTCATACACATCTGAGGACCCCATTGGGTTCGGACCCGATAGGTCCTGACCCCGATGGGCCTAGACCTAGTTGGGTTCCTTAAAAATCGTCATAGTTTTTGATCCAAAATTTGTGTCCGTTTCGCTCTACCTTGCTTAGTTTTTGAGATACGTGATTATAGGGGACCACTGGGGTCTTGAGAATTAAAAAACTCGATAACTTCAAAAATATTACTCGGAGATCTTTTGACTATTTTGCGGTCTTGTTCTACGTGCTGAGAGCTACAAAAATGCTTGTGTACTTTTTTAAAATTTTCGGGAATGCTAGCTTTTTTTGGATCCAAAGTTAGGACCCATTAGGGTCACACATGTGAAGAGGACCGGCGATACTTTGAAGAGCCCGAAACCACAAATGGCCTCCATTTTGCTCAATCTGACTTAGCTTCCAAGATAGTGCCATTTTAAGTTTTCTTAAAAATTTACAATTTATTTTTGCTAATATTAGCAAAAAAGCTTGTAAAAATTTGGTCAACTCAATTTTAAATTTAGCAAAAAAATTAGTTCAAATTTTGTTTAAAATTGCTAATGCGCTAAATGAAGTTTACAAGATATTTTTGCTAACATGCTGATCTCAACTAAAAATTTGCTAAAGGTTAGTTAGCATGCTAGCAAAAAAAATTAGTAAATCTACTAATGTATTATATTGAATGTATTTTTCATTGCACAACTAAAAGGTTGAATAAATAACTAATTTTCGTTATCTATATAAATAAAAATCAATTGTCGTTCGTTGGTAACAGCATCAGTTGAGAACGGCTGGACCGATTTGGACAATTTTTTTTTTGAAATGTTCGTCATAGTCCAACTTAGGTTTTTACGTAAAGAAAAATTGACCACGCCCACTTTTACGCCCACTTTTTTTGATTTATCTAAAATCGGAAAACGGCTGCACCGATTTGGGTAATTTTTTATTTAAATGTTCGTAGTAATCCAATTTAAGTTTTTACTGAAAGAAAAATCGACCACGCCCACTTTTACACCCACTTTTCCAATTTATCTAAAATCTGAGAATGGCTGGGCCGATTTGACAAAATTTTTTTAAATGAATTTTCATCATATTCCAACTTTTGTTTTTACGAAAAAAGAAATAGACCACGCACACTTTGGCTAATTTTTGATGAAAATGTTCGTCATAATTCAACTAGGGTTTTTACGGATAGTAAAATTTCCCACGCCCACTTTTTTCTATGTATCGAAAGAACTATATCTGCTAGACCGATATGGTTATAGTCCACAAAAGATTTTTATGGAATGAAAAATTGTCCACGCCTATTTACGCCCACTTTTCCCAATATATATATTATAAATCATGTAATGGCTGGATCAATTTGTCTAATTTTGTTTTAAGTGTTCGTCATAGTTCAACTAAGGTTTTTCGGAAAGAACAATTTTCCATTTCTACGCCCACTTTTAAATGGATGGACCGAGTTTGTTAAATTTAAATAAGTTATTTACGGTAAGAAAAGTTGTCGACCCACTCTTTTTTTTCGAATATATAAAATGTGCTCTATAGAAAAATAAGATATATAATTAATTATTTGAGATTCTAGAATAATAAAATATAAATAAAAATAAAATGTAGGTCGTTGGTAACTGACCCTTCAGAACTGACCGATTTGTTAAATATTTTTTTTTAATGTTCGTCTTATTTTTTTTTTAAATGTTTGACTTAGGTTTTTTCATAAATAAATAAATCACGCCCACTTTGCGCCTCCTTTTTTTGATATATCTAACATCGGAGAACGGCTCGATCGATTTGGCTAAACTTTTTTTCAAATGCTCGCCATAGAGTACCCACTTTTATTTCGATATATCTAAAATTGAAGAACGGCGGGACCGATTTGGCTATTAGTAGAATTTGTTGACGTTCGTGATAGTACAACTAAGGTTTTTACGGAAAGAAAAAATTGTCCACACCAACTTTTTTCAATACATCTAAAATCGGAGAACGACTTGCCTGATTTGGTAATTTTTTTCTTTAATGATCATTATAGTCCAAGTACGGATTTTACGGAAATAATTATTGTCCTCCACCACTTCAAAGCCAACATTTTTCAATATCCTTAAAATTTGCAACACTTGAGAACGCCTGGACCGATTTGGCTATTTTTTTTTTAATGTAAGTAATAGTCCATATAATTGTTCGGAAATAAAAATTGTCGTCGTCCACTTTTTTCGATATATCTAAAATTAATTTTTACTCTAATTCGATTAAAAAAAAATGTTCTTAATAGATTCCGCTTAAACTTGGTAAAAATGATTTTAAATCCTTGGGTATTGTTAACATATGTACAAGTTTAACTTAGCACACCGGACCGTGCTATGTTTTTATGTTCCAATTCTAATTAGGTTTTTAAGGAAATATAAATGAGAAAAGTGTCCCGGGAAAATTGAAAATTCGGGAAAACTATAAAGGTTTGTTTGAACTCCAGACAATAGCTCACGATAAGAACGAAGGATATGCGTAATTTATTTTTGTGTTGTTCGTAATAATACCAAAGAAGTTTTAAATATGTACAGATCGCAAAGTCTAAGACCTGGTAATTTTTTTTAGTTCCTAAAATATAATTTCAAGATGATTATCTGCGTAATCGGGTCTTTAAAACCACGCCCACAAATTTTTCTAAGCCAAGAAATTCATTACATTTTTTGCAGGGCTATATATTTGAAGCGAGACGAAATCTTATATTTGGGCCAGCAACGCGGACCGGGCCAGCTAGTTTTTAATAAAAATTAAAAAAAAAAAAACGATAAAAGTTGCAAATTTAATCAAAAATAGGTAATTTTTACAACAATTGATAATTTTAGCAATTATGGCTCATTTTAGCAAAAAATTATAATTCTAACAAAAATTCATAAATTCTAGCAACCCGAGTAAAAAAGATTATATATAATTTTACTTATTTTTATATAAACATATATTATTTCATAAATTTATACGTAAATTGTTTTGCTATCATATAAGATTATATATATTTACACTTCGTATTTTTTTCTTATATAAAATTATATAAAAGAAAATGTTAAGTTATACATAATAACATATGATTAAAGTTAGTTTATATAATTACATATGAAATATAAAATTCTGTCTGTTTTTTTTATATAATTTAATATAACAAAATATTTGAAGAAATTTTATATAAAACTTTATGCAACTTTTTTCTGAATCATATGTAATCTTATATGAGTAAAATTAAAAAAAAAAATCTAAGTCCTTTATATGTAATTTGATATAACTTTTGAAAATTTTTCTAAGTCCAGAAAAATTTTTTTTTTTAAGTTCCAAACCTAAACCTTAAACATTTGTTTTAAAAATTTTATATGTTATTATATATAATGCAAAATTTATGAAAAAAATCTAAGTTCTTTTTATATAATTTAATATAATTTTTTTTTTGGGATTTTTTTTGGATTTTTTTTATTTAATTATATATAATTGCATAAATTTTTCTAAAAGAGGGGCCAATTTTCGCATCAAATCATATAAAATTATATTAAAATCACATCAAATTATATCAAATTTAATGCAACTTTATATGGTTTTATCGACTCATTTTTCGCATCAAATTCTATATGAATATATATGATGTCTTTATATAATTAAATATAAACATATATAATCTTTTTTACTCGGGAACGGTTAATATTAGCAAAAATTGCTAAATTTTAGCTAAAGTGGCTCATATAAGAACAAATTCTAATTCTAGCTAAACAAATTCTATTTTTAGAAAAAAATTCTAATTTTAGCAAATTTAGCTAATTGTAGCAAAAATTCTAAATTTTAGCAAAAAATTTCTAATTTTAGCAAAAATTCTAAATTTTAGCAAAAATTCTAAATTTTAGCAAAAATTGTAAATTTTAGCAAAAAATTTATAATTTTAACAAAAATTGATAATTTTATCAAAAATTGCTTATTATAGCAAAAATAGCTATTTGAAACAAAAATTTGCTAATTTTAGCAAAAATAGCTATTTTTATCAAAAATTTGCTAATTTTAGCCAAATTTGCTAGTATGTATGCATGTATTAACAATTATAATTTTTCTAATATTACTTATTTTCATGAAAATTGTGTGTTTTAGCAAAAAACAACTAAGCAAAAATTGAAAATCTTAGCAAAAATATCATAGTATAAAATGCTAAGCTTAGCAAATTTTGCTAATTTATTAAAAAATTGCTATTTTAAGGGACAATTTGCTAATTTTTTCAAAACTGCTTATTTAAGCAAAAATATCTGATTTTAGCAAAAATATCTGATTTTAGCAAAAATTGCTTACAAAATTTTCTAATTTTACCAAAAATTTTACCAACTATAACAAAAATTACTAATTTTAACAAAATTGTAAATTATAGACAAAATTGTTAATTTTAGTAAAAATTGCAATTTTAGCCAAAAATTTAAATTTTAACAAAAATTGCTATTTTAGCAAAAATTTATAATTCTAGCAAAACTGTTAATTCTAGCAAAAATGCTAATTTTATTTAGCAAAATTTTCTAATTTTTGTCAAAAAATGGCTAATTTTAGCAACAATAGCTAATTTTAGCAACAATAACTAATTTTAGCAACAATGGCAAATTTTAGCAACAATGGCTAATTTAAGCAACAATGGCTAATTTTAGCAACAATAATTAATTTTAGCGACAATGGCTCATTTATAGCAACAAAATGTTAATTTTAGCAAAAATAGCCAATTTCGCAAATTTTTTTTTTATACCCTCCACTTAGTGATAGAGGGTATATATAAGTTTGTTATTCCGTTTGTTACTCATCGGAATATCGGTTTGGGACCCCATAAAGTATATATATTCATGATGCCCGATCGATTTTAAGTAGTGTATTCAAAAAACCGGACAATTTTAAAAACCGGTTTTCGGTTTATTCGAAAAAGCTAATTTTCGAAAAACCGGTTTCCGGTTTCGGTTTTAGCAAAAAAACCGGTTAAACCGGTTTTTCGGTTTTTATTCTTCAGGTTAAAAATAAAGTAAACTAAACAATATTTTTACAAAAAAGTCATAGCCCAATAAACGCAAAATCGATAGTATCATCTGTATGACACCGTTTACGATATCACAATTAATAAAATTTTGATACCATTCCAAAGTTTTAGTGATTTTACTGTTGCCCAATTTCGCTGGAAACTTCGACAGCGAAAATGATTTCGTAATTTCCTACCGAAACGATAGAAATAGCGATGGTATTTCAATAAAACTTGAAATAAGGCAGTATTACTATCGTTATGACAGGATTTTTGATAGCGAAAACGATATCATGTTTTCATGGTACACTTTATAATGAAAAACTACCGTTTTTTTATAATATGTGACTTTTAGGTAATATTGCTTCGATATTTCAACGATATTGTTTGGATTATTGGAAGTAACAAATAAATTTAAATCCTTTGCAATTGAGAGATGAAATCCGTAGAGATTTTATTTCAAAATTTGTTTTTATTGAATTGTTTAAAGAGTACAATTACTAATAAATTCAGGCATCTGTCCTAACATATTCATTTGTGCTGATTTAGCCAATTCCGATTTCAACAATTTCAAAAAGTTACTTAAAAAAAAATGGTTTACCATAGCACTCCAAGGTGCCAAATTTAAAAAAATAGATATTGATTTCAATATTAAAGGAAGAGATGGACATCCGGAACTCGGTGATACCCAGTTGGAAAATGCGTCACTGAGGAAATTTCCTCAGTGATTCCTTGAGGAAATGTCTTCAGGTTCTGACAAATCATAGGTAATCTTTGATGACATGTCCTAACATTGTCAGCACTGAATGTTTGATTTAAGATAGTGGACAATTCCCCTGGACAATTCCCCTAAGAATTTCAAATCTGGGCAACACTTCAATTTCCAAGAAAAAGATGGCAATATTATCAATTTATTTAAAATAAAATCAAAATCTAACAAGTAGAATAAAAGTAATAAATAGACAATTTTCAAAATAAAGTTTGGAACAAGTAGTTAGGTGTGGGACTAATAAACTGGAGGTTCCAGGTTCAAATCCAGTTGGGACTAAAAAAGGCAAAAAGTTTTTTCTAAATATGAGACAGATAATTTATAAAGGAAAATGGATAAAAGTAAAAAATAAAGAAAATACGAAAATTTTTTGTATTTTCGCATGACCTACGTCAGACATTTCCTCAAAGAAGTCTTAGGTGACATGTCCCCAGAAGGTCAGCCCTGACCACTGCTGACTTAAACTGAGGACATTTTGAAAATTTGTATGAAACTGTCCTCAACCCAGTACATAGAGATGTCTTTTGTATGTCAGTAGTGACTCTGACATGTCACCGCTCCGTCACTGAGGATGGCTCGAGGACGTTGTCAACTGGGTATATTGATATTGACATACCAACATATCGACAAACTGATTATGGTAGTACCGCTAAGTTATGTTAGTGTTTCTAAAAAACTGTGTAAAGTCAATACATATTTTAACCCATTATATTATAACTTTTTATAAAAACCGGTTAACCGACACAGAAAAACCGGTTTCTCGAATATTCGAAATTCAAAATTATTCGAAACCGGTCAAGTTTCTAAAAATTAAAAAACCGGTTAACCGGTTTTCGGTTTCGGTTTTGAATACTCTAATTTTACGACATTCTAGCGATGTCCGTCTGTCTGTCTGTGGAAAATGTTATCACGGACTTAACATATTTATTGGAAGTTCTCCCCAGAAGTTTGGTATTGCATTTGAGCGATATCGGTTTAGCGGTTCAAAAGTTATGAGCGAAAATGTAAGCACACCTCAAAAATTTCAGTACATTCAACATAACCTAAAAATACAAAATGCTTTAATTCGGCTTCTGGTTGACATATGTGAACATAATTGAACACCAAATGGTATTTAAACAAGTACGAACATATTTTTTGACAAAAAATAAAAAAATAGCGGATTTTTTTCCCCAAATTTTTTTTTTCGCGGAATTTTTTTTTTTAATTTTTTTTTTTTTTTAAAGTAATTTTCATTTAAATAAAGTTTTTGGCAATAATCTTTTTAAAATTGTGGAGGGTATCGCTACATGTTTTCGCCTTCTACTGATGTTCCATTGAAAGATTTTTGGCAGAAGTCTTGCTTAAACCCTTTGTACAAGTATCTTGAGAATGAAGTTCTTCAAAAGTTCGATTTTTTACATTATTTCAAAAGTTTTAAGGCAAAAACCACCATAAAACGAAATGTTTCTTATCGAGTTTTTACAATAAGCCCTTCAATTTAGTTTGCTATTTATATCAATTGTTTTAAGCTTATTTTTGCAAAACTTGCTAGTTCTTAGCTAAATTATCTAATTTTAGCAAAAATTGATAATTTGATATAAAAGTGCAAATTTTACCAAAATTTTTCAATTTTAGCAAACACTGGCTATGTGTATTAAAACAATTGCTTAAAATTTTATGTTGCTTATTTCAAAAAATTATTTTGTTACAAAAATTGTTTTGCTATTTTTTTGTAAAGAAAAATTCTAAGATTCTGAGAAATTTTTTTGTATAAAAATATTCTTAGACATTTTTCCGTATAGAAAATTTATCAGATTCACAGAAATTTCTCCCTACAGAAAAGTTCTTAGATTCCGAGACATTTTTCGTACAGAAAAATTCTCAGATTCTGAGACATTTTTCCGTATAGAAAAATTCTCAGATTCTGAGACATTTTTTCGCATAGAAAAATTCTCAGGCTCTGAGACATTTTTTCTATATAGAAAAATTCTCAGATTCTGAAACATTTTTCCGTATAGAAAAATTCTGAGACATTTTTCCGTATAGAAAAATTCTCAGATTCTAAGACATTTTTCCATATAGAAAAATTCTCAGATTCTAAGACATTTTTCCGTATAGAAAAATTTTCAGATTCTTAGACATTTTTTTGTATAGAAAAATTCTCAGATTCTAAGACATTTTTCCGTATAGAAAAATTCTCAGATTCCGAGACATTTTTCCATATAAAAAAATTCTCAGATTCCGAGACATTTTTCCGTATAGAAAAATTCTCAGATTCTGCGACATTTTTCCGTATAGAAAAATTTTCATATTCTGAGACATTTGTCCATATAGAAAACTTCTGATTCTGAGACATTTTTCCGTATAGAAAAATTCTGAGACATTTTTTCGTATAAAAATTTTCTGAGATTCTGATATATTTTTCTGTGTAAAAACTTCTCAGACTCTGAGATATTTTTCTGTATAGAAAAATTATCGCACCCTGAAAAAAACTCTCAGATTCTCGGACTTTGAGAAAAGCTCTCAGATGGTGATAAATTTTTCTGTATAGAAAAATTTTCAGATACTGAGACATTATAGACCAGCGACAGGCAAACACATACTATCATATTTTGTCTTTGTGTGTGTAACATGTAGCACTCTCATACTCAATGCACTTAAAGAATCTTATAGTAAAAATAATAATACATTTAACCATTTAAAAAATAAAAAAGATAATAAATGACATTGGTTAAAATGTCTAGCAATGTAATATTTAGTGAATAGTGACAAACTTAGCATATTGGTTTACCAAAAAAATGTTCCTTAAACAAGAATTTGACATTAAAATTCCTTATTGATTATTTCTCTAAGCATATTTTAAGCAAGAAGAGAGGAGAAAATTGTGTTTTTTTTGATTTTGTTTAATGAGTGAGAGCATGTAGGTGTGAGAGTAAAAACGCCGCGTAGTGCTTTTGCCTGTCGCTGTTATAGACTCAGATTCATAGAATTTTTCCATGTTTCTCTCTTAAAAAAAATTTGAATATTCTGCATGTTATTTTAAGTTAAATATTTCATTATTATTTATGTTTTATGTTTATCTAAATTTTATCTGTTTCATTTTAAATTCTTTTATCACACAGCTTCATAAAATAAAGTAAAAAACTATAAAAATTAAACACAAGTTTTAATAAAAAAACTAAAGGATACAACTTTACAGAAATTGAGTAATTTGTTGTTTTAAGTGCTAAATTGTTGAAATTGAATATTGCTCACGCACACATTAATTGCATTACAAAAAATTAAATAAAGTTTCTCTACAAATCAGCTCTCTTAGTCTTCTATAACTCACATAAACACACCCAATCACGCTATTCTTCTAAATCTCTTGTTATTTTATAAACTGCATATTATATAGAAAATATAATTCACATAATATTATTGCGAAGCCTAAAAGTCTGCTATAGAAATTTAAAAGTACAAAAACAAAAACAAAATTTTGTAAGTGATAAATTTGTTTGCTTGTGTCATACATACATATAAATGTGCTTCTTCTCTACTACTTCTACCACACACATACACTTTTAGCTTAAAATTCAACCATAAAATAAAAAAAACAAAACCAACATTAATTATTGGATTTCTTCAAAACCTCTTCAATTACAAAACAACTCTACACATTGTAATTGTGTAAATCTTATTACAAAAACAAATTACGCATGAATACAACAATAGTGTCGAGAGAGCGTGATCATCATCCTCAAAAGCATCATCATCATCATCGTGGTGATAGTGCCGAATCATCAAACTCAGCGGCCGGAGCAGTGACGGCAGCGACAGCTGCATCTGGTTTTACCTCCAATTCAACAGCTGCTAGTTTAGCAGCGATAACACCCGCTACGGCGGCCACTAGCGCAACTAGTAGTAGTGGTACTATGACCGGCAGTGTAGGTAGTGGTGGTGTTGGTGTAGTTGGTGTCACCCCATTTCGTGGTTTTCGCAGTCAATCACCTTCAAATCGTCGTAGTCGTGATCGCAATCGTACACACGTTCGTACTCATGGCTCCGATCAAGGTGGCCTGTTAGCCTATCATCATGCTGGAGCAATGGGTGGTATGCCTTTAGGGGGAGGTGGTATAAGTGGTATAGTAGGTGGTGATTTAACTAATATGGATATAGGTTTAAGTAGTGCTGGTGGTTCTGGTGGTATCATAGAAGATTCAAGATTATCAGGTAAATTAAATTTTTATTCCCTACACTTAACAAATAACTTTATTTTTATTTCAAATACTTGTGTAATTGATTGAATTAAAAAAATAATTAATATTACAACTGAAATTAAAATTTTTTTCTATGTAGGAAAAATGTCTGAGAATCTGAGACTTTTTCTATATAGGACAGAAGTCTCAGAATCTGAAATTTTTCTATACAGAAAAATTTTTCTCAGAATCTGACACTATTTCTATACAGGAAAAATGTTTCAGAATCTGAGAATTTTTCTATAAAGGAAAAATGTCTCAGAATCTGAGAATTTTTCTTTAAGAAAAATATCTCTGAATCTGAGAATTTTTCTATAAGAAAAGTGTATCAAAATATAAGAATTTTTCTATACGAAAAAATGTTTCAGGATCTGAGAATTTTTTTATAAAGAAAAATGTCTCAGAATCTGAGAGTGTTTCTATACGAAAAAATGCCTCAGAATCAAAGATGATATAGAAAATCTGAGATATTTTCTATATAGGAAAAATGTCTCAGAATCTGAGAATTTTTCTATACAAAAATTGGCTCAGAATCTGAAGAATTTTCTATATGAAAAATGTCTCAGAATCTGAGAATTTTTCTATATGAAAAATGTCTCAGAATCTGAGAATTTTTCTATATGAAAAATGTCTCAGAATCTGAGAATTTTTCTATATGAAAAATGTCTCAGAATCTGAGAATTTTTCTATATGAAAAATGTCTCAGAATCTGAGAATTTTTCTATATGAAAAATGTCTCAGAATCTGAGAATTTTTCTATATGAAAAATGTCTCAGAATCTGAGAATTTTTCTATATGAAAAATGTCTCAGAATCTGAGAATTTTTCTATATGAAAAATGTCTCAGAATCTGAGAATTTTTCTATATGAAAAATGTCTCAGAATCTGAGAATTTTTCTATACGAAAAATGTCTCAGAATCTGAGAATTTTTCTATATGAAAAATGTCTCAGAATCTGAGAATTTTTCTATATGAAAAATGTCTCAGAATCTTAAAATTTTTCTATATGAAAAATGTTTCAGAATCTGAGAATTTTTCTATATGAAAAATGTCTCAGAATCTGAGAATTTTTCTATATGAAAAATGTCTCAGAATCTGAGAATTTTTCTATAAGAAAAATGTCTCAGAATCTGAGAATTTTTCTATAAGAAAAATGTCTCAGAATCTGAGAATTTTTCTATAAGAAAAATGTCTCAGAATCTGAGAATTTTTCTATAAGAAAAATGTCTCAGAATCTGAGAATTTTTCTATAAGAAAAATGTCTCAGAATCTGAGAATTTTTCTATAAGAAAAATGTCTCAGAATCTGAGAATTTTTCTATAAGAAAAATGTCTCAGAATCTGAGAATTTTTCTATAAGAAAAATGTCTCAGAATCTGAGAATTTTTCTATAAGAAAAATGTCTCAGAATCTGAGAATTTTTCTATAAGAAAAATGTCTCAGAATCTGAGAATTTTTCTATAAGAAAAATGTCTCAGAATCTGAGAATTTTTCTATAAGAAAAATGTCTCAGAATCTGAGAATTTTTCTATAAGAAAAATGTCTCAGAATCTGAGAATTTTTCTATAAGAAAAATGTCTCAGAATCTGAGAATTTTTCTATAAGAAAAATGTCTCAGAATCTGAGAATTTTTCTATAAGAAAAATGTCTCAGAATCTGAGAATTTTTCTATATGAAAAATGTCTCAGAATCTGAGAATTTTTCTATATTTTTTTTCTTATAGAAAAATTCTCAGATTCTGAGACATTCTTATTATAGAAAAATTCTCAGATTCTGAGACATTTTTCGTATAGAAAAATTCTCAGATTCTGAGACATTTTTCGTATAGAAAAATTCTCAGATTCTGAGACATTTTTCGTATAGATAAATTCTCAGATTCTGAGACATTTTTCATATAGAAAAATTCTCAGATTCTGAGACATTTTTCATAAAGAAAAATTCTCAGATTGTGACACATTTTTCGTATAGAAAAATTCTTAGATTCTGACACATTTTTCTTATACAAAAGTTCTCAGATTTTAAAACATTTTTCCTATAGAAAAATTCCTAAACTTTTTTTGAATAGAAAATCTCTCGGACTCTGAGACATTTTTCAATATTAACATTTTTCTTCTATATATTTATGATTGAAAAAATTAGATTTTCTAAATTATTTCTTATATTTCCAGGCAATGAAGATCTGTGTTATCAATCCTTTGCCTCCGATGATTTAGATGGTAATCCTCATGGTTCTTTAGGTGATAGTACGAATCAAAAACGTCATCGTCGTCATGAACGCACTTCAAGTTTACAAGCTTTAGATCGTTTAAATACAAAAATTCAATGTACAAAAGAGTCCATACGTAAAGAACAAACTGCCAGAGATGGTATGTAAAAGTTTAAATATTTTTTTATATATTTTTTAAAATTTATATTAAATTTGTTTTTAAAATAATTTTTTTAAATAATTTTTTCAGATAATGTTAATGAATATTTAAAATTAGCCGCCAGTGCAGATAAAGCGCAATTAGCAAGAATAAAGGTAAGAATATAATTTTTTGGCAAAAAAATATTTTTGAGATTTTTTTTAAAGGAAAACTTTACAGAATTAAGAAAGTTTTGTTACGGAAAAACAGAAAAAAAATGTTTCTAAATCTGAGAAATAATTCTTATATATTTCCTAGAGCCTGAAAGTATGCAATATATTTTCATGCTATCAGAGCCCGAAAATATGCAAAATTTTTATCATGCTAGAAGTAAAATGTTAACATAACAGACGTTAACAGAATAAACGAATACATGTAAAATTGTATTAAAATTGTTCATAGATTATAAAGTTTTCACATTCGATTATAATATTTAAGAATTTTTCTATGAGAAAAATTTCTCGGAATCCGAAAATTTTTCTACATGAAAAATTTCTAAGAATCTTTAGCTCAAAATCATTATACCTTTTACCACAAAGTGGTGTAGGGCATAGAAATGTGTCTGAATCTGAAAAATTATTCTTTATAAGAAACATTTCTCAAAATCTAAGAATTTTTTTATTAAAAAATTTCTCAAAATCTACAAAATATTTTTTTAAACAAAAATGTCCCAGATTCTGTCAGTTTTTCTATGGTAAAACTGTGTTAGAATCTGATTCGTTTTCTTTTAGTCTAAAATATCTTTTTTGAATAAAATTTTTAATTCCATTTTCTTTTAATTACTTTCTTTTACAGGCCGTTTTTGAAAAGAAGAATCAAAAAAGCGCACATAATATTTCCCAACTACAAAAGAAATTGGATAGTTATACTAAACGTGTCAAAGATGTGCAAAATCAACAATTTCATAATAAATCCCAACACCGACAACCCCGTGAAGTTTTAAGAGATGTGGGTCAGGGATTAAGGTAAATTTTATTCATTTTACCCCACACTTTTTCTAAAAATAATTTAACTCAAAATGTTTTTTTCCTTTACAGAAATGTGGGTGGCAATATACGTGATGGTATTTCAGGATTTTCAGGATCGGTAATGTCTAAACCTAGAGAATTTGCACATTTGATTAAAAATAAATTTGGCAGTGCTGATAATATCAATCAAATGACCGGTAAGTGCCAAAACTTTGTGGATTTTTGTATTATTTTTGTATTACATTCAACAAATGTTAAGTTAACATTTTACTAGAAATGTAATAAAAGATGAAGCATACTTTAAGGTGATGTAAAAGGAATCTTAAAATTGTGAGCTATTTTTCAGATTCTGAGATTTTTTTCCGTAAAGAAAAATTCTCAGATTCTGAGACATTTTTCTCTATAAAAAAATTCTCAAATTCTGAGACATTTTTCCGTATAGAAAAATTCTCAGATTCTGAGACATTTTTCCGTATAGAAAAATTCTCAGATTCTGAGGTTTTGAGACATTTCTCCGTGTAGAAAAATTCTCAGATTCTGAGACATTTTTCCGTATAGAAAAATTTTCAGATTCTGAGACAGTTTTCTGTATAGAAAAATTCTCAGACTCAGGTATTTTTCCGTACAGAAAACTACTCATATTCTGAAACATTTTTCTCGGATTCTGAAAAATTTTTTCGTATAAAAAATTCTGAGACTGACTAGGGAAGTCTCCCTAGTGTCACCGGCGGATCTTTATGGAATTGGTTTTATTTTGTAGAGCAGAAAAAAAATATTTTTTTTTAGCGGCCCAAATTCATATTTAGGGGGAAAAAAGGAGGGGAGAAGACAAGGCCATTTTTCAGTTTTTTCGTTTATCTCCTATATTATGCAAAGAAACCTAGTCATGTTACATACCAAATGAAAGGTCTTTGGAAAACCTATCTACGTGTGCTAAGAACGTATTCAAACATGCACAACTTTTCGTCATATTAAGTAAAATACCAAAATTTTAGGACATTTTTGTTATTAAGTCGAAAAATGTTAACTTCTTTGGCCCGTTGTTAGCACCACGCGAAAGATATGTTTAATACCTTTAATCTGATACCACACATGCCTACATTAATTTTGTTTAAATAGGCGTAAATTGTAAAAAACTGAAAAAGGTCAATTTCCCCCATACAAATCGACTCCCCTAAAAATGAGTTTGGGCCGCTAAAATAAATACGTGTGGAATTAATTTTCGTTCTTAACAACATATCCAAATTTCATGAAGATCGGAGGGTGACACCAAAGGAGACTTCCCTTGTGAGTCATTTTGCCGTATTAAAAAGTTCTTAGATTCTTTGACATCTTTCGTATAAAAAAACTTTAAGATTCTGAGACATTTTTCCGTATAGAAAAGTTTTTAGATTCGGAGACATTTTTCCGTATAGAAAAATTTTCCGATTCTTGGACATTTTTTCGTATAGAAAAAATTTTCAAATTCTGGGACATTTTTCGTAAACAAAGATTCTGAGACAATTTTTCATAAAGAAAAATGTTCAGATTCTGAGACATTTTAACGTTTAGAAAAATTCTCAGATTCTGAGACATTTTTTCGTGTAGAAAATTCTCAGAATCTCAGACATTTTTTCGTATAGAAAAATTCTCAGATTCTTGAGACATTTTTCCGTATAGAAAAATTCTCAGATTCTGAGACATTTTTCCGTGTAGAAAAATTCTCAGATTCTGATACATTTTTTCGTATAGAATGATTCTCAGATTCTGAGACATTTTCCGTTTAGAAAAATTCTCAGATTCTGAGAGATTTTTCCGTATAGAAAATTTCAGATTCTGAGACATTTTCCCGTATAGAAAATTTCAGATTCTGAGACATTTTTCCGTATAGAAAAATTCATTTAAAACGCTTTAGTCTAATAATATTTTCCACGTCCGCCTAAAAGCAAGCAACATTTTTGTTATGCTTGTAGTAAAATGTTAACTTAACAGAGATGTTAACAGCACAAACGAATACATATAAAATTGTGCTTAAACATAGAGTAAAAAAAGAACGGAGGTACCATTAGAGAAAACTTGGAGAAACCCAAATTGCGAACTACAATTATCTCGAGATTTTTGCCCGTAAAAACCTTGAGATAATTGTAGTTCGCAATTTGGGTATCTCCCAGTTTTCTCTAGTGGTAACTCTGTTCTTTCTTTACTCTATTGCTAAAATTATTAACGCAAACACAAAGTTTTTACATTAAATTTAATTTTTTTAAATTTTTAGAAGCTGAATTGAATAGTTTAAATATGCCTGCGAATCATCAAGAAATGTTGGGTAGTACAACACCCAATAATGCTATACCCACCGCTTCAACGGGTTCTGGTGGCATCAATACCGGTGGTGCTGGTAGTGGTAAATTTAATAGTGAAAATGGCAGTGAATGTAGTAGTGTCACAAGTGAGAGTATACCAGCAGGGTAAGTTTTTAATTTTATATTTTTTTTAATCGAGTTTAAAATTTAGTTTTTTTTAAGCTCTGGAAAAAGTCAATCGGGTGCCAGCCAGTATCATATTGTTTTAAAATCTCTATTAACTGAATTAGCCGAACGTAAAGCAGAAAATGATAAATTATCTGAACGTCTTGAACGATTAGAGGTGGTTTTTTGAATTATAATTGTCTTATATTTTCATTTAAACCGTTTGTTTTTCTTGTTTTATCTTTAGAATGCTCAAAAGGAAATAAATAATTTAACCTCAACTTTAGAAAGTGAACGCTATCGTGCCGAGGGCCTAGAAGAACAAATTAATGATTTAACGGAATTACATCAGGTTTGTTTAAATTAATTTTTATTTTACTTGAATTTAAGATTTTTTTTCATTTTAAAATGTCTTGAAATCGAAGAAATTTCTCCTTACGAAAATTTTTCAGAGTCTGAATTATTTTTTGCAAATAAAAATTTTTCACCCTATATAAAAATATATAAAAATGAAGTGATTTTTATTTACATTTGGAATCAAATAGCTGACCACAATTAGCCTGTAAGGTAACCCCTTTTTCAAAATAAAATTAAGAAAATATTGGTCATAAAACAAAAACATAGAAAAAATTTTTAGACTCGGACACATTTTTCATGTAGAAAAATTTTCAGTTTTAGAAAAATTTCTTCTTAAGACAATGTGTAAGACATTTTTTTTTATAAAAACATTCTTGAATCCCGAGACATTTTTCCCAAAAATTTTTTTGCAGATGTTGCGAAATTTTTTTTGATGAATTTTTCCTATAAAAAAATTATTATGAGACATTTTTTCAATAGAAAAATTTTCAGATTCTGAGACATTTTTATTATAGAAGAATTCTTAGATTCTGGTAGATTTTTCTTGTAGAAAAATTCGCAGATTTTGAGACATTTTTCCTAAGAACTCTGACAAGAAAGGCCTTTCACAGGGCACCCAGCGATTGTTCTGAAACTTGCATATATGAAAGATGGGAGCAAAATAAGAGTTAGTGACCTGTTTTTTGTTTAGATACCCAATCTCACATTTAGCGGGTCAAAGGGGAGGGGAAAAAAGGGGTTTTGGTTTTTTGAAGATTTTTCCCATTTCTTCAAAAGAAACTATAACCCTGTTTTCGCATAACCGTATATACGCTTACCCATACAAATTTTAAATTATCCACGCTTATTTTTAACTTGTATAATTATCGGCGTTAAAATTAAGCTTCGATTAAAAGTTATGCCAAGTTCACATTTTTATTGAAATGGCAAAGACACAAACATTTTTCTTTGTTAATAGCAAATACACAAACCTTTTTCACAGAAGTGATGCCAAGTAAATTTTGTTAAACGTGGATGCGTTTTCGGTTAATCGGTTAATGTTAGCACGCATACGGTTATGCGAAAGCAGGGCTAATATGAACATTTAGTACAGATCGAAAGGTTTTTTGAAGGCCTATCGGTCGTGTCCAAATTCGGCTTCCTTAAGTTTGTTATTGTCAAATATGTATAAACGTTGGGGTAGTTTTTATGGAGATTTATATACGTGCGACCCCAAAAATCATATATCATAATCTCTATTAAAATAAAAATGACCCGTATTTTTGCGTTTGGTGAAATTCCTGCTAGTTCGGCGTTTATTCGGATTTTCCCGAGATCCCATATTTTTCCATAAGTTGGCAACCCATTTTTAAATTTTAGGTTGGGCAGGTTAAAAAAACAGGTAACTCTTTTCTCCTCTTATTCCAATATTTAAGTTTCAGGACAATCAGTGGGTGCCCTGTGCAACCCCTTCCTTGAGAGAAATTTTTTTTTAAAACAGATTCTGAAATATTTTTTTCTACAAAAAATTCTCAGATTCTAAGCAATTTTAGCTATAGAAATATTTTTAGATTCAGAGTCCTATCATAGAGTAAAGAAAGAACAGAGAAATGTCTCAGAAATGTTTTTACAGAAAACTTGGAGAAACCTAAATGAACTACGATTACTCTAGATTTTTATCCGTAAAAACCTCGAGATAATCGTAGTTCGCAATTTTGGTTTCTCCAAGTTTTCTCTAACTGTACCTCTGTTCTTTCTTTACTCTATGACCTCTGTTCTTTCATAGAGTAAAGAAAGAACAGAGGTACCATTAGAGAAAACTTGGTGAAAACCAAATTACGAACTACGATTATCTTGAGATTTTTACCCGTAAAAAACTCGAGATAATCGTAGTTCGCAATTTGGGTTTCTCCAAGTTTTCTCTAATGGTACCTCTGATCTTTCTTTGCTCTATGACCTCTGTTCTTTCATAGAGTAAAGAAAAAACAGAGGTACCATTAGAGAAAACTTGGAGAAACCCAAATTTTGAACTACGATTATCTCGAGGTTTTTACGGGTAAACTTTTCTAAAGCTTGTGTAGTTCAGAAAATTTTCATCCGATTTTAAATTTTTTGTCTGTTTTGAATAGAAGAAGGATAGGGCTTTCCATGTGTGTGAATTGGTCTATAAATATAAGAAAGATATCTATTGATTTTCTTAATAATATCTAATTTTTTTGTTGTTTTTTGAAAATTTTTCGAGTATATCGATTTTTTTCAGCTATAGTTCGTTCAACAACCATAACATTTATAATCATATTCCTTAAGAAAATTTAACTCTGAATACGAGGAACTTTATCCTAAAATAATCGAATAGCAATTGACAAAGCTGTGATAATCTATATATATATATATATAAAAAATCGAATTATTACATTGCAAAATCGAATTATTACATTGCACCACTAATGACATCTATATATAAAAAACGATGAACCGATTTCGATGAAATAAACCAACAATAGTACTAACCAAGTACTAACTATGTGCCAAATTAGAGCATGATCGAAAAATGGGCGTAAAATGCCATGCCTCTTCGTATTGAATTAAATGTAATTTCTGCATGCTCCTCAATAACGCAAAAACTGTTGATTCGATTTTAATTAAAATTTCAGCACTGATTGTGTTAACCGAGTGCGGAACTATAGGCCATGTTATACTACGATTGGAAAAAGGGGACGTAAAATGCCACGCCCCCTTGCACTAAACGTTGTCTGCCTGTTTCGCAATCACGCAAAAACAGCTTAACCGATTCTCTTGACATTTTCACTACATACAGTGCTAACCAAGTGCATATTTAGGCCATATAAGATCTTTATTGGAAAAAGGGATCAAAATTGCAACGCCCTTTGTACTATACTGACCACGATTGAACAAAGAGGCGTAAATTGCCACGCCCCTTTGTTTTATACTGAACGTTATATCTGCCTGTTTTGAAATAATACAAAAACGGATAAGCCGAATCTGTCACTACTGATGAAACTATAGTTTTTCTAAAAAAGAAAATTAAGATTTTGCTGTAAATTGATATTCCGATTACCCTAGGAAAAAAAATTCTTCAGAAGAGGTCATGTATAATATTTGTAAAGTTTTTTAACGCGCTGAATCCGAATCTGGTCTTTAAATTGCTCTATCGCGTCAGGTTTTTGAGATATTTAACACACCTTGATATATTAAAAACTTAATGCGATAGAGCAATTTCAAGGTCAAATTCGGATTCAGCGGGACAAAAACCTTTAAAATTATGATACGTAACCTCTCATGATGTTATTTATTGTTTTTTGCCTGGGTTGTCGGAACGGCGATTTCATGCAAAATCATAATTTTCTTTTTTAGACAAATTATCACAATTCTGTCAATTTTTATCCGATTTTTTCAGGATCAAACTAATCGTATTTAAAATTAAATTTTCTTTAAGTATTCGTTTATAAATATAAAGGTTGTTGAACAAACTATAGGAGAAAAAATCGAAAAACTCGAAAAATGTTCATGCAAAATCCTAATTTTTTTGTTTTAGAAAAATCACAACTCTGTCAATTGTTATCCGATTTTTTCAGGATAAAGCTCATTGTATTCAGAATTAAATTTTCTTTAAGTATGTGTTTATAAATATAAAGGTTGTTAAACGAATTATAGGAGAAAAAAATTGAGAAACTCGAAAAATTTTCAAAAAAAAAAAAAATTAGATATTATTGAAAAAATCAATACATATATTTCTTATATGTATAGACCAATTCACATACATGAAAAGCCATATCCTTCTTCTATCCAAAACGGTTAAAAAATTTAATATCGGTTGAAAAGTTTCTGAGTTACACGTAGTTTAGTGAGAAAAATTCCAAAAAAACGTTTTTTGACAATAACTTTAAAATTTGTGGGTGTCTGACAAGTTTGAAGGGCATTTTTGTGATCTTTTCGACAAGACCTACCAAAGTTTATTCGATTTTGTTTTTAGTAGCACAGTGTTATGCTACATTTTTCATTTAGAAAATATTATAAATTCTACGACAATTTTTCTATTTTAAAATATTTTTCTTCTATTTTCAGAATGAAATTGAAAATCTTAAACAAACTATAGCCGACATGGAGGAAAAGGTGCAATATCAAAGTGATGAACGTCTACAAGATGTAAATGAAGTCTTAGAAAATTGTCAAACTAGAGTAAGTTTTTTTTTTTTCATTTTAATATACAAACAACCGAAAATAATCAAAATTTTTAATGTATTATAGATTTCTAAAATGGAACATTTATCTCAACAACAATATGTAACGGTCGAGGGTATCGACAATTCAAATGCACGAGCTTTAGTTGTTAAACTCATAAATGTTGTATTGACCATATTACAAGTAGTATTGTTATTAGTAGCCACCGCCGCTGGTATTATAATGCCATTTTTGAAAACAAGGTAGATATTTCATAAAACAAATTTGTGTAATTTGTGTGCTTACTAATTTTTCAATATTTTCTAATTATATTTTTTCATCTTTTTTTGTAGAATCCGTGTTTTAACCACTTTCTTATCAATATTTCTTATAATTTGTGTGATACGCCAATGGCCTGATGTTCAGGATATTGGCGCTGGTTTATTGCGTCATTTAAAACAGTCTTTGGTTGTTAAATAAATACATACACCTGTGTATATAAAAAAAACTCTTTTTCTTTTTCCATAGAAGAGCTTTAAATGTGTATAAAATTTTTAAGCACAGTCCGTTTAATATTTAAAAATAAGTTAGTAAAAATATATATACATATATTAAAACAAAATTCCTAAACATTTATAATCAAATTAAAATACAAAAAAACAAACATCACTTAAATATACATAAACACCACCAACATACTTCACCCATCATTACCTTTTAGAAATATAATTCTAAAATTAAAATATATCCTTTTTAGTTTTATAAAAAAAAATCAAATCTGAAAATTAAGCTATGATTATAAAAAAAACCTTAGTTTTTATATTAATTCATATTTTTGTAAATTTTTTTTCAGTTCAAAAAAAGTAATTAGATTGTTTAATTAACTAAGTTAATAAGTTATTAATAGTTTAATATTGATTATTTTCATTTATACTGTTCAGCTGCTGTTAAGTTAACATATCTTAACAAACATGCTGGAAAAAGTAACCTACTTTTAGGCGTTTTTGTAAATTTTTTTAAGATTTATTAGAAAACGTTGTTTTTTTTTATTAGGAAACATTGTTTTCACACAAACAAATATCAGAGGCTAAAAAATTTTTTCCCGGAAAAATTGTTTCAGAATTTGAGAATATTTTTTTAATACAAATGTCTCTGATAAATTTTCTTTACAACAATGTCTCAGCATAGAGTAAAGAAAGAACAGAGCTACCATTAGAGAATACTTGGAGAAACCCAAATTTTGAATTACGATTATCTCGAGATTTTTAAACATAAAAACCTGGAGGTAATCGTAGTTCGCAATTTGGGTTTCTCCAAGTTTTCTCTAATGGTACCTAATTTTTTTATTGTATGTCTCAGCACCTAATAAAATTTTCTTTTGTAAAATTGTAATTAAACGTCTCTATTTTGTATATTTTTGTTCATACTGTTAACCTCCTGTTAAGTTAACATTTCGGTAAGAACTTGCTGAAAAGTGTAGCCTACATTTAGGCGTTTATGTAAAATTTGTAATTGTAAGATTTGCTATAACTAGGCAAACCAAAAATATGCATTTATTAATTAAATTTAAGCCCTTAAAGTATGCAACAACAAAATCGTAAAATAAGTCAGAAATCATATATATTTTTATTTAGGTTGTCTGACTTAATTTTCAACTATGTTGTTGCATACTTTTAGGGCTCAAGTTTAATTAATAAATGCATATTTTTGGTTTGCCTAGTTATAACAAATATAGAAAGCATTGATTTAACAGTGAAATGTTAACTTTACATTCGGTAACAGTAAGAACAAACACAATTTAAGAATTTTTCTATAAGAAAATGTATCAGAAGCTGAGAATGTATCTTTTTTTCGTTTGAACTGTTAAAGTTCTGTTAAATTAGCATAATAATGTAAACTTGATTTAAAGTGTAACATACTTTTAGGAACTTATAAACATTTTTAGAAATATTTAAGGCAACAGAAAACTAGCAGTTATGAATTTATTTGAAGCCTAAAACTATGCAACAACATATTTAAAGCAGTAGTCAGAAATCGAACATATTTATACCCTACACCACTCTGTGGTACAGGGTATAATGAGTTTGTGCTGATGTAACTACCCGAAATATTGGTCCTAGACCTACCGTAAAGTATACCGATCCACACACACTTCACTTTTTGAGTCGATTTAGCGATGTCCGTCCATTTGTTCATCTATCAGTTTAAGCACGATACACAATTTTCAATCAATTGGCTTGAAATTTGAAACTTTAGCATCTTTTAGCCCAAGGACGAAGCCTATTGAAATTAGAGAAAATCGGTCCATGTTAAGACCTAGCCCCCATACAAACACCCCCTTTGGATTAGGCTTAAATTACTCTAATAACGGTATTATAATAGATATCGCTTTAAAATTTAACAGGTAATCAAATTTTGTATGCTCAAATTATCATTCTAAATTTCAAAGGAATCGGACCAGTCCTTCTGGTAGTCCCCATACAAACCACCCTCCCGATATTCCTATAATTCCCACAAAATTCATATAAATGGAAATATTTGATAAAAATTTTATTTTTAGGTGTTAAACGTGTACTTTAGTAACCAAATCAAATCGGAATATAATTGGACCATTTTTGGACTTAGTCCCCCATACAAAAATTTCGACCGATATTCAGTTAAATCGGTCTATTGGCAAAAAAATAAACGAATTCCACTAAAATTTTATAAAACAAAAGACAAATCCAATTGGTCCATGTTCGGACTTGGGACCCATTTTCCGGAAAACACTGGTGTAGGGTATCATATGGTCGGTCTTGACCGACTATAACTTTCTTACTAGTTTTTATTGAAATTTGATTTAAAACGATGGAGATTTGTTAAGGATTGTGCTGATTTCCTCCTCTTGAAGATTTTAGGATGTGTTACTTCAACTAAAAATAATTGCTTTCATTTACTTGTTTTACGATACACTTATTTTGTATAGCATACTGTTAGGCCTCAAAATAAAATTATAACTGCTAGTTTTCTGTTGCCCTACATACAAATATAAACAGGAGTAAAAGTGTAACATACTTTTAGGAGCTTATAAAGATTTTTCGAAATAATCTTAACATTATGTTCTAACAATTATGAATGTAATGTTAACTGTTACACAGCTCAACAAGAAAATGCGTATTGGATTCTGTTTAGTGATTTGGATAGTGTCTGTTGCGCTGATTCCAAATCCGGAGCCCAAATTTGTCTATCACATCAGGATTTTGAGTAATTCGCGGTTAAAGTGCCGAAAAAGGGCATTTTTACCATTTTTAAAAGCTTATAAAATTTTATCCTGACATGCAAATGACTTGGTATCAGGCTCGTTCCAAAGCTTGTAATTTTCTCTTAAAGATAAGATAAAATGTTATAAAAATTTAATTTTCAAAAATGGTAAAAAAATCATAAGCAAAAAACCTTCCATTTTTTCAATATTTAGTTTATTTACACAGTGTTTTTGAACAAATTTCCATACAAATTCATATGTAAATTTAAGATTTAAAGCACTTGTGGCTAATGATTTTTTTACCACTTTAGAAAGTTAAATTCCACGAAGATTTGATATTGTCTGGAAGAGAAAATTACACACTTTCGAATGAGCTTGATACCAAATCATTTGCATGTCAGGATCTTATTTTATAGGCGTTCAAAAATGGTCAAAATGGGCTTTAACCGCGATTTTCTCAAAATTGTGACGTGGGCCGCTGTTCCAAAAAAAGTAATTCACATAAAAAATGTGAAAATGAAAATTTCCGATTTTTTTTGGTGTTCTAGATTTCACATCCGAATTTCTTTTTCGTTTTGTTTCACATAAATAAAATTTGGTTAAAGTAAAACGAATGCACTTTTTTCCTCCTAATTTTTTAAATTTTAATTATTCGATTTCAACTTTGAATGAAAACGTGATCAAAAAAACACTAATCTTGATTTCAAGTGATTCGGAAATTTTCATGTGAATTGAAAAGTTGTGAAAGACAGAACAGAGGCCGTGATAGAAAAATTTGAGTGACCGTTTTGGAATCGGGGCACCAAACCCTATCAACTTTTTTTGGTTTCATCCAAAACGCAGCGACAAACCTCAGATTTGTAGAGCGGTGTTATTGAGAAAATGAACAAAACATTTTAAAACTAGGTTCTGAAAATCTGGGGGCTTATTCTTGGAGTCGATTGCGATTGAAATTTAACTCCAGCTTGCGATTTTTAAATTTTTCTTGATTCCTGAAATTATGCGTTGATAAATACAAGATTTTTATGTGTTTCTTTGAAAAAAATAAAAAAAGCTTATGCATAATTTTAGGCATACAGAAAAATTTAAAAATCGTACGTTAGAGTAGAATTTCAAACGCCATCGAGTCGGAGAACAAGCTCTCTGAATTAAATTATTTTGCAATCTTAGATTGTTTTCTCTATAGTTCAAATGTTTCAGAATCTGAAAATTTTTTGATAGAAAATATTTAGAATTTTTATTTCAAAACTGTTATCAAATCCTCTGTTCCAAAAAAACTAATTCACATAAAAAATGTGAAAATGAAAATTTCCGAATTTTTTTGGTGTTCTAGATTTCACATCCGAATTCCTTTTTCGTTTTGTTTCACATAAATAAAATTTGGTGAAAGTAAAACTAATGCACTTTTTTCCTTATAATTTTTTAAATTTAAATTATTCGATTTCAACTTCGAATGAAAACGTTATCAACAAAACTCTTAACTTGATTTCATGTGATTCGGAAATTTTCATGTGAATTGAAAAGTTGTGAAAGACAGAACAGAGGCCCAATTTTAACTTACTTTCTTAAACAATCTATATATATTTTTTTTTGAACATTGATAAATTAGAAACTATAAGTATTTATTTTGCCCAAAAAAAAAAAAAATAATCTTAAACCCAACTATTGTATATAATAGTTTAACTTTTTTCTAAAATATAAATTAAAAAAACAAAAAAATATTGTTAAAAAGAATTTAGTTTAATTCTGTTTTTGTTTTTTTTTTTCTAAATCAAAACTAAAATAACTAAAAAAATTATTAACTTTTCCTATATGCTAAACAAAAAAAACAAAAGAAAAAACCTACCAATATGTAAAAATAAAAAATTAAATATACAATTCAATTATTTATTATATAAGCTACAAAATTTAACAAAAAATACAAAAAATACCTATAGCTTAAAAACTTATACGACGAATATAGTTTTTAATTATACATCAATTTTTCTAAAAACAAAAAACATCTACCTATTACTTTTGTGTAGATCATATTAAAATATTACAAATAAACAAAAAAACTGATATATAAATAACATTTATATTATTATTATTTTTTGCTGATAATTATTTTTTAGAAAAATAAATAAAAAAACAATGTAACTAAATAAATATATTTGATGTAATGATTTAACTTTTTTTATTATTTTTTTTTTATTATTTTTTTGAAGGCTCATTTATGATTTGATATCTATAAAAATTACATATTACAATTAATTAAAAATATTTTTTTTATTCTTATTTATATTTAAACGAATATCAAAAAACAAACAAAAAACAAAACGTAAATAAAAATATTAAACAAAAATTTAAAGAAATGTGTTTAATTTATTTTAATAACATTGTGCAACAAATTTAAGGAGGTGCTTGACCAAAACAGCTAAAATTGGGGATCACCTCAAAAAGTTAATTTGCACATGAATTGTTTGAAAAAAACCTTTAATTGAAATTTATTATTAACTAGAGATGCTAGAAAGCAAAAATCAAGAATCATCGCTAAAAACTTCCAAAAATCAATTTTCGCATAAATTTGTTCAAACGAAAAACTTAAATAATATTTTATTAGTTAACTAAAGGGGCTAGAGAAAAAATAGTGAAATTTGATAATCATATTAAAAAAATTTTCAAAAATCCATTTTTACCTGCATTTTTCTAATTAAAACTCTTAACAGAAATTTTAGGTTAATTGGAGGTGCTAGAGCAAAAGTAGCTAAAATTGTTAATCATGCCTAAAAAAATTTTAAAACCCATTTTTACATTAACTTTTCTAAAAATAACTTGATCTGCAGTTTGTAAGTTATCTAGAGGTGCTTGTGCAAAAGTAGCTAAAATTGTTAATCATGCCTAAAGTTTCCATCCATTTTTAAGAAATTGTGAATCGCCGCTAAAAATTTTCAAAACCCCACATGAATTTTTCTAAAAAAAAGTTATCTAGAGGCGCTTGAGCAAAAGTAGCTAAAATTGTTAATCATGCCTAAAATTTTTTAAAAATTCATTCATGCATGTATTTTTCTAAAAAAAAAACAGAAATAGCAATTTTTTAGTTAATTGGAGGTGCTAGAGCAAAAGTAGCTAAAATTGTTAATCATGCCTAAAAATGTTTAAAAATCCATTTTTACATAAAATTTTCTAAAAATAACTTTTTCTGCAATTTATAACTTATCTAGAGGAGCTTGTGCAAAAGTAGCTAAAATTGTTAATCATGCCTAAAAGTTTTTAGAAATCTATTTTCAAAAAATTGGGAATCGTCGCTAAAAATTTCCAAAACCAAACATGATTTTTTCTAAAAAAAACTTAATTGCAATGTATAAGTTATCTAGAGGCGCTTGAGCAAAAGTAGCTAAAACTGTTAATCATGCCTAAATTTTTTTAAAATCCATCCATGCATGTATTTTTCTAAAAAAAAGCTTAAAAGAAAATTTATAAGTTAACTAGAAGTGATAGACCAAAAACAGCAAAAATTGGGAATCATCGCTAAAAACTTTCAACAACCATTTTTTACATGAATTTAAAAAAAAAAAAAAAAACTTAAATTACATATTATTAGTTAACTAGAGGTGCTAGCGCAAAAATAGCGAAACTTGGGAATCATTTCTAAAATCTAAATCTAATCTCTAAAAGCAATTTATAAGTTAACTGGAGGTGCTAGAGCAAAACTATCCAAAATTAGGAATCATCCCTAAAAATTGCTTGACCAACAAAAGCAACAATTGGGAATCACCGCTAAAAATCCATTTGCACATGATTTGTTTTAAAAAACTTTACTTGTAATTTTGTTATTAACTAGAGATGCTAGAAAGCAAAAATTCAGAATCATAGCTAAAAACTTCCAAAAATCAATTTTCACATGAATTTTTTAAACGAAAAATTTAAATTACATTTTATTAGTTAACTAAAGGCACTAGAGAAAAAATAGTGAAATTTGATAATCATATCAAAATATTTTCAAAAACCCATTTTTACCTGCATTTTTCTAATTAAAACTCTTAACAGAAATTTTATGTTAATTGGAGGTGCTAGAGCTAAAGTAGCTAAAATTGTTAATCATGCCTTAAAATTTGTTAAAACCGATTTTTACATAAACTTTTCTAAAAATAAATTTTACTGCAATTTATAACTGTTAATCATGCCTAAAGTTTCCTTTGACTTTTTTGACGCCCTCTATTTTTCGAAAAACGGCTCTAGTTTCGGCAATATTTGTCGGATAAATAAGAAATAGTATTTTTGAGATCGTGAGACAATTTCCCATACCCATGTTACTATGGCCCCCCATTTTTTGCCCCCCCCATGGGCCTCCCGGGTCCGTCCGCGGCCTAAAAATAATTTCTCTCAATTTGTTTTTTCTCTCTTACTCACAACCAAAAATTTTTTGGGCATCACTGTTTTAAAAGTAAAATTCATTACATTTCTAATGCTTAGTTTTTTGTTTGCTGGGCAATATTATCTTATCCAATACAGACGCATTTCATTTATTGAGAGTTTTGGTTACCTCTGTTCTAGAGCAAAAATTGGGAATCGTCGCAAAAAATTTACAAAACCCGCTTTTACATGAATTTTTCTAAAAAAACCTTAACTGCAATTTATAAGTTCAAAAATCCATTTTTATATACATTTTTCTAATAAAAACTCTAATGGCAATTTATAAGTTACCTAGGGGTGCTAGAGCAAAACAGCAAAAAATGGAAATCATCCTTAAACCTATTTCAAAATGCATTTTCTTAAAGAAAACTTAAACTTAAATTTTTTAGTTAACCTATGGCGCTGGAGCAAAAATTTGGAATTATAAATAACTAAAAATTTTAAAAAGTCCATTTTTACTTTCATTTTTTGATAAAAACTTTAGTAGTAATATAAGAGTTAACTGGAAATGATAAAGCAAAATACGAAAATTATCTAAAAACTTCCAAAAATCAATTTTCACATGAATTTTTCAAACGAAAAATTTACATTACATTTTATTAGTTAACTAAAGGGGCTAGAGTAAAAATAGCGAAATTTAAGAATCGTATCTAAAAATTTTCAAAAATCAATTTTTACATGCATTTTGCTAATTAAAACTCCAACAGCAAATTTTTAAGTTAATTGGAGGTGCTAGAGAAAAAATAACTTGAATTGTTAATCATGCCTAAAAATTTTTTTAAAACCCATTTTTACATAAACTTTTCTAAAAATAACTTTATCTCCAGTTTATAAGTTATCTAGAGTTGCTTGTGCAAAAGTAGCTAAAATTGTTAATCATGCCAAAAGTTTCCATCCATTTTTAAGAAATTGGGAATCGCTGCTAAAAATTTCCAAAACCCCACATGAATTTTTCTAAAAAAATTTTTATCTGCAATGTATAAGTTATCTAGAGGCGCTTGAGCAAAAGTAGCTAAAATTATTAATCATGCCTAAAATTTTTTAAAAATCCATACATGCATAGGGTGACCATTTTTCTCTGAACTCAAATCAGTACGCCCAAGCTTTTACACTCAGAAAATTATTGCAGTTACTTCATGACGGTCGTTTGTGTAGTAAGTAGTAGCTGTTGTTTTTAACTACAATTTCGGTCGTTTTTGTATGAAAAAATAGTAGTTTCAAAAAATAACTACAAAAAATATACTACACTGTAGCAATAGTTGATTTATGTAGTTGTTTTTAGTTTTTTTCTAAAACTCGTTTTTTTCTAGAAATTTTAATTGCAAACAAATGTGTCGAGCGAGTTAGTTGTGCGGGATGCGGAAGGAATTATTTTTATACCAAATAAATAATATCTAAAAAATTATATTACAATTAATTAAATTTAATTATAACAAAAAATATGTTTTTGGAAAAATATTCTTGAACGAAAGAAAATAAGTGGATAAATGAGATAACAAGTGTGTATAATATAGCGCTCACATAAGCGTGCGTAAAAACCAATCGGAAAAACCCAAAATAAAATGTGTGCAGTGTTTTGTTTTCTTATGAGCGTGCCATCTTTCTTTTCTTTGTATACACAACAGAACAGGTACATACTTTTTTGAAACATTCCAAATTAATTATTTTTATTTTATAAATCAATTTTGCCAAAGCATTTCGTTTTTTTTATTCCAGACAAATTTTGATCAGTAGCGGTGAAAATTTGAAATGAACTATTAAAAAAACAAAGGTAAATACAATCAAAGACTATCAATACTTAAAGATATGTGAAGTCTCCCTTCTTCTGTTAAACCCTCTCTTAAATTCCCTTTGCTAAGTCCGCCATCGAACTGGACGTTTGATCAAACCAAAAAAAATCCCTTAAGTTTTATATAAAAAAACAAAAAGTGTTGCAACTTGGCGATTTTCAGACTAAAGCTAGCGTTTTTTTTTCATCTAGCTGTAAAAAAAGTTTTTTTTGTGGATTATCGGGAAATCCAATGACTTTTTATTTGCTGAGAATTTGTTTTAAACACTTTTAAAAGTATTTCTTAAATAATATTACCATAATAATTATAAATTCATACATTTTTTCAAAATTTATTAAGCGCTTTTTCGATATAAAAAGTTAGCATTATTTGTCAAACCAACAATGTTAATTTAACATTATCGTATTTTCCTCGTCTAACAGTTTTCGTACCTTCTGTTATCAAGTTCCAAAATTTGAAGAGTGGGAGACAAAGAGCTTGATACAATCAATTATTTTGTTTAACATTTTATTAATATAATTTTTTTCTTCTATAATTCCAGATAAATACACCAAAAAATTTTAATTTCATGTCGAAATTCTATACAACCAACTGAAATGTATTGCTTTTTAATTAAATAAAAATCAATCACTTAAACGTTTAAGAAATTTTTTAAATAAAATTTCAGGCAAGTGTAGTAAAAACAACTGTATACCGTCTTTTGTAGTAGTTTTTACTACATTTTGTAGTTGAAAATCAATAGTTAAAAACAACAACATGTTCAGTTGTTTTTACCGTAATATGTAGTGGACGCATTTTCAACAACAAAATGTAGTCAAAACAACTGACTTTTGTAGTAGATTTTACCGACATACTTTTTTGAGTGTACGTTTATATTTTCGTGAAATCCCTCTCTAAAAACTCTTTTCTATGGCAAAACACTGATAACTTCTTCAACACTCAAAAAAAATCGGTTAAACTAGCAAACTTGGGGCAATTATTATTTCAGTAAAAACAACTATTTGAAAAGAGCTGTTTAAAAAAAACACTGGTTTAAAAACAACACTTCATTTTAATGTTGATCGTTTCAGAGCAGAAATTATAACAAACAAAAACCCACAGGTTTTGAGTTTAAGAAAATCCCTCATTCTGAGGACTTCTATCCATAAGTTTTGATAATTCTGACTTTTATAAAACTTCCCATATAAAAAGCACATGTTTTTTATAGCGGCTGATGTTCTGAGTGATTTGTCCAATAAATTCTGAAGACATTACCTCATCGAACATCTCAGAATCATTTGAATTGTTGCTGTTACATTATCTTTCTAAAAATATAAAAAATCCATCATCCCGTGAACTTTTTGTTTAGAAAACCTCAAAGATTATGGGCGTCTTTTCATATAAACCTTTTCATATTTATAGGATCAAAATACATTTTTGCGTTAATGAACCTCTTGATTCACGAACTCTGAACTTTTTAGAATTGATTTAACTCAAATTATCTCTTTTTCATACGTAAGTTATAAAAAACTACTCCGATAACTTATTTTATGAAAGTTCAAATTTTTGTATAAAATTTTCTAAGAAAATTATTTTTTATGTTGAAATGTTCAAAAAATCAGTACAAAACAGTACAGCGTCTTTTGATCAGTACACGTGATCAAAAATCAGTATATGTACTGATCAAATCAATACGTATGGTCAGCCTATACATGCATGTATTTTTCTAAAAAAAGCTTAAATAGCAATTTATAAGTTAACTAGAGGTGATAGACCAAAAAAAAGCAAAAATTGGGAATCATCGCTAAAAACTTCCAACAACCATTTTTTACATGAATTTAAAAAAAAAAACTCACATTACATATTATTAGTTAACTAGAGGTGCTAGCGCAAAATTAGCAAAAATTGGGAATCATTTCTAAAATTTTCAAAAATCTATTTTTACATGAATTTTTCTTGTAAAAACTCTAAGAGCAATTTATAAGTTAACTGGAGGTGCTAGAGCAAAAGTATTCAAAATTAGAAATCATCCCTAAAAATTTCCAAAAACCTATTTTTACATGAATTTTGTAAAAGAAAATTTAACTGTAATTTATTAGTTAACTAGAGGTGCTACAGCAAAAATAGCGAAAATTGGAAATCATGTCTAAAAATTTCCAAGAAACATTTTTACATGGTTTATGTAAAAATGGGTTTTAAAAAATTTTTAGGCACGATTAACAATTCAAGCTATTTTTTCTCTAGCACCTCCAATTAACTTAAAATTGCAGTTAGAGTTTTAATTACAGAAATGCAGGTAAAAATGGGTTTTTGAAAATTTGTTGATATGATTACCAAATTTCACTATTTTTATTCTAGCGCCTCTAGTTAACTAATAAGTTTTTTGTTTGAAAAATTCATGTGAAAATTGAATTTTGGAAGTTTTTAGATAATTTCTAAATTTAATATTAATGGAGCAAAAATTGGGAATCTTGTGTAAAAATGTTTAAAAATCCATTTTTACATGCATTTTTCTAATTAAAAATCTAATAGCAATTTATAAATTTTTTAGTTAATATAAAAAATTTACAAACCCGCTTGTACATGAATTTTTCTAAAAAAAACCTTTGCTGCAATTTATAAGTGCATTTTTCTAATAAAAACTCTAATGGCAATTTATAAGTTAACTAGGGGTGCTAGAGAAAAACAGCACAAAATGGAAATCATCCGTAAACCTATTTCAAAATGCATTTTTCTAAAGAAAACTTAAACTGCAATTTTTTAGTTAACCAATGGCGCTAGAGCAAAAATAGCAAAAATTGGGAATCATGTCTAAAAATTTTCAAGAAATCCATTTTTACTTGCATTTTTTTTATAAAATCTCTAGTAGTAATATAAGAGTTAACTGGAAATGCTAGAGCAAAATAGCGAAAATTGGGAATCATGTCTAAAAATTTATAAAAATCCATTTTTACATGTATTTTTCTAAAAAGAAAAACTTAAACTGCAATTTATTAGTTAAGCAGAGGTGCTAAGCAAAAATAGCTAAAATTGTGAATCATGTCTAAAAATTTTTTAAAATCCATATTTACATGCGTTTGTCTGATAAACACACTAATAGCAATATAAAAGTTAACTGGAGGTGCTAGAGCAAAAATAGCGAAAATTATTTAAAAACTTCCAAAAATCAATTTTCACATGAATTTTTCAAACAAAAAAATTTAAATTACGTTTTATTAGTTAACTAAAGGCGCTAGTGTTAAAATAGCGAAATTTGGTAATCATATCAACAAATTTTCAAAAACCTATGTTTACATGCATTTTTCTTATTAAAACTCTAACTGCAATTTTAAGTTAATTGGAGGTGCTAGAACTAAAGTAGCTAAAATTGTTAATCATGCCTAAAAATTAGTTAGAACCGATTTTTACATGAATTTTTGTAAAAATAACTTTTTCTGCAATTTATAACTTATCTAGAGGTGCTTGAGCAAAATTAGCTAAAATTGTTAATCATGTCTAAAATTTTTTAAAAATCCATTTTTAATTTGCTAGAGCAAAAAACTTTGCTAGAGCAAAAACAGCAAAAATTGAGAATCATAGCTAAAAATTACCGTAAACCTATTTTAACATGATTTTTTTTAAAGAAAACTTAAACTGCAATTTTTTAGTTAACCAGAGGTGCTAGAGCAAAAATAGCAAAAATTGAGAATCATGTCTAAAAATTTTCAAAACCCCATTTTACATGCATTTTTCTAATAAGAACTCTAATAGCAATTTATAAGTTAGCTAGAGGTGCTAGAGCCAAAATAGCCAAAATTTGTAATCATATATTTTAAGGATGTTTATTCTGACTCGAGGTCATTATTTTCTTTAAGTCTTGCAAAAATGACCAGCATAAATAAATTTAAAACAAAAAAAAAATTTTTCTTGAAAATTATGCTATGAGAATATCATGGTTTTAATTAGTAAAGAAAATAATGACCTCGAGCCAGAATAAACATCCTTAAAATATAATATTTTAAAGGTCGAATAAAACAATTTTTATTTTTTAATAAAAATTAATCAGAATTTGGTAATCATAGCTAAATATTTCGAAAAAATTTAAATAAATTAATTGGAATTTATTAGCTAAATAGTGGTGCTAATGCTAAAATAGCAAAAATTTCCTAAATCCATTTTCTATGAATTTTTCTAAAAAAAATTAAATTGCATTTTTTGCTAGAGCAAAAAATTAGGCATCACAGATAACATTTTTTTAAAAAATCAATTTTTACATAAATTTTTCTAAAAAAAATTGAATTGTAAGTTAATAGTTATTTAGAGCTCTAAAATAACTTTTAACTCTAGAGGTGCTAGAGCAATATTGGGAATCATCGCTAAAAAATTTTAAAAATCCTTTTTTACATGAATTTTTCTAAAAAAAAATCTCTAAATGGAATTTAAGTGTAAATCAGAGGTGCTTGACCAAAAAAAATAAAAAAATTGGGGATCAAAGCTAAAAATGTTCGGAAATATTTTTTAAATGAATTACGAAAATTGGGAATCTTGTCTAAAAATTTCCAAAAATATGTTTAACACGCATTTTTCTAAAAAAAAACTTTAATAGCAATTTATAAGTTAACTATGTAGAGGTTCTAGAGCACAAATTGGAAATCTTCGCTAAAAATTTAAAAATTTTTCGTTTTTATATGAATTGCTTTAAAAATTTCAATTGCAATTTATTGGTTAGCTAAAGCTAATATAGCAAAAAGTTGGGATCATAGCTAAAAAAGTTCAAAAATCTATTTTACATAAATTTTTCTTAATAAAAACTTAAACTGCAATTAATTAACTAGAGGTGATATATCAAAAATAGCTAAAATTGGCTATCATCAATTAAAAAACAATTACTAAAATTTTTTATTTAACTAGAGGTGCTAGAACAAAAATAGCAAATGATGGGATCACCGCTAAAAATTTTCAAAAATCTATTTTTATATGAATTTTTGTAAAAAAAACTTAAATTGTAATTTACGAGTAACTAGAGGTCCTGATGTCAAAATACCAATAATTGGTTATCATCTTTAAAAATTTCCAAAATTAATTTTTTTTTAATTTTAAACTTAATTTACAACAAATTGGTTAACTAAATGACAAAACAGCATATATTTTAGATCATCGCTAAAAATGCCCAAAAATCTATTTTTATTCGAACTTTTCTAAAAAAAAACTTAAATTGCAATTTATTAGTAAAATAGAGGTTCTAATGAATAAATAGCAAAAATTGGGAATCAATTTTTTAATGAACTTTTCGAATATTGGGGATCATTGTTAAAAATTTTCATAAATCCTCATTAACATGGATTTTTCTAAAAAAACTTTATTCCACTTTATAAATTAACTAGAAGTGCTAGAAAAAAGAAAAAAATTGGAGATCATCCCTAAAAATTTCCAAAAATCCATTTTTACATGAATTTTTCTAAAAACAACTTTTATTGAAATTTAGTTGTAAACTAGAAGTGTAGATCAAAAATATTAAAAATTGGGGATCATCGTTAAAAATTTCTAAAAATCCATTTTAACATAAATTTTCTAAAAAAAACTATAACTTCAATTTTATTGAGAAAATAATTGCTAAAACAAATAAATTGCAATGTATTAGTTAACTAGAGGTGGTTAGAGCCAAAAAAAAAACAGATATTGGTGATCATCATCACTTATTATTTTCAAGAATTAAAAATATAGCAAATATTGGAAATTATCACTTAACATTTTCAAAGATCTCTATTTACTTGATAAAAAAAATTTTAAATTAAAATTTTTTAGTTAACTAGAGGTGCTAGAGCAAAAAAAGCAAGAATTGGTGATCATCGCTAAAAATTTTCCCAAAAAACACATTTTAAATGAATTTTTCTAAAAAAAACAATTGCAATTTAATTGTTAACTAGAGGTGCTAGAGAAAAAAATATCAAAGATTGTGGATCATCCATTTTAAGGGGTCATTTTTGTTCTTTCTTTAAAAGAAAAAGGACTTTTTTTTTAAAAGAAAAAGGACCTAAAAGTAAAAAAAGACTAAAATGTGAACATTTATTAGTTGACTAGAGCTGCTAAGAAAATATTGGGGAACATCGCTAAAAATTCCAAAATCTCTCTTTACATGGATTTTTCTAATAAAAATTTAATTGTAATTAATTAGTTAACTAGAGGTACTAGAGCAAAAATAACAAAAATTGGGGATCACCTATTTTAAAAATAAACGTTTAAAAAAAAACTTATATTGAATACGGTTAGATAAAAACTTTAGTTGTAAATAATTAGTTAAAAGCAAAAATTGGTGATCATCACTAAAAATTTTTAAAAATAAAATTTTATATAAATTTTTCAAAGAAAAACAAAAATTGCTACTTATATTAACTAGAGATGCTAAAATAGCAAATATTTTCTAAGATGTTTATTTACTTGATCTTTTCTAAAGATATTTTAAATTGCAATTTATTAGTTAACTAGAAGTACTAAAGCAAAAAAAGCAAGACCTGGTGATCATTGCTAAAAACTTTCAAAAAAAAAACGCATTTTAAATTAATTTTTCTAAAAAAAAAATTAATTGCAATTTAATTGTTAACTAGAGGTGCTAGAGCCAAAATATCAAAAATTGTTGATCGTCCATTTTTAGGAGTTATTTTTGTTCTTTTTTAAAAGAAATACCTAAGTAAAAAAGTACTAAAAAAAGAGCCCTTAAAGTGACAGTTTAGGGGTTAACATGCCCTTAAAAACTGCCATAAAATTTTACTGCAGGCATCTTAATGCAGTTTTTTAGCTCAGAAATACATTTATTATAGGTTTTTGACGTTTTCAGAAAAAACTTAAACGCTAAAAATTTTATTTTCTAACTATTTTTCAAAATTATATTGAAAAATTTTGAAACATTTTTAAAATATATGTAAGTAAAAATTAAATATTTCACAATCAATTTTACTAATATTTATCAATTTCGTATCATTTACCTCCAAATATTCCTCTCGTTTTTTGTAATTTCAAGAAAATTTCTTCTGTATTTTGGTTTTTCTTATATAATTTTTTATTTATGCATTTTTTTAAACATTGTACATCAAACTAAGCTTTTTTATTTTTTTTAAATATATAATTTCAATTAAGCTGTTCTAAGTATATAATTTTCATTTTAAAGTTTTTTTTTATATAATTGTTAGAATATTATTTTTATATATTTTTTTTGTAATTTTTCTTTTTTTTACAGATAATTTTTTTAAATGCTGTAAATATTTGTTTTCTTTTTGTGTCTACTGTGTGTTTTTTTTTGTTTATACATACACATTTTTTTATTTAAATATAAATGCAATATCAAGAAATTAAATTAAAATTATAAATTTTTTGGATTTAAATTTTTGAATAAAAACAAAAAAAAAAAAACAAGTAAGAAAATTATATTCGGTCAAGACCGGTCATATAATACATATCCATATCAAATCGGACACTTTGAACAATTTTTTTTAGATATTTTTTAGTACCCTTCGAAACTTCCGTCGTTGTAAATTTTCTGTTTTTTGAAGACCCGTTCAAAAGATATGAAATTTTTAAAAATTGGTAGTTTGTTCCTTTACTCAAACTTCTACTACACATAACTTCATCAATAATGGTCCAAATTCCAATTTTTTTTTAAATTTTTGTTTTTTTACGTACTTTTTAGAAAAAATTTAAAAAAAAAATTCTTAAATTTGTATGCCATTTTTAAGTTTTAAATTTTAAATCTCATTTTCGAAAATTTGTGTACTCTTTGATATTTTTTAAAATTTTATTGTGGAAAACTTCTATCGATTCTACAAGTTTTTTGCCCAGTAGGATCGTAGGATAACGATTTTTACTATTTTTTAAACTTTTTTGAAAAAAATTCATCGTAATCTTCCAATCTTAAAATCAATTCTACTGCTCCAATGGTGCGTCGTAGAGCGGTCAATAGCAAGACCGACCCCCATTAATTTTTACTTCTTAACATTTTTTCAGAACAAACTCGAACTCTTTCTTCAATTTATAAGGGGGCTCCTATACAAACTGATTTTTTTTAAATTTGCTCCAACCGCTCACTTTTACAATTTTTTTTGGAAATTTTTTCTATAAAGTACGTAAAAAAACAAAAAATAAAAAAATGGAATTTGGACCATTATTGAAGAAGTTATGAGTAAAAGATGTTTGAGTAAAGGAACGAACTACCAATTTTAAAAAATTCGATATCTTTTGAACGGATCATCAAAAATATTCTGGGAATTTACCTCGAAGGATTGTACTAAAAACTGTAAACAAATTGGGAAAATCTAAAAACAAAATTTCAAACTGTGCGATTTGACATGGAGTGCCCCATTTAATAAACTTAAAAGCAGAAAAGTTAGATAAGGACATATTGTTAATAAATTTGAATTTAAATAATCAGTAATGGTTAGGACATATAAGAGTAACCTCATAAAAGTCCTTTGGTGTCCAAGACCCTCTTAGAGTGTGTGTGCTAAAGTGAAGCTTTAGCAACCACCTAAAATCTAACTAAAGGCCGATAGCAATCGAAATTCTACTTGACCGTGCGATTTTAAAATATTTCTTTATGCCTTTAATTATGCTATGGTAAATGAAAGCTTTTTTATATTTTTCTCTTACTACACTGAAACATAAAAACATTAAACAAAATATTAAAAGCTTTTATTTATCAAAGCATAATTTTAGGCATCAATAAAAATTTAAAAATCACACGCTCGAGTAGAATTTCGATCACTATCGACTTCGAGAATAAGTTCCTAGTCCCCAGGGAGGCTAATTCTCGGAGGCGATTGCGAAACAAAATTCTACTCGAAAGTGCAATTTATACAATTTTTTTGTCTAAAATTATGCTTTAATAAGTACATGCTTTTTATATTTATACCCTACACCACTCTGTGGTACAGGGTATAATGAGTTTGTGCTGATGTTTGTAACTACCCGAAATATTGGTCCTAGACCTACCTTCAAGTATACCGATCGACTCAGAATTACTTTTTGAGGCAATTTAGCGATGTCCGTCCGTCCGTCTGTCCATCTATCGGTTTAAGCACGATACAGGTCGCAATTTTCAATCAATTGACTTGAAATTTGAAACTTAAGCTTCTTTTGGCCCAAGGACGAAGCCTATTGAAATTGGAAAAAAAAAATCGGTCCATGTTAAGACCTAGCTCCCATACAAACGCCCCCTTTGAATTCCACTTAAATGCCTCTGAAAACCATATTATAATAGATATCGTTTTGAAATTTAACAGGTAATAATATTTTATATGCACAAACCACCGTACCAAATTTCAAAGGAATCGGTTACGTCCTTCTGGTAGTCCCCATACAAATCACCCTCCCGATATTCACATAATTTCCTCAAAATTCATAAAAAAAGGTGTTAAACGTGTACTGTGGTAACCTAATCAAATCGGAATACATTTGGACCATTTTTGGACTTAGTCCCCCATATAAAAATTTCAACCGATATTCAGTTAAATCGGTCTATTGGCAAAAAAATAAACCAATTCCACTAAAAATTGATCTGTGTGTGTTTTCTACACTAAATAAAGATCTAACAAAAGATAGGTACACTCGGTCCATGTTTGGACTTGGGACCCATTTTCCGGAAAACACTGGTGTAGGGTATCATATGGTCGGGCTTGACCGACTATAACTTCCTTACTTGTTTTTAATGTTTCAGTGTTGTAAATTTATCAAAGCATAATTTTAGGCATCAAGAAAAATAGCATTTTTGAGTAGAATTTCGATCGCTATTGACTCCAAGAATCAACCCTAGGTCTTTATCGTTTAATAGAGCGAATGAGTCGAAAATTCCGGAAGTGTTTTAAGAACTTTGACATTTTTTTTTATCAAAGGAGCTTGGAAAGCATCAAAAAACTAAAATAATTAAATTTTTTAGCTAAAATTTTTTTTCAAATGTCTTCAGTAAAATTTGATGGCGAATCATTCTTTTGAAAATATTAAAACTTTAACTACACCATTTCCAATTGTATTTTACAATTTCCAAATGTATTTTAAAATTGTCCAAATGTATTTTAAAATTTTCCAAATGTATTTAAAATTGTCCAAATTAGTTTTCAAATTGTCCAAATGTATTTTAAAATTGTCCAATTGTATTTTTAAATTTTCCAAATGTATTTTAAAATTGTCCACATGTGTTCTAAAATTGTCCAAACGTATTTTAAAATGGTCCAAATGTGTTTTAAAATTGTCCAAACGTATTTTAAAATTGTCCAAATGTATTTTTAAATTGTTTTGGACAATTTTTAAAATACATTTGGAAAATTTTAAAATACAATTAGACAATTTTAATATACATTTGGACAATTTTAAAATACATTTGGACAATTTTAAAACATATTTGGAAAATTTTAAAATACATTTGGACAATTTGAAAATTAATTTGGGCAATTTTAAAATACAATTGGACAATTTTAAAATACATTTGGACAATTTTTAAATATATTTGGACAATTTTAAAATACATTTGGAAAATTTTTAAATACAATTTGGACAATTTTAAAATAAAATACAATTGTATTTTAAAATTGTCCAAATATATTTTAAAATTGTCCAAATTAGTTTTCAAATTGTCCAAATATATTTTAAAATTGTCCAATTGTATTTTAAAATTTTCCAAATGTATTTTTAAATTGTCCAAATGTATTTTAAAATTGTCCAAATGTGTTTTAAAATTGTCCAAACGTATTTTAGAATGGTCCAAATGTGTTTTTGAAATTGTCCAAACGTATTTTAAAATTGTCCAAATGTATTTTAAAATTGTCCAAATGTATTTTTAAATTGTTTTGAACAATTTTTAAAATACATTTGGAAAATTTTAAAATACAATTAGACAATTTTAAAATACATTTGGACAATTTTAAAATACATTTGGACAATTTTAAAACATATTTGGAAAATATTAAAATATATTTGGACAATTTGAAAATTAATTTGGGCAATTTTAAAATACAATTGGACAATTTTAAAATACATTTGGACAATTTTAAAACATATTTGGACAATTTTAAAATACATTTGGAAAATTTTAAAATACAATTTGGAAAATTTTAAAATACATTTGGACAATTTGAAAACTAATTTGGACAATTTTAAAATATATTTTTAATTTTAACTCTCTATCTCTCATTTTAAAAATTGTTTTCAAAAATTTAAAACGAGCATTTAAAGGGTTAAAATTATATTCTGTATAAAATTTCACTGGGGGTGGTCGCAGATTGAAAGTTTGTGCGACATGCGCAAAATGCTTAAATTTTTTTTTGCTATCATTACAATTTTTTTCGACTATAGACCCAGAGCGCAGGATCGCCTATACTACCTAAACTAACAATAATTTTTTGAGGAGCTTAAGTCAGAGTTTCTTAAATTGTAATACACCGGTATCTGTTTCAAACCATTTTTTATTACCCAAAATAAAGAAAACAAATAATTTTTAAATATTCTGTTGTTTTTGTTTAATAAAATGTAAAACTTTTTACTTGGTTTTAACAAACTTCCTTAAAAAATAAAATAAAATTATAAAAACAATAAGAAAATTAAATAATATACATACAACAAAATTAAATTAAATAAAAAGAAAATTATAAACAATTCACACAAAATAATTAAAATAATAAATTCATAAATTAATTAATTAATTCATAAATTAATTAATTAATTTTTGTTCGGATTTAAGTAACCGATTTTTACAAATGCCCCATTGAAATTTAAGCTGATATTATGTTCTAACGAGATTTCGAACATATGGTAGAGTAAAATTTGATCGAAATTTCGTTTGAACGAGATTTCAGGTTATATGTAAATGGGACATTAATCTTTTTGAGACTATAGCGTAATTAAAAATTTAATTTTTTATAGGAATAAACCGCTTAATTCTGAAATTTGTCATGACTAAAAATATCACATAATGATATTTTTGCTAAAAAACAATTGTCATTTTTTAAATAACTGAAATATTATTCAGACTGAATAAATTATTTCGTGTTCGATTCTTAAAATTTGTGACCCTTAGTAACACTGATTAATAAATTATCACAAAAGATTTTTTTTTTCACCCAAAATTTAAAATATTTCTCAAAAATTTAAGAATCGTACTGTAAATCTCCCAAAATCTTCTAAAAGTGTAATGATTTTTTAAAAATATATTTTTTTAAAACTAAAATTTTAATTATAAGTTATTTTATGTCTGTCCGTTTCATTTTTATAAATTAAGTATTAAATTATATGCTAAACAATTTTATTTTTTTTATTAAATATAACCTTAACAATTAAAGAAATTCCTAAAAAAAAATTATAATAATTAAATATAATAATATTTGTGACAACTAGATTGAAGACTACTTTGATTACAAAGAAATTACATGATTTTTTTTTTTTGTTAGTGGTTTCTAAGTGGAAGGAAGAAGTGATTAAAAAGTTTTATTTATAAAAATCGTTTCGTATCAAAACAATCTCAGATCTGAGAAATTTTTTCTGAGAATTAAAAAAAAAAAAAACTCAGATCTGAAAAATTTTTCGCATAAAAAATTCTTAGGCCCCTATGATACTAACTTTTTTGTATTGGATTGATATTGAGAACAATGTAAATCACATTAGAGCACATCATTGCCGACAGCGGCAATGCTGTGGCGTGGCGAAAAAAAGGTTAGGAACCATTGCCCTAGAGGGTATATATAAGTTTGTCATTCCGTTTGTAACTCCCCGAGTAAAAATGTTTAGATATATTCTTATATATCACATCTTATCCGAGATTTGAAAGATAAGTACTGATCTGAGTAAGATCAGTACTGATCCGAGATTTTAAAGATCTGTACTGATCCGAAAAATGGATCGCTAAGATTACATCAGTTTTAATCAGACGGATACAATGTCATCCGAAAAATGGATTTATATAATTGGATAAACCCATTTTTCGGATGAAATTGTATCCGTCCGATTAAAACTGATCTAATCTTAGCGATCCATTTTTCGAAAAATGGGTTTTATATAGCCAAAATATTACACGGATATGACTGAAACTTAACACATTTACTTGTTGTTGCCCCGAGAAGTTTGATATTGTTGCCCCGAGAAGTTTGATATTGCATTTGAGCGATATCGGTTCTGTGGTTCAAAAGTTATGAACGAAAATGTAAGGACACCGACAAAATGTTGGTACATTCAACATAACCTAACAACACAAAATGCTTTAATTCGGCTGCTGGCTGGCATATGTAAACAGAATTGGACAGAGAATGGCATTTTGACAAGTACAAAAATATTTTTTTTACAAAAGAAAATAAAATATATATATCGAGGAAAAAAAAATTTTCACCAAAAAATTTTTTCCGCGTATTTTTTTTTCCAAAAAAAAAAAATTTCCGAATAATTTTTTTTTTACATTCGGCAAGGCCGAAATTAACAATTTTACATGTTTTTTAAAAGTTGGAGGGTATAAAAGATTCGGCACAGCCGAATTAAGCGCTCTTCTCTCACTTCTCAGAACTTAAAATATTTTTCGCATATAAAATTTTGCAGACTCTGAGGTGTTTTTCTTAAAGAAAATTCGCAGGCTCTCTTAAATTTTTTTGTATAGAAAGTTTCTTAGATAGTCATGCGGGCAATAACTGTAGGTAGAGGGCATAGAGTATACATGGAGGCGAAGCAGGGTTGTCAGATTTTTTTTACGCTCATCGCCAAATCGGATGTCAAAAATCGCCAGAAATCGCCAAAACTCAAATTTTTTCATTTTTTGTTAAAAAAACAATTATTTTTATTTAAAAAAAATATATTTTGTTTTCTTTATAATGGCTAGAAAATAATAATACTCAAAAATCGCCAAAATCCTAGAAAAATTCATAAAAATCGCCAAAAGTAATTTTTTTTTAGTTTTTGTTCTGTTTTACTTCAATCGGTAAATTATAAATTACTACATTTAAAATTTTTGCTAATTACTTCTAAAATCTGTCTACTATAGGCAATAAATTTCACTCAAAATTCATTTATGCTTGTTTTCTGCACTAATGCAAAAACCCCAATCGATCCACGATATACATGTATTTGTTGACAAAGTACGACTTGTAAACATGTATTGTGTGGTGAATTCACATCGACAACGTACGTGAGAGAAATTAGAAAAAGATAGCAATATTGTTTTTTCTTTCACCTTCGCCTCTATGTTTCTCTATGGTAGAGAGCCCTCCTGTGAAGGATATCCGTATTCAGTTATCTTTCTTACATTTCGTCTTGAATAAGTTTGCAAATTATGGAGTCAAGATGTGTCAAAAGCCTTTCGTCAAACCACCATTAGTATGTATAATCTTTTTGCAAGTTTTACATTTCGCAAACGGTTCAACTTTCGCTTTCCCAAAAGAATTGTACCACAAAATTCATATTTTATACAAATTATTAAAAATAATAAAAAATATTAAAAAAATCGGGATCCCGAAAATCCAGGTATTGAAAATCAGAAGTCCCGATATTCGGCGTTCGCCTAATCCCAAAAATCCAGGGATTAGAAGCCCTAATGATGATGATGATGAAAGAAACAATTGTAAAGTTGGTTGTCTGGGCTTGTCGGCCATATAAGTGTTTAAAAATTTCGTTGCCACCTTATAAAAATATGGTCCTTCGGTAAAATTCCGATAACTCCCGAACCAACACGATGTCGTGCAGAGCAAAAATACGTGTCGACTTACATTTAACGAAGATTATTTCATATTCATGTGGATTATTTCATATTCATGTGGATAATGTAGGTCTGTGATATTTTTCATATAGAAAATTTCTCAGAATCCACCGAAATTTAATCGTAAAGAAATTTTTGAAATATTTTTTTTATATAGAAATCAATCAGGTTTAAAGAAAAATTTAAAAATTTAATTTAAAATTTATTCTGAAAAATTCTTGTTATAAAAAAATCTCAAACTCAAATTGATTTTTTTTTTTTAAATCTCTTCTTTCTCTCACTTTTTCCTTCCTTTTTTAGAAACCAAATTTTTGTTAATACGTTTATAGTGGATTTTTTTTTGTCTTGTTTAAATTAATTATTTATAATTTGTTTTTTTTTTTTGTTAATGATTTTAGTAAGTACGTTTAAGTAAATATACAAATTTGTTTTTCTGCTTAAGCTTAAAAGCTTTTTTTCATACTTTAAATAACTTGTCATAAATATGGCTTTTAAATAATTTGTTTTTTTTAAGGGATTTGTGCGATTTTTTTGTTGTTGTAGAGTTTAATGTTTTTCCAAAAATAATTGGGAGAGGGGGAGAAAAATTACACAAACAATTTAAGCAAGTTTTTTTTTGTTTTCTTATATAAGCTCGGGGTAAATTCCACCATTTTGTTATGTTTCTTATACTTTAAGCGGTGTTTTCACAAAACTTTTATAATTTTTAAATTTTTTGTTAAATTTGTTTATAAGAATCAAGGCTTTAATAAAAGCTTCTTAAGAATTTTGTAATAAATCAAAACCGTTAGCTATTACCACCGGTAGCAGCAGCAGCTGTAGTTTGAGCCAATTCATTTGCCGAAGCTTTAGCAGTATTATTGGTTGTTCTTGACATTTCTCTTTCGGTTTCCGCATGAGATTGTGTAGCAAACAGCGTAGAAGCGTTTGACATTGATTTGATATAATGTTGTGGTTTTATGGATTTCAATTGGGTGGTACCATTAAATTTAACATTAACTTCACCCACCATACTTAAAGGATGCATAGATGTTATATCTGGTTCTGCTGCTGCTACTACTGCTTCTATTTGTTTTACCGGCGATGTCATTATAGTAGGAGTAGTGGTAAATGTCTGTCTATTATTAAGGGGTGAAGTAAATACAGCTGGTGTATTTTTATAACCCATACGACTAAATAAACTGCCCGAACTTAAGGAACTACTTTGACTGCTACTATTGCTGCTGGTACTTGGTGGTGACATGGGTGTACCAACACCACTATCCACTTCCATGGGACTCTTGATGTTGGCCATAAAACGATCAACATGTTCGGGTAATTTAAGTTCATCTAAACGTGTTTGCATTTCCTGTAAATTAGGACCCTTATTATCATCGTACAAACGATTTGGCCGTTGCAAGGGCTGTTGGGGTTGCTGTAACGTCGACTGCTGTATTTGCTGCATTTGTTGTGTAGTTTTGGATTTTGTTTTTTGCATCTGCACTTGTCTTGTGGGTGAGGTTGATGGATTTTCTTCATTACCACTGCCACCACTACTGGCATTGTTGTCATAACGATTGTGTCTCTGTTGCCTTAACTGTTCATAGGTATTTTCAAAAAAGGGTGTCTTCTTGGTTTTTTGGGGCGAACCATGTTCTTCTTTTTCGTTCAGCTCTTCGAGGACTTTCAGTGGAAACCCCAAATGACTATTTACTGAAACAGATTTGCCAATTTTACGTTCTGTAAATAATGGTTTACGTCTTTGTTTATCGAGATCATCTAGTTGCTGTAGCACACGTCGTATTTCTTGTGGTATTTCCAAATCTATGTTACGTTCTGCTAAATGTGCCACATAACGTCCTAGATTTTGTATAGTTAATTCCAATGACTGTACTTGAGTTTGTAGATTTGTAATTTGTGACTGCTGTGATGAACGTGTTTTTTCCAATTGTGCTATAGAAGATTGGGCAAACTAAGGGCGGAAAAGTTCAAATTTTATTCCGAAATCTTGTGTTTTATTGCAAAAACTTACTTGTAATTGTTGCTCCAAATGAGAATTTTTTGTTTTTTCTTGATTCAACATATCCAAATGATGATTAGTGGTAGAAATTTCTTCTTGTAAGACATTGTATTCAACATTATATTCCATTAATTGTTTGTTAATGTCCAAATTAAAGACCTAGGAAAAAAAAAATATATTTAGAGACAATTTTTCTATAAAAAAATTTACAGGATCTGAATCTTTTTTTTTAAGAAAAAATTCTCAGATTCAGATAATTTTTTTTATAGAAAAATTCTCAGATTCTGAGACATTTTTTCTAAAGAAAAATTCTAAGATTCAGATAAATTTTTCCATAAAAAATTCTTTAATTCTGAGATAATTTTTCTATAGAAAAATTCTCAGATTTTTAGACATTTTTTCTATAGAAAAACTCTTAGATTCTGATACAGTTTTTCTATAGAAAAATTCCCAGATTCTGAGACTTTCTGACACATCTATAGACTGAGACTTTTCTTCTATAGAAAAAATGTCTCAGAATCGGATAACTTTTCTATAAAAATCTGTCTCAGAATCTTATAACTTTTCTATAGATAAACTGTCTCAGAATCTGAGAATTTTTCTATAGAAAAACTGTCTCAGAATCTGAGAATTTTTCTATAGAAATGTCTTAGAATCTGAAAATTTTTGTATAGAAAAAATGTCTCAGAAACTAGGAATTTTTCTATAGTAAAAATGTCGCAGAATCTGAGAATTTTTCTATAGAAAAAATGTCTTAGAATCTGAGAATTTTTCTATAGAAAAAATGTCTCAGAATCGGATAACTTTTCTATAAAAATCTGTTTCAGAATCTGATAACTTTTCTATAGATAAACTGTCTCAGAATCTGAGAATTTTTCTATAGAAAAACTGTCTCAGAATCTGAGAATTTTTCTTTAGAAAAAATGTCTCAGAATCTGAGAACTTTTCTATAGAAAAAATGTCTCAGAATCTAAGAATTTTTCTATAGAAAAAATGTCTCAGAATCTAAGAATTTTTCTATAGAAAAAAAGGTTTTAGAATCTGAGCATTTGTTTATAGAAAAAATGTCTCAGAATCTGAGAATTTTTCTATAGAAAAAATGTCTCATAATCTGAGAATTTTTCTATAGAAAAAATGTCTCAGAATCTGAGAATATTAATATAGAAAAAATGTCTCAGAATCTGAGAGATTTTTCTATAGAAAAAATGTCTCAGAATCTGAGATTCTTCTATAGAAAAAATGTCTCAGAATCTGAGAATTTTTCTATAGAAAAACTGTCTCAGAATCTGAGAATTTTTCTTTAGAAAAAATGTCTCAGAATCTGAAAATTTTTCTATTGAAAAACTGTCTCAAAATCTGAGAATTTTTCTATAGAAAAAATGTCTCAGAATCTGAGAATTTTTCTATAGAAAAAATGTCTCAGAATCTGAGAGATTTTTCTATAGAAATAATGTCTCAGAATCTGAGAATTTTTCTATAGAAAAAATGTCTCAGAATCTGAGAATTTTTCTATAGTAAAAATGTCTCAGAATCTGAGAATTTTTCTATAGAAAAAATGTCTCAGAATCTGAGAATTTTTCTATAGTAAAAATGTCTCAGAATCTGAGAATTTTTCTATAGAAAAAATGTCTCAGAATCTGAGATTTTTTTTATAGAAAAAATGTCTCAGAATCTGAGAATTTTTCTATAAAAATCTGTCTCAGAATCTGACAACTTTTCTATAGATAAACTGTCTCAGAATCTGAGAATTTTTCTATAGAAAAAATGTCTCAGAATCTGAGAGATTTTTCTATAGAAAAAATGTCTCAGAATCTGAGAATTTTTCCATAGAAAAAATGTCTCAGAATCTGAGAATTTTTCTATAGAAAAAATGTCTCAGAATCTGAGAATTTTTTTATAGAAAAAATGTCTCAGAATCTGAGATTTTTTCTATAGAAAAAATGTCTCAGAATCTGAGAATTTTTCTATAGAAAAAATGTCTCAGAATCTGAGAATTTTTCTATAGAAAAAATGTCTCAGAATCTGAGAATTTTTCTATAGAAAAAATGTCTCAGAATCTGAGAATTTTTCTATAGAAAAAATGTCTCAGAATCTGAGATTTTTTCTATAGAAAAAATGTCTCAGAATCTGAGAATTTTTCTATAGAAAAAATGTCTCAGAATCTGAGAGATTTTTCTATAGAAAAAAATCTCTCATAATCTGAGAATTTTTCTATAGAAAAAATGTCTCAGAATCTGGGAATTTTTCTATAGAAAAAATGTCTCAGAATCTGAGAATTTTTCTATGGAAAAAATGTCTCAGAATCTGAGAATTTTTCTATAGAAAAAGTGTCTCTGAATCTGAGAATTTTTCTATAGAAAAAATGTCTCAGAATTTGAGAATTTTTCTATAGAAAAAATGTCTCAGAATCTGAGAATTTTTCTATTTAAAAAATGTCTGAGAATTTTCTACAGAAAACATGTTTCAGAATCTGAAAATTTTTCTATAGAAAAAATGTCTCAGAATCTGAGAATTTTTACACAGAAAAAATGTCTCAGAACCTGAGAATTTTTCTATAGAAAAAATGTCTCAGAATCTGAGAATTTTTTTGTAGAAAAAATGTCTCAGAATCTGAGAATTTTTCTATAGAAAAAATGTCTCAGAATCTAAGAATTTTTCGATAGAAAAAGTTTCAGAATCTGTGAATTTTTCTATAGAAAAAAATGTCTCAGAATCTAAGAATTTTTCTATAAAAAAATTGTCTCAAAATCTGAGAAATTTTTCTATAGAAAAAATGTCTCAGAATCTGAGAATTTTTCTATAAAAAAAATGTCTCGGAATCTGAGAAATTTTTCTTTAGAAAAAATGTCTCAACATCTGATAAATTTTTCTATAGAAAAATGTCTCAGAATCAGAACCTGAGAATTTTTCTATAAAAAAAATGTTTCAGAATCTAAGAATTTTTCGATAGAAAAAGTTTCAGAATCTGCGAATTTTTCTTTAGACAAAACGTCTCGCAATCTGAAAATTTTTCTATAGAGCAAATGTCTCAGAATCTAAGAAGTTTTCGATAGAAAAGTTTCAGAATCTGCGAATTTTTCTTAAGAAAAAAACGTCTCGCAATCTGAAAATTTTTCTATGGAAAAAATGTCTCAGATTCCGAAAATTTTTCTATAGAAAAAATGTCTTAGACTCTGAGAATTTTTCTATAGAAAAAATTCTCAGAATCTGACAATTTTAGTTAGTTAAATATATGAACTAAATAAAATAAAATAAAATAAAATAAATTTTTCTATAGAAAAAAAGCCTTCAGAAATAGAAATTCTCAGATTCTGAAACTTTTCTGAAACTTTTCTGAAATTTTTTTCGATAAAAAAATTATTTTTCAGACACTTTTTGTAGAAAAGTTTTTAAGATTCTGAGATATTTTTTAAATAGAAAAATTCTAAGATTCTTAGACATTTTTTAAATAGGACAATTTTCGATTCTGAGACATTTTTCTATAGAAAAATTCTCCGACTCTGAGACTTTTTTTTATAGAAAAGTTCTGAGAATTTTTTTATAGAAATTATCAGATTCTGAGACTTTTCGAAAGAAAAATTCTCAGATTCTGAGACTTATATTCTATAGAAAAATTCTGAGATTCTGAGACCTCTTTCTCTGGAAAAATTCTTAGATTTTGAGATTTTTTTCTCTGGAAAAATTCTCAAATTCTGAGATTTTTTCTCTGTTAAAATTTTCAGATTCTGAGACTTTTTTCTGGAAAAATTTTCAGAAAATCGCAGTTTCTTAGACTGTTTCTATAAAAAATTTTTCAGATTCTGAGATTTTTTTAATAGAAAAATTCCCACTAGAATAACTAGAATTTCTCAAAATCTAAAAACATTTCAAAATCTTACCATGTGTTTGATTTAGTTCGGATTAGGTCATAAGTTAGATAAAAGTATTGTTAAATAAAAAGACTGTTTTTATACCCTCCACTTAGTGATAGAGGGTGTATAGAAGTTTGTCATTCCGTTTGTAACTCATCGAAATATCGGTCTGGGACCCCATAAAGTATATAATTTCATGATGCCCGATCGATTTTAAGACATTCTAGCGATGTCCGTCTGTCTGTCTGTGGAAAATGTGATCACGGCCAAAATATTACAAGGAGATGACTGAAACATATTTAACATATTTTAACATATTTATTGGAAGTTCTCCCGAGAAGTTTGGTATTGCATTTGAGCGATATCGGTTCAGCGGTTCAAAAGTTATGAACGAAAATGTAAGGACACCTCAAAAATTTTAGTACATTCAACATAACCTAAAAATACAAAATTCTTAAATTCGGCTGCTGGTTGACATACGTCAACATAATTGAACACTAAATGGTATTTAAACAAGTACTAACATATTTTTTTAACAAAAAAAGAAAAAAGTCGCGGATTTTTTTTTCGCGGAAATTTTTTTTTTTTTTTTCAAAAATAATTTCCTTTTTAATAAAGTTTTTTGCAATAATCTTTTAAAAATTTTGGAGGGTACTACTACATTCGGCAAGGCCGAATTTAACTTTTTTACTTGTTTATTTTTAAATTTTTCACTACAATTTTTGTTTATTTTCCGATATTTCGGCCAACCATCGTTGACCATCATCAGGGTTTTAAAAAAATCAAAGTTTTTTCTGTGAGGTGAAAAAACTTTGATTTTTAAAAATCCCTGATGATGGTTAACAATGTTTGACCGATATATCGAAAACTAAACAAAAATTTTAGTGAAAATTTTAAAAAATAAAAACAGTGTTTTTATTTAACAATACTTTTCTCTAACTTACGACCTTAAGCCGAACTAAATCAACAACATACACAGGTCAACAATAATTAATTTTTTTTAACAATCTTACCATTTTCATAACCTTCTCCATAGTTTTAGCATCAATTTTGGGCACAACAGTTTTTAGATAATCCATAATTTCTTCAAAATTATCACGACCCAAAAGCTCATCTTCATGAACCGTTAACAAAGCTAAAGCAAATTTAAAAATAACTTCCGATGATTCTAAAAACATTAAATCGAAAACGCGAGCCACAAAACCCAACGGGAATTGTGAACTAAATACAGTTAAAATCCAAGGAGCCGCATATAAAGTAGGCGAAACATCATTTTGATCTAGCCAAACATAAAGATCAGGTAAATGATCTTTAACCAAGCGGGATAATTGATATAATTGCAACTGGAATTTTTTCATATCGGGCAAATATTTGGTGCGCATTTGACGATGGAACATAAGATGTTTTAAAAGTTGAAAAGCATCAGCTTCTTCGCACTGGGAAAAAGGAAAACATTTAAATTAACTGGTTAAAGGAAAATTAAACATTATTTAAAACTTACATGTAACAGTAAAATACCACAGATAAATCCCAAACCCTGGCAATAACCCAATTCTGGATCCAATATGGAATAAGCTTTTAATAAATTAAACAGCGATAGCTGACCCAAACCCAACGGGTCCTTATAAAATTTATGATTTGGAAAAGTTCTACCCAAATCTATGAAAATGGCATGTTGATGTTCGGTGAGATTTTTCAATAACGTATGATAGGGAGCATTAAAATTGGGAAATTTCTTTATATCAACTGGTGCGGTATTCATGGAATATTGTTCAGCCAAAAAACTCCAAACATCACCACGTTTAGAACGTGGTACTCCCGTTTTAATAGCCTGAGCTAATACTTTGGGATCTTTTTTATTGCCTATCTTCATGGAATCACGCTCAATAAACATTTCCCAACGATCGATAAGTTGTTTGTCGCACGGTATAATCTCCTCATAGTCCAATTTCATACGTTTCAATTCATTTTCATTTTGTCTGGCTTGTAACATGGCATTCTCAGTTTCCATACGATTAAGTAGAATAGTTTGTCTGATGGCGGTTTTCCATAGTTCACGTAATTCTTCGCGATTACGTTTACCACGTTTGGGTTCTGAAAATTATAAACAAAAATCATTTTAGTCTGAATGTCTCAAAAAAAATATGTCAATCTGGAATTTGAAGAAAAATTCTTAGATTCATTTGTAATTTTTTTCAATACGATTACACAAAATTTTTTAAAAGATCGATTGCAATTCGTAAAATTTTAATTGTAATTTGTTGAAGATCAAATGAAATTCAAAAAATATTAATTAAAATTCGAAGATTTCAATCGAAATTCGAAAAAGCTAAATTATAATTCGAAAAAGATCAGTAGAAATTCGATGTGTTTTCAAATTTCAATAGATTTTTTTACTATTTGCAATTGTAACTTTGCAATTGTAACTGATCTTTTTCCAATTTTAATGGAAAGCTTCGAATTTTAATTGGTTTCATAATTGTAGATCAATTGAAATCTTTTTCGAATTGGTTAAAGATCAATTGAAATTCGAAAAAGATTATTTAAAACTCGATGATTTCAATCGAAATTCGATAAAAATCAATTTTAATTCGAAAAAAAGCCAATAGAACTCTTTTTTTCGAATTTCATTTGGCTTGTTTACGAATTGTAATTTTTATTCGAATTTTAAGTTTGTAATAGATTTGTAATAGATCAATTGAAATTTACAAATTTCAAATGAAATCTTTAATTACAAGTAGAATGTTCGAATTTTAGGCCTCTGTTCTGTCTTTCACAACTTTTCAATTCACATGAAAATTTCCGAATCACGTAAAATCAAGTTTAGTGTTTTGTTGATCAAGTTTTCAATCGAAGTTGAAATCGAATTATTAAAATTTAAAAAATTATAAGGAAAAAAGTGCTTTCGTTTTACTTTCACAAAATTTTATTTATGTGAAACAAAACGAAAAAGAAATTCGGATGTGAAATGTAGAACACCAAAAAAATTCGGAAATTTTCATTTTCACATTTCTTATGTGAATTACTTTTTTTTGGAACAGGGGCCTTAATTGATATTTTACAAATCAAATCTCTAAATAGAATTTTAAACGTACGTGTTATTCTCATGGGTGATAAGAATTCCGATTGAGCACTTCCTTCCATTCCTTTAGAGGGTGTAACAACACTATTAAGTATAGCTTGACGCCAAGATCCTTGATGAGTTTCTGATTCTTTAGGGCTATTGCCCACTTTAATAAATCTAAAAGTAAGAAACCCAAAATGAAACTCAATGAAATCTTCCAAAAACCCTACTCATTTAAACTTACATATCCATCATGGGACTCTTTAGCTGCTCGGCTGTTGGTTTGTTAGGACTAGCATTTATCGAACCTATAGTATTAGATCTAGATCTAAATCCCTCTGGTGGTGGTTCAGCAGCATCATCTTTGGAACCCTCCATTTTAGGTTCACATGAACTTTCACGTATTTTATGCTCCTTAACGGCCAACATAGTGGCACCAATATCATCTTTTGAGGCTTTACGCTTTAATAAATGATCAAATGAATTGGTTAATGAGCGCTTGGCCTTCATAAAAATCGTACTGCCTCCCAAATATTGATTTAGAAATTCTGATCTATTTTCTGCTGTATCGTGAACATGTCTCTGTTGTCTTGATTCACAGTGAGCCCGTAAAAGCATCATTAAAAATTGATTTTGTTCTACCAGAGGAGCATTCATTTTCTCCGAACCATAGAATTTAGCCCATATAGTATCTTGTTCATCATCTGTTAATGTCTCTATACGCCGAAATATCATAGTTTGTGTTTTCTTTTCACTGAGACCTTCAACATCGGCACACAATTTATGATACCATAACATGGGACAATGATCACAGGAGAATATTTGTGTAGCCTCTTTACGTTTCTGTTCGGCACAGGTTACAAAAGCTTGTGATATGGCGGCAACAATATCATCACAAACATGATCGGATTGACATTTAAAGACATAACCAATATAACCATCATTATGAGCCTCCCGACAGATAATACCAAAATGATCGGCATTTTTTTGACCTTGAGCACAGCTGGCTACATCTTTGAAATCTTTATAGAGTAAAACTTGTTTACGATCAGGAGAGATCAGACGTAAATCAGAGCGACCAACTAAAAATACCATGGTACGATTTTGTTCTACATAGGGTGGTATACAGCCATACGATGCGGAACGATCACGTTGTTTGGGAAGGCTAAAGTGAAAGGAATATAGGAGATAAATGTTTAATAATCTTTTTTAATAAAAGTTTTTGGTTTATAAGGTGAATTTTATGGAAAAGTTAACTGATTCACATTTTAAATTTATACCGAGGTCCAGTAATGATACCGGAGCGGAAGTGCACTAGCTGTAGCTCGGCTGTGCTGTGTCGGTAGAAGAGCGGTTCTTGCTTCCGCTTAGTATAATAACAAACGAAAAAAACTAGAAAACTGTATCGTGCCAAAGAAAAAACGCAAAAGAAAATTTTAAGGGAACATTTTCAGATTTAACACGGTTGACGGATTCAATAGTGGCTATTCGGATACCCTACTAAGCCGACACTATGGATTTACAAACAAAAAAAAACCCAATTGACTCCTTTTAAGTAAAATGTAACAAAGGCCCCCCTAAAGCCTCTAATAAACACATGGGACCCGTGGGAATGTGAGAGCGGAGGGAGTAAATTGTATAAAAATGTCATTTTGTATGGAACCCCCTTAAGGGAGTGGAGATAGGGTGTATGTATGTTCGAACAAAATGTTGGGAGGTAAAAAATAATTGGGGTCGGTCGTACATTTTACTTGTTTTAATAAAACAAATTTATTAAAAAACATAAGTAAAAAATTTAAATTCGGCCTTGGCGAATGTAGTGATACCCACCATAATTTCTAAAAGATTATTGCAAACAACTTTATTTAAAAGGAAATTAATTTTGAAAAAAAAAAAAATTTTTGAAAAAAAATTTTCCGGAAAAAAAATTTGGTAAAAAAATCCGCGATTTTTTTTTCAAAAAATATGTTCGTACTTGTTTAAATACCATTTAGTGTTCAATTATGTTAACATATGTCAAGCAGCAGTCGAATTAAAGCATTTTGTATTTTTAGGTTATGTTGAATGTACTAAAACTTTTGAGGTGTCCTTACATTTTCGTTTATAACTTTTGAACCGCTGAACCGATATCGCTCAAATGCAATACCAAACTGCTCGGGAGGACTTTAAATAAATATGTTGAGTTTCAGTCATCTCCGTGTAATATTTTGGCCGTGATAACCATTTCCACAGACAAACAGACGGACAGACAGATAGACGGACATCGCTAGAATGTCTTAAAATCGATCGATGTCTTAAAATACCCTCTATCACTAGAGTGGATGGTATAATAAAAAAATATATTGGGACCCCCTTAAGGCTTGATGATAGAGGGTTGCTACGTTCTAACAAAACGTTAGAATTAAAACAATTAAAAACTTTAATTCGGCCTTTCCGAATGTATGGACACTCTTCACAATGTCACAAAGGGTACTGCGCAATAACTCCCAAATGAAATAAGTCCCAATGAAATAATTCCCAATGAAATAAGTTCCAAGAAAAATGAATTAACTCCACACTTTAAATAATGAAATAACTCCCAAAGAAAAAATGAAATATGTCCCAATATTTGGGAGTTATTTAAAATCAAAATAATAACTCCCAAAAAAATTAAAGAACTCCCAATGAAATAAGTGCCAAAGAAAATGAAATAAGTTCCCATTATTTTTTTGTAATAAAGGTTTTCTGCGTAGCCGGCCTTCGGCCGGGCTTAGGGATTACATAATCCATGCATTAAACCCACCCTCTCTGCAAACCAAAGCTATTTTGGTTATCAGGCCTTTTTAAGGCATAACAAATTTGATAGCGTAAAGGCCTGCTACCCTAGAAAACTTTACTTTGCGGAGAGGGTGGGTTTAATGCATGGATTTTGTAATCCCTAAGCCCGGCCGAAGGCCGGCTACACAGAAAAACTTTTAAGCAAAAAAACAATTGCACAGAGGTGTATATTCTTTTCAGTTAAAATGAAATAAGTCCCACCATTGATGAGCAATAAGTCCCACTACACTGGGACCAATTTCATAATGAAATAAGTCCCAAATCGTATGTAAAGTTTTTGGGAGTTGTTTCATTTTTTTTTGGGAGTTATTTCATTTGGGAGTTATTGCGCAGTACCGTCACAAAGATTATTTGAAAAAAAAAAATTTGAAAAAAAAAATTTCAACGAAAAAAAGTCCGCGGAATTTTTTTTTGTACTTGATTAAATACCAGTTTGTTTATTATTTGCAACAAAAAATTAAAAAATTAAATTTTTTTGTGAAAAAATTGTTTACATTTGTCAACCAGCAGCCGAATTAAAGCATTAGGTTATGTAGAATGTACCAAAATTTTCGAGGTATTCGATTTTTTTTTTATTTTATTATTTTTTCCAAAAAAAATATGTCTGTACTTGTTTAAATACCATTCCGTAAACAATTTTTTGTTCACATTTGTCAACCAGCAGCCGAAATAAAGCATTTTGTATTTTTAGGTTATGTGGAATGTACCAACATTTTTGAGGTATTCTTACATTTTCTTTCATAACTTTTGAACCTCTAAACCGATATTGCTCAAATACAATACCAAACTGTTTGGGAGAACTTCCAATAAATATGTTAAGTTTCAGCCATATCTGTATAATATTTTGGCCGTGGTCCCCGTTTCAACAGACAGACGGACCGACGGACATCGCTACAATGTCGTAGAATCGATCCCTAATCAATAATATATATACTTTATGGGGTCCCAGACCGATATTTCGATGAGTTACAAACAGAATGACAAACTTATACATACAGTATGTATACTTCGCACGTGTGAGAGCACACTTCATTTGTATGAGAGTATTCTCACATGTGCGGTGTTTTGAAGATCTCTGATTTAGACGCAAATTAATACAAAATTGCGAATTAAATAAATTTTTATAATTGTATTTAGAAAAATTATATAATTTTTGTGCAAAAAATAGACAATATTAAAAAAAAATTTTTTTTTTTTAATTTCGTTAGTCTTCGTGAGCGTGAGAAAAATTTTAACTACTCTCGTGAGCGTGCGTAAGCGTGAGAAGAAAAAAATATTTAAATATTTTTCATTCGTGAGCGGGGGTGAGTTAAAATTCACTCACGCGCCCATTTCTGTTTTGTGCTCATGTTTGCAACGTCCTAAAATATTGGTCCTAGACCAACCTTCAAGCATACCGATCAACTCATAATCACATATTGAGTCGATTTAGCGATGTCCGTTCGTCTGTTCATGTAAACAATGTAAACGCGATACAGGTAAAAATTTGGAATATATTAATAATTTGAAACTTAAGCTTCTTTTTTTATCGGTTCATATTTTGACTTAGCGTCAGTTTCTTCTTCTAGTCCTCATATAAACTACCCTCCCGATATTTAAAAAAATCTCTCAAAATTCTTGAAAAAAAAAATATTTTATTAAAATTCTGTTTGTAGGTGTGAAACGTGTATAATTAGTAAACCTGGGGGGTAATTGTGTATTTCGATTCGAAAAGAGAAGCTATTCGAACGCCATTTTTGGTTCCAATTTAAGGTACCTAAAATAATTTATGTTTGAGCGAAAATCTTTTGGCATATTAATGTTTATCCTTTTATTCTAAAAAAAAAAACAAAAAAATATTTTTCTCATAGCGAGTTTCATTTAACAAAGGATCAAAATTTTACGAATTCGAACAGTTTCTTTCGAATCGAATTACACAATTACCCCCCTGATTACAATTGGACCATGTTTGAACTTAGTCCCCATATAGAAATTTCGACCGATTTTTATTTCGGTCAATAGACAACAAAAAGATGTCTATATCGATTAAATTTAGTTTGAGTGTCTTTTGTTAATTAATATAATAACTAACAAAATATAGATCCTATGTTTGGACTTGGGACCCATTTTCCGGAAACACTAATGTAAGATATTATATGGACGGTCTGGATAAAAAAATCTTTAATCACTTAACTTTTTCCATTAAAATTCACTTAAAAAATACTTAAAATAATATATGTATATCAAAAATTTCTAAGGTGTGTTAACATGCTTTGGAATCGGGTGTAAAGCAAAAGTGAAAGCAAATTAGGAAATACAACTGAAAATCTATATATTAAATCAAAAAATAATTAAAAAAATTGCATATCGTGGTATTAAATAGTAAATGGGATAAGAAAAAAATTATAAATTAATAGAGAAAAACCAATTCGAATCATAAAAGAAAAGAGTCGAGGTGCCATAATTTGGTTTGGAGAGAAAAACTTAAAAAAAGAGGTGTATAAAAATCAGAAAAATCAAAAAAAAAAAAAAAATATTTAAATTATTTTTAGTTTGGAAATTCTGATGATTACTCACTTATCCACCCCATAATTAGCATGTAATTGTTGTTGATTTTGTTGTGGTATTTGTGGTTCAGAGGATTGCGCATCATCCTCTTGCCGTGGCGGTGAAGGATGTTTATTTATAATAACATTTGGAGGTAAAGGATCGGATTCTTCAAGATTTTGAGAATCATTTGAATCCAATTGATCACTTGAAAATTGAAAGTTGAAAATTAGTTAAATTTTAAATTTTAAATGTATAAAAGAAAAAAGAAATTAATCTTAAAGTTTGAGAATTTTAACTAAAAATATTGTTTTTTGGTAAGGCCCAATTAGTTAATTACTTAATTAATTTGTTTACAATTTTCAAATCCTTATAGATTTAATTTCCAAAATTTCTGAAAGTTTTTGGGGCAACCACAATCCTTTATTGTTTAGAAACCAATTTTTGTTTGACTCGTTTTTAAATTTCAAAAATATATTGTTAAAATACTCACTCTTTTTTAACATTTATCTCCAATTGACTTATGCCACGCATTAGCCTTGCCGGTGGTGATTTATTTTCTTTATTATCCTCTACCGATTTTGTATCCTCTTCATTGCTACTTGTAGCCCCCGAATTTTCTTCATCTTTTAATTTAGCATCTAATTTTAACGTTTCTACAAATACTTCTTGATCTTCTTCAGCTTCATCTTCGTCCACTTCCTTGACATCGTTATCTTTTAGAGAACAATTTTTCAATTCTATAGAGCCGGTGCCCACAAATGCACCTTCACTATTTATGGACATTTTACGATTTGAAGACATTTGCATTAGACGTTGTCTTTGAGCATCGTAGGCTTTAAATTTCGGTAGAGCATCATCGATAAAGGAAAAGGGGACACGTTTGTGCGAGACTCGTATTTTGCCAACATACATGACTTCAAAGAAGTGAGTATGATTTGGTGAGATATCGGCTAATAGGGAGAGGTTACTTTGAGCTGAGGTAGATGTTGGAATGTTAACCTGGAAAGAAAAAGAGAGGAAAGAAATAAAATTAGTTTACTCAATTGGAATTTAGAAAATTGGAATAAATTGAAATTTAGAAGATTTATGTATGTAAATAATATTAAATTATTATAATTCCGAATATTTTAATTGAAATTCAAAAGAATTTTTTTACCCAATTTCAAGTCAAATTTAGAAAAATTAGAAGATTTTAATTAAATTTTAAATGAAATTTTCTTATGAAGAAGGGTTCCCCAAATGTCCTCTGCCAACCTCCCTTTCCAGGGGCGTCTTATGGAGGGGCCCTTGGGCACACAAGAATTTCTATAAGAAAAAGTTCTTAGAATCTGAAACATTTTGTATTGGAAAATGTCTCAGTATCTGAGATTTATACGAAAAATGTTTCAGAAAAATAATTTAGAATCTGAGACTTTTTCTATACGAAAAATGTATCAGAACCTGATTTTTTTTCTATACAAAAAATGTCGCAGAATCTGAGCATTTATTATACGAAAAGTAACTCCGAATCTGAGGAAGGAAAACAAGTAAGAAAATTATAGTCGGTCAAGACCAACCATATAATACCCTACACAAGTGTTTCCCGATTTTCATGGGCCGATTGGGTCTTTCTTTTATCAAATCATTAATAAATGTAAGAAACACTCACAAACAAAATTTGAGTGAAATAGGCTTATAATTGATGCCAATTAACCGCTTTTACTGAATATCGGGCGAAATTTTCATATGGGGCCTAAATCCAAAATTGGTCCGATTATAATCAGATTTGATAAGGTTATTAAAGTACGCGTTAAACACAATCAAACAAAATTTTAATTAAATATTTTCTGTTTTCATGAAATTTGAAAGATTTATATAAACATCGGGATGGTGGTACAAGAAGAACTTGTCCGATTCCTTTTAAATTCAGAATGGTGATTATTAAATACACGACACGTTTGCCAGTCAAATTTCGAGAGGATATCTATTAAAATACGGTTATTAGAGTCATTTAAGCCAAAATTAAAGCGGACGTTTGTAAAGGGGCTTCGTCTAAACATAGACAGATTTTTTCCACTTCCAATAGGCTTCCTCCTTAGGTCAAACGAAGCTTAAGTTCCAAATTTCAACCAATTCGATTGATAATTGCGACCTGTATCTTGTTCACAGCGTTTAGATGGACGGACGGACATCGCTAGAATAATTAAAAAAGTTTTTCTGAGTCGATAGATATACTTGAAAGTGGGTATAGGGCCAGTTTTTTGGGTACACACAAAAAATTATTGGCTAAAAATTTTCAATTAAATCTATTGATCAACAAAATTTAAATGAGTCAATCAATGTTTTGATTGAAATTTTTGTTATTTTCTGAAACTGTCGAATTACAAATTTTCAACATACCAGATTTTTTTTTGGTTTTAATTTATTTGAATAGATTAATTCAAAAATATACAAAATACTTTCTTTTATTGTTTGCAACATAATGGAAAACAAAAAAGATGAATTTTTTGATTATTTTGTCATAAGCTTACAATTCGTTTGTTAAATCAATCATTATTTTGATTGACTATAAATAAAAAATTGGTAAAATTTTTGATCAAAATCGAAAAAATGTTTGATTGAAAAAATTTTCAATCAATCACCTACAATTTGATGATTGGTATAACAATTTTCTTAATTGGAGGAATTTCAATCAAAAAATTGATTGAATCCGCGTTTTTGTTGATTGAAATTCGTTTCAAATTTTTTCTGTGTTACAAACATCAGCACAAAGTCATTATAGCCTGTACCACAGAGTGGTGTAGGGCATAAATATCTCGGAATCTGAGACTTTCTATTAAAAAAATTTATCAGAATCTGAGACTTTTTCTATACGAAAAATATTCAGAATCTGAGAGTTTTTCTATAATAAAAATGTCTGAGAATATAAAAAAACTTTTCAGAATACTAAAAATATCTAAGAATTCTTAGACATGTTTCGTAAAAAAAAATTCTCAGATTCTGAGGTATTTATCTTATAGAAAAATTCTCAGATTCTGAAAAATTTTTCTTATAGAAAAATTCTCAGACACTGAAACATTGTTCGTATAGAAAAGTTCTCAGATTCTGAGACACTTTTCGTATAGAAAAATTCTCAGATTCTGAGAAATTTTGCGTATAGAAAAGTTCTCATATTCTGAGACATTTTTCGTATAGAAAAATTCTCATATTCTGAGACATTTTTCGTATAGAAAAATTCTCAGATTCTGGGACAATTTTCGTATAGAAAAATTCTCAGATTCTGAGACATTTTTCGTATAGAAAAATTCTTAGATTCTTAGACATTTTGCGTATAGAAAAGTTCTTATATTCTGAGACATTTTTCGTATAGAAAAATTTTTAGATTCCGAGACATAAAGAAAAATTCTTAGATTCGTACAGAAAAATTTTAAGATTCCAAGACATTTTTCGTATAGAAGAATTCTCAGATTCTGTGACATTTTTCGTATAGAAAAATATAAAAAAATACTCGGATTTTGAAACATTTTTTATACAGAAAAATTCTCAGATTCTGAGACATTTTTCGTATAGAAAAATTCACAGATTCTGAGGCATTTTTCGTATAGAAAAATTCTAAGATTCTGAGACATTTTTCGTATAGAAAAATTCTCAGATTCTGAGACATTTCTCGTATAGAAAAATTCTAAGATTCTGAGATATTTTTCGTATAAAAAAATTCACAGATTCTTAGGCATTTTTCGTATAAAAAAATTCTTAGATTCTGAGATATTTTTGGTATAGAAAGGTTTTCAGATTCTGAGAAATTTTTCATATAGAAAAATACTCGGATTCTGAGACATTTTTTATATAAAAAAATTCTCAGATTCTGAGACGTTTTTCGTATAGAAAAATTCTCAGATTCTGACACATTTTTAGTATAGAAAAATTCCCATATTCTGAGACATTTTTCGTACAGAAAAATTCTAAGATTCTAATACCTTTTTCGTACAGAAAAATTCTCAGATTCTGAGAAATTTTTCATATAGAAAAATACTCGGATTCTGTGACATTTTTCATGTAGAAAAATACTCGGAAAAATTCTCAGATTCTGAGACATTTTGTGTTTAGAAAAATTCTCAGATTCTGAGACATTTTTCGTATAGAAAAATTCCCATATTCTGAGACATTTTTCGTATAGAAAAATTCTCAGAGTCTAAGACATTTCTCGTATAGAAAATTCTCAGATTCTGACATATTTTTTGTATAGAACAGTTCTAAGATTCTGAGACATTTGTCGTATAGAAAAATTCTCAGATTCTGAGACATTTTTCGTATAGAAGAATTCTCAGATTCTGTGACATTTTTCGTATAGAAAAATTCTCAGATTATGAGACATTTTTCGTATAGAAAAATCTCAGATTCTGAGACATTTTTCGCATAGAAAATAATCTCAGATTTTGAGGCATTTTTTGTATAAAAAAAATTCTCAGATTCTAAGACATTTTTTATAGAGAAATTCTCAGATTCTGAGACATTTTTCGTGTAGAAAAATTCTCAGATTCTAAGACGTTTTTCGTATAGAAAAGTCCTCAGATTCTGAGACATTTTTCGTATGGAGACATTTTTCGTTTAGAAAGATTCTCAGATTCTGAGACATTTTTTGAATAGAAAACTGAGACATTTTGCATATTGAAAAGTTCTCAGATTTTGAGAAATTTTTCGTATAGAAAAATTCTCAGATTCTAAGGCAGTTTTCGTGTAGAAAAATTCTGACATTTTTCGTATAGAAAAAGTGTCAGATTCTGAGACATTTTTCGTATAGAAAAATTCTCAGACTCTGAGACATTTTTCATGCAGAAAAATTCTCAGATTCTAATAAATTTCTCGTATAGAAAAATTCTCTGATTTATTCTGAGACATTTTTCGTATAGAAAAATTCTCAGACTCTGAGACATTTTTCATGTAGAAAAATTCTCAGATTTTTCGTATAGAAAAATTCTCATATTTTGAGACATTTTCCGTATAGAAAAATTCTTAGATTCTGAGACATTTTTCGAAAAGAAAATTTCTCAGATTCTCATACATTTTTCATATAGAAAAATTTTCAGATATTGAGACATTTTTTGTATAAAAAAACTTTCAGATCAGTATAAAAAAACTTTTCGTTTAGAAAAATTTTCAGATGAAATTTTATAATTTCAATTGGCATTTTTAGAATTTCAGATAGAGTGTTAAAATTAAAAAAAAAAATAAATTTTAAAATTAACTCACCGTTCCTGCGGAATTACTGAGACCATGAGTATAGGATTTTGATGATTTCATCTTTGAGGATACTGGACTAGCATCATGTTGAGCCTGACGTAAAGCTTCGGTAAGCTTAAGATTTGTAGCCGGTGTTGTATGGACACCATTACCGGATAAAGCTTTTTGTATAGACAAATCGCCACCGGAACTACTATTGGCCACTAATGTCTGAGGTATACTGCCAACGGAACCGCCCAAAGTATGGGCGGGATCACGCATTTGATGCATTAATTCGGCCATCTGTAAAACGAAAAGAGGTCATACTTAATTAAAAAAAAAATTGTTTAAAATATTTAAAAAATAAAAAAATAAAAACAATAAAATCTTTAATACAGTCACTTGAAAAAATTAAACAATTATTATTATTTTTTGTTAATAAAACATGCCTTTTGTTTAGTTAAACCATTATATAATCTGTAATAGTATTTATTATAATGCGTCCTTAGAGATATTTATACCCTACACCACTCTGTGGTACAGGGTATATTGAGTTTGTGCTGATGTTTGTAACTACCCGAAATATTGGTCCTAGACCTACCTTCAAGTATACCGATCGACTCAGAATAACTTTTTGAGTCGATTTAGCGATGTCCGTCCGTCCGTCCGTCTGTCCGTCCGTCCGTCCGTCCGTCCGTCTGTCCATCTATCGGTTTAAGCACGATACAGGTCGCAATTTTCCATCAATTGACCTGAAATTTGAAACGTAAGCATCTTTTGGCCCAAGGACGAAGCCTATTGAAATTGGAGAAAATCGGTCCATGTTAAGACCTAGCCCCCATACAAACGCCCCCTTTGGATTCGGCTTTAATGACTCTAATAACCGTATTATAATATATATCGCTTTGAAATTCAGCAAGTAATCAAATTTTGTATGCAAAAATCACCATTCCGAATTTCAAAGGAATCGGGTCAGTCCTTCTGGTAGTCCCCATACAAACCACCTTCCCGATATTCACATAATTCCCTCAAAATTCATAAAAATGGAAATATTTGATAAAAAATTATTTTTAGGTGCTAAACGTGTACTTTAGCAACCTTATCAAATCGGAATATAATTGGACCATTTTTGGACTTAGTCCCTTATATAAAAATTTCGATCGATATTCAGTTAAATTGTTCTATTGACAAAAAAAAATTAACCAATTCTACTTAAAATTGATCTGTGTGTGTTTTCTACACTAAATAAAGATCTAACAAAAGACAGATACAATCGGTCCATGTTTGGACTTGGGACCCATTTTCCGGAAAACACTGGTGTAGGGTATCATATGGTCGGTCTTGACCGACTATAACTTTCTTACTTGTTTAAAAAACAATTTAACTTAATTGCTGCTGTAGTGGTAGTGGTGTGGTGTCCCATATTTTACATCATTCATGGAATACATGTGTGTAGTAGTAACCTACGTAATCTTTTATTACCTTTTTGCTTTTTTTTTATTCAATTTGAAACTACCCTAGTAAAAATGTTTAACACAAAGAGGTTGTATCAAATAATATCTGAGATTGTATTATTTTCGATAAAAAGATATAAAAATTGATACAATTTGATCCGGGATTTGGTCAAATCTACCCCGAATTAAAAACAAGTAAGAAAATTATAGTCGGTCAATACCGACCATATAATACCCTACACCAGAGTTTCCCGCTAAATCGGAATATGGACCGATTAGATCTATATTTTGTCAAATCTTTAATAAGTGTTAAAAACACTCAAAAATCAAATTTGAGTGAAATAGGCTTCTATTTGTTGACAATAAGCCGCTTTAACTGAATAAAAGGCGAAATTTTCACAAGGGGCCTAAGTGCAAAACTGGTCCGATGATAATCAGATTTGATAAGGTTATTAAAGTTAGCGTTTAACATACACAAACAAAATTTTAATTAAATATTTTCTATTTTCATTAAATTTGATAGATTTATTACTAAAAGAAGATCTGGTCGGATTTCTTTAAAATTCGGAATGGTGATTTGTAGAGACAAAATTCCAAATTTCGAATAGATACCTATTATAATACGGTTGATAGAGTCATTTAAGCCAAAACTAAAGAGGACCTTTGTATGAGGGCTAGGTCTATTTATGGACCGATTTTTTCCAATTTCAATAGGCTTCGTCCTTGGGCCAAAAGAGACTTAAGTTTCAAATTTCAAGTCAATTGATTTAAAATTGCGACCTGTATCGTGTTTACACCGTTTACATGGACAGACAGACGGACGGACGGACGGACATCGCTAAATCGACTCAAAAAGTGATTCTGAGTCGATCGGTATGCTTCAAGGTGGGTCAAGGACCAATATTTCGGGTAGTTACAAACATCAGAACAAACTCATTATACCCTGTACCACAGTGTGGTGTAGGGTATAAAAAGAAATACAGCGCCATTCCAAAAAAATTAGGATCCAAAAATATATGATTATATATTATTACATTAAATTATTTATAATTAGATCCCAAACGGTAAATTTCATTTAATTTGATATTAAAACAAGTAAAAAAGTTAATTCGGTCTTGCCGAATGTAGTGATACCCTCCACAATTTCAAAAATATTATTGCAAAAGATTTTGTTTAAAAGACAATTTAAAAAAAAAAAAAATTTAAAAAAAAAAATTTTTTTTTATAAAAAAAATTTTCGCGAAAAAAAAATTTTGGTAAAAAAAAACGCGATGTTTTTCTTTTTTTGTCAAAAAATATGTTCGTACTTGTTTAAATACCATTTGGTGTTCAATTATGTTCACATATGTCAACCAGCAGCCGAATTAAAGCATTTTGTATTTTTAGGTTATGTTGAATGTACTAAAATTTTAGAGGTGTCCTTACATTTTCGTTTATAACTTTTGAACCGCTGAACCGATATTGCTCAAATGCAATACCAAACTTCTCGGGAAAACTTCCAATAAATATATTAAGTTTCAGTCATCTCAGTGTAATATTTTGGCAGTGATCACATTTTCCACAGACAGACATCGCTAGAATGTCTTAAAATCGATCGGGGATCATAGGGCATTCCATGTCAAATCAGTCACTTTGAAAAATTTTTTTTAGATTTTCCCAATTTGTTTACAGTTTTTAGTACCCTTCGAAAACTCCTTCGTGGTTTAAATTTTTTTGATGACCCGTTCAAAATATATCGAATTTTTAAAAATTGGTAGTTTGTTCCTTTACTCAAACTTCTTTTACTCATAACTTCTTCAATAATGGCCCAAATTTAAATTTTTTTTATTCAAAATTTTTGTTTTTTTACGTACTTTTTAAAAAAAAGTCCCAAAAAATTCTTAAAAGCGCTCTAGTATGCGATTTTTAAGTTTTAAAATTTAGATCTCATTTTGTTGTAGGGTAAAAATAAATTGGGGTCGGTCTCACTAATGACCCCTCCCGGACGCACCATTGGACCGGTAGAAGCTGATTAAATAAAACAAATTTACAAAAAATAAAAAAAATTGTATGGGGACCGCCTTAACAGTTAAAGATAGAGGGTACGTGTTTGGACTAAAAAAATATTGTGGTTCAGTCATACATTTTGTTGCTCTAAGGGCACTATTAGGGCAGTTAGAGCGGTTGGAGCAAATTTTAAAAAATGTGGTTTTGTGTGGTAGCCCCCTTAGATATTGGAGATAGGGTATTAGTTTGTTCCAAAGAAATGTTAAGACGTAAAAAATAATGGCGGTCTGTCTCATAAAGGACTCCTCTATGATGCACCATTGGAACAGTAGAAATGAGTTTAAGATTGGAAAATTACAATAAAATTTTTTCAAAAAATTTAAAAAAATAGTAATAATCGTTATCCCACGATCCTCCTGGGCAAAACATTTGTAGAATCGATAGAAGTTTTACACAAAAAAATTTAAAAAAAATCGAAGAGTACAAACATTTTCAAAAATGAGATTTAAATTTTAAAACTTAAAAATCGCATACTAGAGCGCTTTTGAGATTTTTTTTGGTATATTTTTAAAAAAAGTACGTAAAAAGACAAAAATTTTGAAACAAAAAAATTGAAGTTTGGACCATTATTGAAGAAGTTATGAGTAAAAGAAGTTTAAGTAAAGGAACAAACTACCAATTTTTAAAAATTCGATATCTTTTGAACGGATCATCAAAAAAATCGAAGGGTACTAAAAACTGTAAACAAATTGGGAAAATCAAAAAAAAAAGTTTTTCAAAGTGTCCGATTTGACATGGAATGCCCCATATACTTTATAGGGTCCCAAACCGATATTTCGATGAGTTACAAACGGAATGACAAACTTATATACATATACCCTCTATCACTATGTGGAGGGTATAAAAATAGATATAATATATAGTTATATCTTATTAGATCTAATATTTTGTTTGATATCAAAATTTTTTTTTTATTTAATAATTTTCAAAATTATCCCATGTAATTAGTTTTTTCGGAAATTTGAATTTCGCTACAATTGGTCCCGTACCTACTTTAGCCAAATTATTAAAAATAATCCACTGTTCACCGTTGCGTATGATTGTTATTTATAGGTAATTACAAAATTAATCATACGCCTTATACATTTTTCAAGCAATTATAATTATAATAAAAGTTCACCAACTTCAAATGCGTGCAAAAAAAATCTAGCGCTTAACTAAAAAAGCCTTAGGGGGTTTGTTATGGAATATGCCTACTTTAATTTGTTTTTGGTTTCATCCCCTTCCGATTTTGGTTGTTACACTGTGTTATATATGATTATATCAGAAACTTTTTACTCGGGCTTATACAATTTCTGGTAATTGATTCCGGGAGTGGGGAATATCGTTGTATATATATTTTTTTTTTGCAATTGACATTATTACATTCAGATGTATTCGTACAACAATATTGTTGCACGAATGAGGTCTGTTTGTTTTTAAAATGTTTTTTTTTCCATATGTTAGTGTATAAATGTTGTTGAATAATTAATTTAAAATGTTCATTTGCGCATTTTTTAATGTTTCAATATACAACAATTTGTGTATAACAACAAAAACAGCAGCAGCATCACCAGTATCTTTCTATCAATTTTAACAGGAGTAAAAAGTTCATATACTGGCATACACAGCATCTGTATTGGGAAGCAGCAACAAGTTCAAGAGGGTTAAACTAACATATTTATGGTCGTTAAAACAATTCCACGCATGACAAATATTTTCATGTCGTTACAGGGAATTCGTTGGATTTAATGGCAATAGGTGTGGAGCTTTTAAAATTAAAACTAAATTTTTTAAAACAAACTACTATTTTATATTTTGAAGAGCAATTGCCCACACATTCGAAATTCGAAACCGATAAATTAATGAACTTGAACTTGAATAATCTTTTTTTTATTAAGTCCCTAGCAAAAAAGTTTTGATTTGATACAATCATATTATTACTAATCCAAGCAATTCAATTGATCTTTTTCAAAATTCACATGCTCTTAGTCGAATTTGGAGTGATGGTATTGGAATTTCCAGTATTTTGAAAAAATATTTTGTTTTTAAACATATTGATGCTAAAAGTTGGGCAATATAGAGTAGATTTGTGCTTAATCGTTCAATTGAATGAGCGCTCATTCTCGTTCATTTCAGATAAAAGACCTAGTTCTTTCATCTAGTTCAATCGCTCTTTTGGCTTTTTCGTTCAATAGTTCGTGAACAAATCATTTTGATCATGTCTGTTGGTCGTTCATCTAGTTCAAATCGGTCAATTTTGGTTTTCGTTCAACAGTTCGTGATCGAATCATTTGGATCATGTCTGTTGTTTTGAATTTCGTTCAAAAAATACAAAAATGTTGAATAAAAACATTAATTTAAAAAAAAATATAAAAAATTTTTGTAAAAAAACACTTAAGTGATGAGAAAACGTGCTAAAAATGGAGAAAAAACTAACGCCTATTGACAAAATTAACAAAAAAAAAAAAATTTAACAACTGAACTGAAAGAAAAATTTTAAGAAATGACCAATTGAGCTGAATGAACGAAAAGAACTATAAGAGCTGAAATGAACGAACTAGATAAACCGCTCAGTTAAGTGAATAGTTCAATTGAACTAGTTCGTTCGTGAACGACACAACTCTAATATAGAGTACATTCCGGGGAAAAATTTAAAAAATGTTCATGAAATTGATTTGCGTCTTTAAAACCGAAAAGTGTGTACTTAACCCTTTTTTCTATTTAGCTAAATTTGTCTCAAAAGCGGCTTTGAAAGAGTTTAAACGAAGGTGCTCTCTTTTGCGCAGCTTTAGAGAGTTTTTTAAAAACAGAGAGTGTAAAAAATCAATCAGTTGCTTACCAGCATTCAATGAACCAGAAATTTCTTTCAGTATTGAAACAGTTTCCATTGTTTTGTCACTCACTGTATATATAAAAATGTTCCAATAATCATTTTTTTATACCCTCCACTCTAGTGATAGAGGGTATATATAAGTTTGTCATTCCGTTTGTAACACCTCGAAATATTGGTCTAAGACCCCATTTTTTTTTTCCTTTATTTATTCCACTTGGGAACATAGGGCTTCTACAATGAAATTCCAACTTATTCTATCATGACATATTAATTTTAGTTCATCAAAAGATTTGTTGATGCTTGTTAATTCGTTTAAAACTGTTCTACGCCAGGTATTTTTTGGACGACCGGAGCGGCGACTTCCTTGGGGATTCCATTCTAATGCGGTTCTCGTAACGCTGCCAATTGGTTTTCGGAGAGTGTGCCCGATCCATCTCCATTTTCGTCTTGCTATTTGACGTATTATAGGCTCTTCATTCGTTATCTTCCAGAGGTCTGTGTTTGTTATTGTGTTTGGCCAAAATATTCTACATATTATTCGCAGACATTTGTTTATAAAGACCTGGAGCTTCTGAGCTATACTATTTGACATTAGCCAGGTTTCGCTTCCGTAAAGCAGTGTGGATTTTACGCAAGCATTAAATATACGGATCTTTGTTTTTTGTGATATCTGCGGTGACCGCCACGTTTTATTAAGACGACCAAATGCAGACCTAGCCTTTTTAAGCCTACTGGAAACATCTTCCTCAACCCCACCATCTATTGACATTATGCATCCTAGATAACAAAAGTTGTTTACATATTTTATCGTCTGGTTTTGGATTTTAATTTGGTTGTCGGTAACGTTATTTAATCGCATTGCATGTGTTTTTTCAATGTTAATTTCTAAACCAACTGTCCTTGCCAACGTTACTAAATCATCCACTTTACTTTGCATGTCCTTGAAGTTATGGGATATAAGGCAGATATCGTCTGCAAAATCTAAGTCCTCCAGATGTTTGTGAAAGTCCCATACAATACCTCTTTTCGTCGCGCAAAGTCTTGTCATTATATCATCAAGTACAACAGCAAAAAGCAAAGGAGAAAGTGGACAACCTTGTTTCACTCCGGCGTTTGTACTGAAAGGCTCACTTATCATACCATTATGACGAACTTCTAATGAGGTATTGATGTACATAGCCTTGATGAGGTTTATTAGTTTTGAAGGTACACCCTTGGCTCTTAAAGCGGCCCATATTGCACAACGTCTTATCGAATCGAAAGCTTTTTTAAAATCGACGAAAACTAAATAAAGCGGTGTGCGCCATTCTACAGACTGTTCAATTATGACTCGGAGAGAGTTTGTCTGGTCCAAGCAATTTCGATGTGGACGGAAACCTGCCTGTTCGTCCCTTAGAGACTGCTCAACGCACTGCAGTCGATGGTTTATTATTATAGCAATTACTTTGTAAATAGTGTTGAGCAGGGTGATACCCCTCCAATTATCACATATGGACAAATCATTTTTCTTCGGAAGTTTTATGATGGCTCCTTTTGTCCATGAATTAGGAAGCTGTTCACTTTCCCAAGCATCACAAATATAGGGGTGTAAGATTTCTGCTGATATTGCAGGATTAGCCCATTGTAGTAGACCCCATAAAGTATATATATTCATGATCCTCGATCGATTTTAAGACGTCGTCCGTCGGTCTGTCCGTCTGTCTGTCTGTTGAAAACACGCTAACTTTTGAAAGACTTTACGGAGGCTCCTGAAGTTTGGCATATATGTTGGTCAGGTTGGTATTGCAATCCATCGAAATCGGTCTAGTGGTTCAAAAGTTATGAGCAAATGACTGAATATCGGCAAGGGTTTTTCGTGAATTTACGAAATAAAAATCAAGCTAACTTTCATAAGGCAATTCTGAGGATGCTGAAGCCCGGCATATATTTTTGTCGTTCCCCTGGCCTGGTTCATTTCGAATTTCAGCCAAATCGGTCCAGTGGTTCAAAAGTTATTAGCAAAACCGTGAATTTCAGATTAGCTTCACCCTAAATTCACGTGTTGAAAACCCGTTAAACATGTTTTAAAAACATTGTAGTCACAAAAATATTTTACAACGTATTTTTGTCACTCAAAAATATTTTTACATTAAAAAAAAAAAATACACTCGAAAAAAATTTTACACTAAAAAAAAAATTTACACTCAAAAAAATTTAGTAAATTATTTTTTTTTTTTCAAAAATTAGTTTAAAAAAAAGTGTTTTTACACAAAATAAAATATTTCTTATCAAAAAATATTTTTCAAGTTAGAAAATTTACTATCACTTAAAAAGGGCATTGTGGAGGGTATTCATAGATTCGGCCAAGTCGAATTTAACTTTTCAACTTGTTTTTTTTTTAATTTTCCAAAAATCCAAAATAATCTTGATTAAATTGGCAGGGTTTTGTAAATTTTTTGATATGATCATTTATCGATAAATGGAAAGACTGCAGGCAAAATACTATAAAAATCAAAGGACCTTCGGTCACAAAATACACATTATTCTATGATTTGTCATGGAATTGATTATATATTTAATTAATGGTAACTCTTTCAGCGTAAGTCCATTTATTTTATTAAATAAAAAAAGTGTTACCCCCTAATATTTACATGTACATAAAAATTTACCATTGGATGATAGAGTAAAAGGATTATAAAAGCATTTTACACTATAATTTTATGGGTTTATAATGATTTACGGTAAGTTAAAGAGTTTAACTCAATTAAATTTGTATAATTTATAGTAGTACAATTTACTTATTTGAATAAAAAAAAATATATATATTTTTAAAAATGTTGTAAATATGTAAAATTATAATGGATTTGTAATGATGACCACAAAATAGTTGTGATTATAAAAGTTGGAAATTAAAAAAAAAATTAAAAACCACATAATGCACTTTAACAATTTTGTAGGTAAAATCAACTGACAGATGAAACAACTAATAATGTAGTTGTTTCTTTCAAATTCTCGGAAATGAAGCAAATACAACTGAAACAACTAAATATGTAGTTAATTTGTAAATTCTCGGAAATTTAACAAATACAATTGTAGTTGATCATTGACAGTTAATAATAAAAATAACTACTTTAAATCAGTGTTACTACATGCTGTATATTTTGGACAGTTGTTTTAAAAACCAATGGTCAAAAATAGTTGCTGGTAATTTTTCATGGGAAATCAACTAAAATTGTAGTTGAAAACAACTGCCACCGAAAAGCAATTTACGAAATAGAAGCACCAGTACGTTCTTACTCTTTAAAATAGTGAAGATCTCCACAACCGATTTTTAAAGGAATTTCCCAAAATTTCGCGATTTTTGGATTTAGATTTGATCTATTCGAACTGTTGCACGAAATGAACTTTTGAAACCGTCGAGTTTAAAAAAGGACTTTTTAAGTTGAGCTTTAGTACATATAATTTAGAAATTTTATTTTTCCCTTCCTGCGAACAACTAACTTGTAGTTTAGAGTGGAATTTTTTTCAACTTTTGGTTATTCGAAGTGTACTGCTAAATTTGTACTCTTCTAGGCCTAAAAATTATGTGGTACAAATTTGAGGCCAATCGGATCAACGCTGAACACGAATATCAAAAAAATTTCACTGAAACTTAACATATTTATTGGAAGTTCTCCCTAGAAGTTTGGTATTGCATTTGAGCGATATCGGTTCAGCGCACAGAGGGTACCAAAAGTGAGGATTAATTCAAAAGCTGAACTTTATCCTACACATTCGTGTGTAGGATAATAGAAGTTTGGTATTGCATTTGAGCGATATCGGTTCAGCGCACAGAGGGTACCAAAAGTGAGTATTAATTCAAAAGCTGAACTTTATCCTACACATTCGTGTGTGGTACTGGGTGAAAGGTAATTAAATTCTACATCACTATTTGCGAAAAACTTTTGTTTTGAGTAAATTACTCTATCGACTGTGAGCTGTCAAAGTCAAATAATTTTTCAAAATTTTTCGTGCCGTGCCTAAAACTGAAAATTGAGATATTTTGGGTGCTTATTAAGCGTTCTAAAAGCAATTTTATTAAACTGGAACCATCAACTTCAGTTATTTGGCTACATAATTGCATTAGTGTTTTTTAGATAAATGTTTTGCAAATATTTTTAATATTTTTTTAAAAAGTGCTCCATATTTGGGGTATTTTCGATATATACACAGAGTTTCAACAAATTTCTTGTTGCGATCCAGCAAATTTTATTAAGTGATATTTTAATATAGTATTTTAGCTTATATATTCCATACCAAACTTTTGCAGAGGCACCGCGTTTTTTTACTTATTAAAATTTTTGTGAAAGAACTCCAGTTGCTAAAAAAAAGCTGAAAAAACATATGAGAAAGGGCATTATGGGAGACCCCTTAGTTAGAGGAGATACGGGGTGCGTACGTTGAAAAAAAAGTTGGGGATGAAAAAATAATGATAGTTGATCTCACATTTCACCCTCTAGGAGCCAGCATGGAGCGGCTGCAACTGATTTCATTAAAAAACAAGTGAGAGTGTTAAATTCGGCTGTGCCGAATCTTTTATACCCTCCAAAATGTAAAAAAAATTAAAAACAAAATTTTGTCAGTGGCGTTTCTTTTTTTTTTTTGGGGAGGGGGGGTTGATGGGGTCTGTGGGGGACGTTGAGAGCACCTTCCCATCGCGGTAAATATACCAAATGTTTCATTTATTTAACAAAAATACAAAAAAACATGTTAAAATGTGTATTTTTTTAGATGTTGGTTAAGTTCTTCAAGGGGGAACTTTTTCCCCTTTGGTCCGATTTTGCCAGTTTCCGAACTTAACCTGCCTAGGAACATAAGATATATTTGTGCCAAACTTGAGGGGTCTAGCTCTTTTATTTTGGACTGCATCGTGTTAACTACAGACGGACGGACGGACGGACAGACGGACGGACGGACGGACGGACATCGCTAGAATATCTTAGAATCGATCACTGATCAATAATATATATACTTTATGGGGTCCCCGACCGATATTTCGATGCGTTACACACGGAATGACAAAGTGAGTATACCCCCTTACTGTAGTTGGAGGGTATAAAAAAATGTGTATGGGGACCACCTTAAGGGTTAGATATACAGGGTAGGTATATTCTAAGAAAATGTTTGGGTTAAAAAAATATTGGGGGTCGGTCACATATTCGACATCTCTAGGGGCACCCTTGGGGCAGTTAGAGCTGTATGAGCAGATTTTATAAAAATGGCATTTTGTATGGGAGCCCCATTATCGAGTGGAGATACGGTATAAGTATGTTCCAAAAAAATGTTGGGGGGTAAAAATTAATGGGGGTCGGTCTTATTGACTAATACTCTAAGACGCACCCTGGAAGCGGTAGGAGCTGATTTCATAAAATAAATTTAAAAAAAATAAAAAAACAATTGTATGGGGACCACCTTAAGGGTTAAAGATAGAGGGTAGGTATATTCTAAGAAAATGTTGGGATTGAAAATATATTTGGGGTCGGTCGCACATTTGACATCTCTTGGGGCAGATAGAGCGGTAGGAGCAAATTTTTATAAAAAGGTTATATCTTCTTTTTTAATAAAAAAATATTTTCTATATTTTTTTTTTCTGTAAAACATTTTTTTTACTAAATAATGTATAGTTAGTCTAAAAAAATATAAATATTTATAATAAAGGGCTTTTCTGAATTAATCCCCAGTTTACATATGTTTCAACCCACTGTGCAGCGCTTCAAAAGTTATGAACGAAAATGTAAGCACACCTCAAAAATTTCAGTACATTCAACATAACCTAAAAATACAAAATGCTTTAATTCGGCTTCTGGTTGACATATGTGAACATAATTGAACACCAAATGGTATTTAAACAAGTACGAACATATTTTTTGACAAAAAAATAAAAAAATCGCGGATTTTTTTTACCAAAATTTTTTTTCTCGGAAATTTTTTTTTTAAAACTTTTTTTTTTTCAAAAGTTATTTCCTTTTAAATAAAGTTTTTTGAAATTGTGGAGGGTATCACTACATTCGGAAAGGCCGAATTTAACTTTTTTACTTGTTTAACCCATTTTGGACCAAGATTCAATTTTATTTTTCTTTTTTGGAAAAAGGTACTTTTTTAAGGTAATTAGCACCCGCTGATCTCAAAAATCCTGTCAAAAAAATTTTTCAATGTGCCGTTTTCCCAGAAAAGCCTGTATTCCAACTTTTTATGCAATTTTAATATTTGGATTTATTTGCTATTTTATTAATTTATTTCATTATTTTCAAAGTAAATAGTTTCAAAATAATTCAAATAATGGGAATTTGATAATAAATTAAATCTAGAAAAATTTTAAATTAGTCAAAAAAATTAAAAGCCGAAAATCGAAAAATGCTAAATTTTCGTTTTTGCTTGAAACAATTTCTGTGCTGATTTGCATTGTATTTAATGGACATATAAATTGCGGTGGTAAAGCGGGTATATTTTTTTTTTTAATTGCAGAAAGATAAGACTTAACATTCATAACCACATTTACCCGAAATTCCAGCTCTTTCATACATAAATATTTTTTGGAAAAAGGTGTTCTCTACTGTTCGAAAAATCGAACAGAGGATCAAAATGGGTTAAATTTGAAATAGCAATATCTCAATAACCGTTCGACCGATTTTTGTTTTTATACCCTCCACTTACAATTAGTGATAGAGGGTATATATAAGTTTGTCATTCTGTTTGTAACTCATCGAAATATCGGTCTGGGACCCCATTAAGTACATATATTTATGATCCCCGATCGATTTTAAGACATTCTAGAGATACCCGTCTGTCTGTCTGTGGAAATGGTGATGACGGACAAAATATTACACGGAGATGACTTAAACTTAACATATTTATTGGAAGTTCTCCCGAGAGGTTTGGTATTGCATTTGAGCGATATCGGTTCAGCGGTTGGAAAGTTATGAACGAAAATGTAAGGACACCTAAAAAATTTTAGTATATTCAATATAACCTAAAATGCAAAATGCTTTAATTCGGCTGATGTTTGACATATCTGAGCATAATTGAACACCAAATGGTATTTAAACAAGTACGAACATACATATTGACAAAAAAAAGAAAAAAATCGCGGATTTTTTTTCGCGGAAATTTTTTTTCAAAAAAATTTTTTTTTCTTCAAAAGTAATTTCCTTTTAAATAAAATTTTTTGCAAAAATCTTTTTGAAATTTTGGAGGGTATCACTACATTTGACAAGGCCGAATTAAACTTTTTTACTTTTTTACTTGTTTTTTTTTTTAATTTTTAAAAATTCATAACTTTGATCTCCAACCGCCACGGGTTAATACGATTGGCCTCAGACTTGTACCACATAAGTTTAAGGCCTGGTGCAATAAAAATTTGTCCGGACATTCAAAATCGTAAGTAAAAATTTTTTGCCGTACAAAATAAATGTCGATATTATATAGTTACTGTAAAACTTTTCGATGTTCAGTCAATTTAATATTTTTAAATCGCCTCTAAAAACTTATACCCGCACAATCGGCCACTATCATGTAAACACAAATAATATAATTTTTTTTTTATAGACAATATAAAACATTAAATCATGAATGTATTTGGTATTGAATTAATAGCTAATTTGTTTTAATAAAAAAAAAATAAAAGATTTAAAATTTATTTTTAAAAATTTCCATTTCATCACTGATCACTCATTGAATGGATGATATTTGTATTTTTATTTTATTATAAAAGCAATTACAAATTGTGGTTTTCTTATATTTTTAAACACCATTTACATCTTGCTCTTCATTTACATTTTTTTTTTGTTTTTGTTAAACAATAAAAACTAAATTTAAAATATATTTTCTATGCTAAACGATGTTAAGAAAAAGTTTTTGCTGATAAATGGCAATTAATTTGTGTGTGACACATTTCTGGCGGTTTTATTTGATGGGTTTTTATGGTCAACCAGCAAGCAACAACACACAAAACGGGAACGGTAACGAGTGTCATTGGTAATTGGTTGCCAAAAAGGCAACACGACCTTTCTTCAATGTAAAATTTGTCTTTGAAATGAAAAAAAGAAAAAAAAAACCAAATTGCTTAATCAAATAATGATTAACCTGTTAGGCGTTCAATTGTTCATGATTAGACTGGGACCTTATTTCTGGTAAGTAGTGTTCTGGATATTCGGATATTCGGTTATGGCCTATTTTAACTTTCTTACTGTTTTTTTTTTTTTTTTCTTTCTTAACATGACGCATTTTTAAGTCACAATCAGTTAAAGGGTTAAAGATTCTTCTCTTGTATATTTTTTTAATTTTTATTGCACTTGCAGACAAGATAGCGTCTTCCTTTTTTTTATTTTTTTTTTGTTTAAACTTTAAGAGCTGCAGATGGCCTTGTCTTATAGAAAATTAAAATTTTTAAATGTTGCTAAAACAAAAAAAAAAACTTATGATATCACGTTTTAGTTTGATGATATTTTGCTCTTTTCAATCATCATTTGGTTTGCATTTTGGGTTATTTTTAAATATTTTTTTTGTTGTTGTCGTGTTTTATGACGATTTTTTTTTTATTTAAATAATAATGATTTTTGTTTTAAATTTGTATTTGAACGTAATAAATTTGAAAAAAAAATATTTTAGTAAAACAAATAATTATTCATTTAAAAATTTTAAAAAACTTTCATGACGTTATTTAAATTTTCTTGAAATGATCACTATAAATAAATGCAATTAACGTACATATTTAAATAAAATCAAAATTTATAAGGGATTACAAATTGCATAGGCCAAAAAAAAGAAATAATTTAATTTCAAAAAACACGTGAAGAAAAACAAGTAAGAGTGTTAAATTCGGCTGTGCCGAATCTTTTATACCCTCCAAAATGTAAAAAAACTAAAAAAAACAAGTAAGAGTGTTAAATTCGGCTGTGCCGAATCTTTTATACCCTCCAACATCCAAAAAAAAATTCAGGGTCGTTTTCTTTTTTTTTTTGGGGGGGGGGGAGGTCGGCAGTGGTCATTGGGGGACAAATTTCTCCTCGAAATTCATTCTTATGCTTTTTGCACTTAAGAAATACATGTTTATCATTATTTTACAAATTTTTTTTAATCCACGCCCACAAAAGGGGGGCGGGCCGAAAAAAACGATATTTCTAATCCCCCGGGTCCAAATGCAAGGCTTTGAGCTTCTTGAAGCATAAAAATGTTGCATTTGTTAAACAAAAACACAAAAAATCATGTAAAAATATGGTGTTTTTTAGAGGCTGGTTTAGTTCCTCAAGGGGGAACTTTTTTCCCCCTGGTCCGATTTTGCCCATCTCCGAACTTAACCAGCCTATGAACATAAGACATATTTCTGCCAAACTTCAGGAGTCTAGCACTTTTATTTTGGACTGTATCGTGTCTTCCACAGACGGACGGACGGATGGACGGACAGACGGACATCGCTAGAATGTCTTAGAATCGATCACTGATCAATAAAATATATACTTTATGGGGTCCTAGACCGACATTTCGATGCGTTACATACGGAATGACAAAGTGAGTATACCCCCATACTGTAGTTGGAGGGTATAAAAAAAAATGTCAGGGGCGTTTTTATTGGGGGACGTTGAGAGCACCTTCCCATCGCGATAAATATACCAAATGTTTAATTTATTTAACAAAAAAAAAAAAAACATGTTAAAAAGTGTTTTTTTTCAGAGGTTGGTTCAGTTCTTCAAGGGGGAACTTTTTCCCCCCTTTTCCGATTTTGCCCATTTACGAACTTAACCTGCCTAGGACTATAAGACTATTCGTGCCAAATTTCAGAAGGATAGCTCTTTTATTTCGACTGCTTCGTGCCATCTACAGACAGACGGACATTCACAGAATGTCTTAGAATCGATCATGATCAATAATATATATGGGGCATTCCATGTCAAATCGGACGCTTTGAAATTTTTTTTTTTAGATTTTCCCAATTTGCTTACAGTTTTTAGTACCCCTTGAAAACTCCTTCGTGGTAAATTTTCAGATTTTTTTGATGACCCGTTCAAAAGATATCGAATTTTTAAAAATTGGTAGTTTGCTCCTTAACTTCTTCAATAACACTGTGCTACAGTGAAAAAATACTTCTAATGTGACATGGTATAGGTTTTTAGTTTTGTCGAGTAGATTACAAAAATGCCCATTTAACTTGCCAGACACCCTCAAATTTTAGAGCTATTGTCAAAAAACGTTTTTTTTTGGACTTTGCTCACTAAACCTTGTGTAATTCAGAAAATTTTCAACCGATTTTAAATTTTTTAACTGTTTTTGATAGAAGAAGGATAGGGCTTTCCAAGTGTGTGAATTGGTCTACACATATAAGAAAGATATCTATTGATTTTTTCTATAATATCAAATTTTTTTGTTATTTTTTTGAAAATTTTTCGAGTTTATCGATTTTTTTCTGCTATAGTTTGTTTAACAACCTTTATATTTATAAACATATTTTTAAAGAAAATTTAGTTCTGAATTCGATGAGCTTTATCCTGTGAAAATCAGATAAGAATTGACAGAGCTGTAATAATTTTTCTAAAAAGGAAATTAAGATTTTTCAGGAAATCGCAGTTCAGACAACGCAGGCAAAAAAATAAATTTATCATAAAAGGTCATGTACAGTATTTTTAAAGGTTTTTGGCGCGCTGAATCCTAATCTGGCCTTTAAATTGTTCTATCGCATCAGGTTTTTGAGATATTAAACATAAATTGATATATCAAAAACTTAATAAGATACCGCAATTTCAAGGTCAAATTTGAATTCAGAGGGCCAAAAACCTTTAAAATAATGATACGCGAACTCTCAGTATGTTCGTTTATTTTTTTATTTTTTTGCCTGGGTTGTCCGAACGGCAATTTCATGCAAAATCTTAATTTTATTTTTTAGAAAAATTATCACAACTCTGTCAATTGTTATTCGATTTTTCGGCATAAAGCTCATCGTATTCACAATTAAATTTTCTTTAAGAATACATTTATAGATATAAATATTATTGAACGAACTATAGCAGAAAAAATCGATAAACTCAAAAATTTTTCAAAAAATAACAAAGAAATTAGATATTGTTGAAAAAATCAATACATATCTTTCTTAGATGTATAGACCAATTGACACACATAAAAAGCCCTATATTTTAACTATCCAAAACAGTTAAAAATTTGAAAATCGGTTGAAAACTTTTTAAGTTACACGTGGTTTAGTGAGAAAAGTCCCAAAAAAATGTTTTTTGACAATAACTTTAAAATTTGAGGGTGTCTGGCAAGTTTGATGGGCATTTTTTTTGTGATCTTTTCGACGAGACATACAACCTTAACTACCTCATTTCAAAAGTATATTCGATTTTGTGTTTTTTGTAGCACAGTGTAATGGTCCAAATTTTTTTTTTCAAAATTTTTATTTTTTCAAGTACTTTAAAAAAAAAAATCCCAAAAAATTCTTAAAAGCGCTGTAGTATGCGAATTTTAGTTTTAAAATTTAAATCTCATTTTTGAAAATATTTGTACTCTTCGATTTTTTTTAAATTTTTTTGTGTAAAACTGCTATCTATTCTACAAATTTTTTGCCCAGTAAGATCATAGGATAACAATTATTATTATTTTTTTAAATTTTTTCAAAAGATTTTATTGTAATTTTCCAATCTTAAAATCAATTCTACTGCTCCAATGGTGCGTCATAGAGGGGTCATTTCCAAGACCGACCTCCATTAGTTTTTACGTCTAAACATTTCTTCGGAACAAACTAATACCCTATCTCCAATTGCTAAGGGGGCTCCCATACAAAACGACATTTTTTAAAATTTGCTCCAACCGCTCTAACTGCCCTAATAGTGCCCTTAGAGCAACAAAATGTATGACCGACCCACAATATTTTTTTAGTCCAACCATTTTCTCTGAACACACCTACCCTCTATCTTTAACTGTTAAGGCGGACCCCATACAATTTTTTTTATTTTTTGTAAATTTGTTTTATTTAATCAAAAGTCATTAGCGAGACCGACCCCCATTTATTTTTACCCTACGACATTTTTGTAAATCATACCTACGCTCTATCTCCACTCCCTAAGTGGGCTTCCATTCAAAATTACATTTTTATAAAATTTGCTCCAACTGTTATTTGTATGGGAGCCTACTTAGGAAGTGGAGATAGAGTGTAGGTACACACAGGGAAAAAATTATTTGGAACTCAGTCGAAGCTCCTCAAATTTGGTTTGGGATTATAAGTTTTAGTTACAACTACTTAAATTCAATTATCATGATTTAAAAAATAATTTTAAAACCAAATATCTGAACAAATTACCAATAAACCATAACATTTTGAAAAAATATTGGTTGCATTTATCAATTTGAAAATAATGTTTCTTCAAAAACTTTCATAATAGTCCGAACCATTCATTTATATTTTGTTTTTTAATGCAATACATTTTTGATAACAAGCACAGGATATTAGTTCAGTTATATTAAAAATCAGTTACAGCAACTGATACTTGGTAAAAATTGTTGTAAATTTTGAAAAATTCCAAATACATTTGAAATTAAAAATTTTAATGTAATACTATCTAAGAACAATTAAGTATTGGTCAACACAATCATATTTTAATTTTGTAAAAGCGTTACTGCAACTAATTGTATTTTGCTTATACAAAAACTTAGTTAAATTACTAAAACGTCATCAAAAAACAAAATAATTTTCCAGCTAATATTTCTTTAAAAATATTTTCTGCAAAGATAAACCAAAACATCAATTAAAAATGCTGTTAACAAAAAGGATAATAAACAACAAACGTAAGTATGTTTAAAACTGTGCAAAAAACATGTGTAGTATTTTTAATAAAGACTGGTTTCATTTGCAGAAAAAAAATGACCGCTAAAAGATCAAACAAGATATTTGGATCCATTTTTCGTGCGGAATTACCAATTCAGTATCAAAACATACCATGAATATCAACACTCGAACTTTAAAGGAAAACATAAATTTACGATATAAGAGGTAACATGTTTGCATAAAAAATATCACATAAAAAATATCACTGTATATCAGATTTTTTTTCTATTGCAAAATGTTTGAGAGTCTGGGACTGTTTCTATAGGATAAATTCGCAGATTCTGACACATTTTTGCTATAGCAAAATTCCATAATTTTGAGACTTTTCCTATAGATAAAATTTCTCAGAATCTCAGACTTTCTAAAGGAAAAATGCATCAGCATCAGAGAATTATTCTATAGGAAAAATTTCTCAGAATTTGAAAATTTTTCTATAAGAAATATGTCTTAAAATCTGTGAATTTTCTATAGGAAAAATGTCTCAGAAACTGACACATTTTCTTTAGGAAAAATGTCTCGGAATCTGGCACTTTTATCATTGGAAAAATCTCTCAGAATCAGAGACTTTTTCTTTAGGAAAAATATCTTAGAATCTGAGACATTTTTTTAGGAGAAATATCTCAGAATATGAGACTTTTACTTTAGAAAATATCTCAGAATCAGAGACTTTTTCTTAAGGAAAAATATCACAAAATCTGAGACTTTTTCTTAAGGAAAAATGTCTCAGAATCTGAGACTTTTTCTATAGAAAAATGTATCAGAATCTGACACTTTTCCTATAAAAAAATATTTCAGAATCTAAGACTTTTTCTATAGAAAAAATTTTCAGAATTTGAGACTTTTTCTATAGAAAAAATGTTTCAGAATTTGAGATTTTTTCAATAGAAAAAATGTTTCAGAATCTGAGACTCTTTCTATAGAAAAAATGTATCAGAATCTGAGACTTTTTATATAGAAAAAATTATTTAGAATCTGAGACATGTTCTTTAGAAAAAATGTTTCAGAATCTGAGACTTTTTCTATAGAAAAAATTTTTCTCAGAATCTGAAATTTTTTTTTGGAAAAAATGTTTCCGAATCTAAGACTTTTTCTATAGAAAAAATGTCTCAGAATCTGAGACTTTTTATATTGAAAAAATGCTTCAGAATCTGAGACTTTTGGTATAGAAAAAATTTCTTTGAATCTGAAATTTTTTCTATAAAAAAAATGTTTCAGAATCTGAGACTTTTTCTATAGAAAAAATATCTCAGAATCTGAGACTTTTTCTATAGAAAAATGTCTAAGAATTTGAGACTATTTCTATAGAAAAAATGTTTCAGAATCTGAGACTTTTGCTTGAGAAAAAATGTCTTAGAATCTGAAACTTTTTCTATAGAAAAAATGTCTCAGAATCTGAGACTTTTTCTATAGAAAAAATGTCTCAGAATCTGAGACTTTTTCTATAGAAAAAGTGTCTCAGAATCTGAGATTTTTTCTATAGAGAAAGTGTCTCAGAATCTGAGATTTTTTCTATAGAAAAATTATCTCAGAATCTAAAACTTTTTCTTTAGAAAAAATGTCTCAAAATCTGAGACTTTTTCTATAGAAAAAATGTCTCAGAATCTGAGACTTTTTCTATAGAAAAAATGTCTCAGAATCTGAGACTTTTTCTATAGAAAATATGTGTCAGAATCTGAGACTTTTTCTATAGAAAAAATGTCTCAGAATCTGAGACTTTTTTTATAGAAAATATGTGTCAGAATCTGTGACTTTTTCTATAGAAAAAATGTCTCAGAATCTGAGACTTTTTCTATAGAAAAAATATCTCAGAATCTGAGACTATTTCTATAGAAAAAATGTCTCAGAATCTGAGACTTTTTCTATAGAAAAAATGTCTCAGAATCTGAGACTTTTTCTATAGAAAAAATGTCTCAGAATCTGAGACTTTTTCTATAGAAAAAATGTCTCAGAATCTGAGACTTTTTCTATAGAAAAAATGTCTCAGAATCTGAGACTTTTTCTATAGAAAAAATGTCTCAGAATCTGAGACTTTTTCTATAGAAAAAATGTCGCAGAATCTGAGACTTTTTCTATAGAAAAAATGTCTCAAAATCTGAGACCTTTTCTATAGAAAAAATGTCTCAGAATCTGAGACTTTTTCTATAGAAAAAATGTCTCAGAATCTGAGACTTTTTCTATAGAAAAAATGTCTCAGAATCTGAGACTTTTTCTATAGAAAAAATGTCTCAGAATCTGAGACTTTTTCTATAGAAAAAATGTCTCAGAATCTGAGACTTTTTCTATAGAAAAAATGTCTCAGAATCTGAGACTTTTTCTATAGAAAAAATGTCTCAGAATCTGCGACTTTTTCTATAGAAAAAATGTCTCAGAATCTGCGACTTTTTCTATAGAAAAAATGTCTCAGAAGCTGAGACTTTTTCTATAGAAAAAATGTCTCAGAATCTGAGACTTGTTCTATAGAAAAAATGTCTCAGAATCTGAGACTTTTTCTATAGAAAAAATGTCTCAGAATCTGAGACTTTTTCTATAGAAAAAATGTCTCAGAATCTGAGACTTTTTCTATAGAAAAAATGTCTCAGAATCTGAGACTTTTTCTATAGAAAAAATGTCTCAGAATCTGAGACTTTTTCTATAGAAAAAATGTCTCAGAATCTGAGACTTTTTCTATAGAAAAAATGTCTCAGAATCTGAGACTTTTTCTATAGAAAAAATGTCTCAGAATCTGAGACTTTTTCTATAGAAAAAATGTCTCAGAATCTGAGACTTTTTCTATAGAAAAAATGTCTCAGAATCTAAGTCTTTTTCTGTAGAAAAAATGTCTCAGAATCTAAGTCTTTTTCTATAGAAAAAATGTCTCAGAATTTAAGACTTTTTCAATTGAAAAAATGTCTCGAAATCTGAGACTTTTTCAATAGAAAAAATTTCTCAAAATCTGAAATCGTCCCATGAAAAAAATTGTTTAAATTCTACGAATTTTTCTATAGAAAACGTCTCAGGTTTTTTGACTTTTTTTTTAATAGAATAAGCCTTAGATTTTGAGACATTATTTTTATAGAAAAAGTCTCAAATTCCTAGACATTGAGATTCTGAAACATTTTTTCTCCAAAAAAAATCTCTGATTCTAAGATGTTTTTTCTATAGAAAAGTCTCAAATTCTGTGACGTTTTTTCTATAGAAATAGTCCCAGATTCTGAGACGTATTTTCTATTGGAAAAGTCTCAGATTCTGGGACATATTTCTATAGAAAATGTCACAAATTCTGAGACATATGTTCTATAGAAAAAGTCTCTGGTGCTGTGACATTTTTCTCAGATTCTGAGAATTTTTCGTAAAAAAAAACTATTTTTAAAAATATCAACTTAACTTATTAAATAAATATATTTCAAAAAAAAAAACATTATTTTTGTCTTTTTATTTAACGGTTGAATGGCCCCATTAATAAAATACTTTAGTTGTGGTGGTATTATATCGGTCACAACAACCATTTTGTTCCTATAATTTTTCGTTGTTTCAACAGATATATTCAGTTGCTCTTACTGAAATTCGATATAAATACCAATTGACTAAATCGGAATTATTAGTAATCACAACTGATAAAAGTGATAGTTGGCTGGACTACAAAAATTTGGTTGGTTCTAAATTTGGTTGGCACAACGAATCCGTTTTCTGTGTGTATATTTTAAAAAAATGTTGTAGGTCAAAAAAAAAAAAAAAAAAATGGGGGTCGGTCCCACTAATGACCCCTCTCGGACGCACCATTGGACCGGTAGAAGCTGATTAAATAAAACAAATTTACAAAAAATAAAAAAAAATTGTATGGGGTCCGCCTTAACAGTTAAAGATAGAGGGTAGGTGTGCTCAGAGAAAATGTTTGGACTAAAAAAATATTGTGGGTCGGTCATATATTTTGTTGCTCTAAGGGCACTATTGGGACAGTTAGAGCGGTTGGAGCAAATTTAAAAAAATGTCGTTTTATGTGGGAGCCCCCTTAGCAATTGGAGATAGGGTATTAGTTTGTTCCAAAGAAATGTTAAGACTTAAAAATTAATGGGGTCGGTCTAGGAAATGACCCCTCTATGACGCACCATTGGAGCAGTAAAATTGATTTTAAGATTGGAAAATTACAATAAATTTTTTTCAAAAAATTTTAAAAAATAGTAATAATCGTTATCCCATGATCCTACTGGGCAAAAAATTTGTAGAATCGATAGAAGTTTTACACAAAAAAATTAAAAAAAAAAATCGAAGAGTACAAACATTTTCAAAAATGAGATTTAAATTTAAAAAAATAAAAATTTTGAAAAAAAAAATTGAAATTTGGACCATTATTGAAGAAGTTATGAGTAAAAGAAGCTTAAGTAAAGGAACAAACTACCAATTTTTAAAAATTCGATATCTTTTGAACGGGTTATCAAAAAAATCTAAAAAATTTACCACGTAGGAGTTTTCGAAGGGTACTTAAAACTGTTAACAAATTGGGAAAATCTAAAAAAAAAAAATGTTCAAAGTATCCGATTTGACATGGAATGTCCCATATACTTTATGGGTCCCCCGACCGATATTTCAATACGTTACAAACGGAATGACAAAGTTAGTATATCCTCAAACTGTGGTTGGTGGGTATAAAAATATATATTTTTCTATATTATGTAATAGACAAGCGCGAGGAAACAGTTGTTTTTATCTATTAATTAATAAGGAATTGAATAAACAGTACAAATAAATATAATATTTATTTTTTCAAAAATTCCAAAATTTTGATGGATATTTTTCAAATATCCAAGGCTTTGATTGAAGGGCGCCACATTTATTTGTCTGTAATGAATTGAAAATTTACTAAAGAATTAAACAAAAAAATTTAAAACAGAAAAATTTTGGAAAAAATTAAAAAAAAATTAAAAATTTAGACAAATTTGTAAAATGCTAAAAAAAGTTCAGGAAAATTAAGATTATATCAGAAATAAAATTTAGAAAAATTCGAAAAAATGGTAGAAAGAGTTCAGGAGTATTAGGATTAAATTCAAAATAAATTTCTTTAAATCTCAGAAAAGTTTTTTAAAAAAAAAAAACTAAAAACATATAGAGGAATATAAAAAATATCTGAAAAAAATTTTAAAATCACAAAAATATAAAAAAAAGGGAAGAAAGCAAAAAAAAAATAAAAGTGTGGAGTGTATTTTTAAATAGCATTTTTACTTGTTAATATTTATAACAACTAATTTGTCTAAATCATATTTCTTTCTTAGTATGAGTGATTCACAACAAACAAATTTGACAATATTTAAAAATTAAGATAAATGTATAAACACACATACTTATCTAGGAAAAGAATATTTAAACATAAATTATATAGAAAATTCGGTCAAATAGTTCTAAAGAATTTACTTAATAGCTGTTGTTAAAAATTTTTATTTGAAAATTAAAAATATAAAATATAAAATAAAACAGGAAGAATATGTGTTTTCATACATATAAAAATTAGAATTCAAAGCAAAATAAATATTTAAAAACATACATAAATCAATCATATGAGAACTACAAAAACATAGAGAAACATAGAGGCGAAGGTGAAAGAAAAAACAATATTGCTATCTTTTTCTAATTTCTCACACGTACGTTGTCGATGTGAATTCACCACACAATACATGTTTACAAGTCGTACTTTGTCAACAAATACATGTAAACAAGTTGTACTTTGACAACTCAATTTTTGACGCCTTCGCCTCTATGTTTCTCTATGTACAAAAATAATAAATAATAAATATTAATAAATTTCCTGATTAAAAAAAACAGAAAACGTGTTTGTAAAATTTACAGTGAATGTAAAAAATATCAGATAATCTCAATGGGAGGTCCAAGAATTGAGATTTAAATGAGAACACATTGATTCAGAAAATTTCAAAGATTTTCGAAAATCTCCAAAAAAAATTTAATACTATTTTTTGAAGGCATTTGAAATTTTTATAATTATTTTTTTTTTCATTAATTTTTGACATATTGTCATAGATAGATCTCCCCAAAAAGGCTAGATTGTTGCAAGTTAGCTTAACAGTATTGTGGTCGTGGGTTCAATTATCACCATAAGCTCTAGTCTATTTTTGTTTTCATCATATTGATGTAACTTTTCATGAATATAATTAAGTTTTTTCTTTAAGAGTATTGTTTTTTCTACAAAATTTGTTAACAAAATCATCGTAATCTGTGTTTTTTCTACATCTTCCATAGATATTTTAATAAATGTTTAAGAACACCCAATGTTCATTTATTTGTATGGGGTCATGTAAATTATTTACTTGTACTGTTGCATATTGTTTATGTTTGTTTATTTATATTTAATTTTTTGCCTCAATGTTTATAAAGTTAAGTAAATATAAACAAACTGAATTTTAACATTTTTGTTTTTTAAGTAACGCCTCAGTTAATTTATGTATTTAAAAATTTTGTTTACTAAAATTTTACAAAATTTAAAACAAAAAAGCAAATCTTTAAAAACAATTTAAGAGGATTAAAAATAAATATTTAAATTTAAAAATTTGTTACACTAAAAAAACAGTAAAAATTTTAGAACAAATTGCTAAATTAAAAGTGTTTAAAAATTAAAAATAAATGAAACGGATTCATTATTTTGTTTTCATTAAACTAATGAAGGAATTCATAAGCTTATTAAAACATCATGCATATTGGGAACAAATTTCATAAAATTTGCTTCACCAGATTTCGTGGTTTCAATAAAAGTTTTTGTGTGAGAAAACTGAGTGAAAATCATAAAAAATATGAAAGTGTATTTTTTCTACCATGTATACAACAATCAAGTAAATTAAATAAAATAAAATTTTAGTGACGGTTACACGTGACTAGCCAAAAATTGTTATTAATGAAAATTTTTATTAACTTCAATTTAATGTTCAAATTTTCCTACACTTTCCTATTGCTTTTAAACATTTCATCAATGAATACTTTCATTCATTTTATGAAAAACTTCATAAAACGTTTCAAACAAGTTCTACGAATATTTGGGTAATTCCAAAAATTTTCGACCCACTGTTCGGAAACATGCTTTTGGACGCCACTGAGAATTTGGCTCATAGATATCCACGTTTATATGAGATATGTTGCATTTTTGGATTTTCAAAATTTGCTGTAGTTTTCAAATTATCGCGGGTCAAAGTTCGACTTTTTTAGCAAAAGTCAGAAAAATATATGACGTTTAACGTGCTCTAACTTTTTAACTAGTAATCCGATTATCACAAGTAATGGCTCATATGAAAGCTTAATTATTCTTCTTTTAGGAAATATTTTCAAAAGCATACGGTTTTTTTTCAGAAGTGTTGCAAAAATTCAAAAACATTTTTTATTTGCGAATATTTAAAAAAACACATCTTCGATTTTTTAAAAAAAAAAGTTTGGTGATAAACAATACTGTTTTGTACAACATATCCAAAATTCAGAGTGGGATCCCAATGGGATCAAAAAATATTCTGGTTTTAGTACGAAGTTCTTAAATTTTACCTTAGAAAATTAAAATTTTATGTTTCTTCAATATAAAAATTTAAATTTTCAAAGAAAATTATACTATTAAAATTTTGAAAACATTCAAAACATTACAAATTTAAATTTTCTAAGGGAAAAATATGAGAACCTCATACTTAAAACAGAATATTTTTTGATCCCATGGAGATCCCACTCTGAATTTTGAATATGTTATACAAAACATTGTTATTTTTCACCAGAATTTTAAAAAAAAAAATCGAAGATGTGTTTTTTTAAATATTCGAAAAGAAAAAATGTTTTTGCATTTTTGCATCATTTCTGTAAAAAAAACTGCGTTATTTTAAAAATACAAAGTAAAAAGAAGAACCCCAGCTTTCACATGAGCCTAAATTTGTGAAAATCGGGTCATTGGTTAAGAAGTTACAGCTCTTTAAACGTGATGTATTTTTCTTACTTTTGCTTAAAAAGTCAATCTTTGACCCGCCATAATTCGTTAAATACACCAAATGTAAAAAAACGATATATGGTACATATATCATATTTATGAGGGCTATCTATGTGTCAAGGTTCAAATTTATCTGAGACACCATTTCCAAAAATGACTAAAATTTGAGCTAAATTCTCTGGAATGGCCCATTTTTATTATTTCCATGTAAGTTTTCATTGATAGGAAGTTTAATGGCACAATCATGAGTGATTTTTCATTAAGCTTAAGCCAATTTTCATTACATTCACGAAGCTTTTTTTTCAGTGTATTACAGTTGTTTTTTTTCTGACATCATAATATTTAATATGGTTAATAAAACAAAAAAAAAAATATAAGGGGGACATTTTCCCCCTGGACTAAAAAGTTCAAGAAAAAACGCATAAGTATACAAAGGACGATCTTTGAAAGGTCTTTTTTTTAATTTTAAATTCCAGCGATTTTTTTTCTGTGTACCTATTTTTTTAAGTGTATTTTTGCATTTAAATTTTTAAGAATACATTGTATGAATTCCAAGAAAAACTATTTTTTAATAATCTTGATAAGTTCACATGTTAATAGATTGAATACTAAAAAAAACAGATTTTTAAGGTAATTATATAAACTTCCAAACAACTTATAATTATAATTCATGAATTTGTAATACAGCAATTGTAATTTGTTAAACAAACACTAATAAAAGTAAAACAAAAATAACACTAAATGAAATTGTGGTCAACAGGTTGACTCCAGAAAAAGATAAAATAAGGGAAAGTGTTAAAATTAAAAACGGAAGGGGCACCTTCCCTAAGACAAATGTTAATTTACAGAGACTTTAATACACGATATTTGGCATTTTTTCTATGTAAAATCTCGTGCAGAATCCGAAATTGAAGTCCAAAGTCTCAAAAGTAGAACACTTTTTGGGATATTGCTAACTTTTCAAAATTTTCAACTTTTTAAAAAAGCGGTTTTACTTATATTAAAATATCTCCGAATAAAATCAGTGGATTTAAGTGGTTTAAAATTAAAGATAATTGAATCTTTTATCAGTTCTACATACAAAATTTTTCAATCTGATTATCGCCTGAGACGCACTTAAACGATATATCGACAATTTTGCTTTAATTTTACGATTTTTTTAAAAAAAGTAATTTTTTTTTAACCCTTCACAACATGACTTAATTTCCTTATAGAAAACAATTTTTTGGGTTTTATTCTTGTTTTAACAAATGTTTTACAAACAACGCAAATTTTCAAAAAAAAATTGATTGTTTTTACATAAAATAGATCAACGAAAACAAAAATAACGGTAAATGGGGAATAGCGGCGTTGCTAGTTACGCACGAAGCCAACATTGCATATGTGCAATGCCATGTAACGAAGGGTTAACTAAAAGTAAAAAGTAAATTGTAAATTTCAGAAAGAAAACAATTTTTTAAAATGCATTATTTATAGTGCAAGTCTGATCCATTACGAAAAAAATAAGAGGGTTTTTAAGAAAATCCCTTGAAAATTGTAAAAGTTACATGCATTTGAGTAAAAATGCAGAAATTCAGTTTTCATACAAATACAGATATATTTTTGTGTTTTTACGAAATAAGCAAATATAACTGTTTTTGTATAAAACTGAATTTCTACATTTTAGTTAAAATGCATGTAACTTCTACAATTTTCAAGGGAAAAAAACCCTCTATTGGACTTAATTTTTGGATTCAGCGCGAGAATTTACATGCAAAATGTCGTTAAAATCTCTGAAAACTAGTGGAATTTTCCCCGCGATTGACGAAATTCGAAAAAAGTCATTATTCGTTCCACCCTAATGTATACACTCAAAAATGTTGGTCGGTAGAACCTACCATAAACAACCAGTTAACAATCACATTTTTTTAAAAAAGGCGTTTACTACAACTTCGGTAAAATCAACTGAAAATGTTGTTGTTTTTAAACAATTGGTTAACAATTGGCAAATGTTTTAGAAACAACTACAAAAACGGTAAAAAAAACTACCTGTTACAAAACAACTACAGATATTGTCTAAACTGTTTATTAAAGTTGAATTTACAATGACGGAGTACTCTGTGCCAGAGAGTGGATTTTGTTCCTTTCTCTTTCCACTTACATATTTTGTGTATGATGTCGTCTCTTTTTTTAGAGATGGTACTCTGTAGTATCATTGTGTCGGAGCCATAATAGTTGTTTTTACTGCTACTTAAATTGCTGAAAAATTTACTGATTTTTATACACTCCACTCTAGTGATAGAGGGTATAAATAAATTTGTCATTTTGTTACACCTCGAAATATTGGTCTAGGACCCTATAAAGCAATGGTTCCCAACCTTTGATTCTCGCCCCACTGGGCACAGTGGGGAAAAATGGACTTTTTTTGTCCAATTTTGCCTACAGGTCGCAATTCTTAACCGATTTTGATTTTTCTTTTTTTGTATTTTAGCTAATAAAATTCCGCATCGAGCTGTCATGGTGGATTTTTGAAAAAAAATTTCGGATTACTTTATATATTTTCCTAAAGTTCAGAAAATTTTAATTTTTTCAGTTTTTTTGCAATAAAAAATATATTAGGCATGGGACGAATATGCTTTATGGATTAAATTAAAGGTATTGGAACCCCTTATCAACGACATGAGTAGTATTAAAAAATATATTATTATTTTGGTTTTTATTACCAGACAAAAATTCAAGAATTTTCACTTTTAAAAGCCTATATCTTTAAAAATAATGTACCAATTTCAATGAAATCTTTTTTAGATTAAAGCTTATGTTTCGCTTAGTCATAATTGCTACATAAAATTGTTTGAAACAAATATTTTATTTTTTTGCTTAAATTTTACCTTATGATTTTTGGAATTTCTAAATTATTTTTTAGTCTGTTTAAAAAAAAAAAAGTTGTTACATTGTAAATTCGAAAAAAAGAGTTAAACAATTTTGCAAAAATACTTTATGTACCAATAATGGTTAAGAAAATGATAAGCTTTAATTTAAAAAAAATTTCATTGAAATTGGTACATTATTTAAAATGATATAGGTACTTAAAAGTGAACATTTTTAAGTTTTCAGATGTTTATAAAAACCAAAATAATAATTAATTAACAAATTCTATTAATGTCATTTATAAGGGGTTCAAATACCTTTAATTTTGTCCATACAGCTTATTCGTCCCCTGCCTTTTAAATTTTTTAGAGCAAAAATTATAAAAAAAATAATATTTTCTGAACTTAAAAAAAATTATTCAAATAAAACAAAAATGATCTTTAGAAATCCACCATGACAGACCGATGAGGAATTTTATTAGCTAAATTTCAAAAAAAGAAAAACTAAAATCGGTTAAGAATTGCGACCTGTAGGCAAAATCGGACAAAAAAAGTCCATTTTTCCCCACTGTGCTGGGGGGCAATTTGAAGGTTCCAGGGGGGCAACGAGCAAATTCTCAAGATTTTTTTTTGTAAAATTTACTACAAAAACTCCTTTTTTTAGCAAAATTAACTACAAAAATTTTGTTAATTGTTAAAAATTGTTAATAAAAACTTATTGTTAGTTTAAATGCTTATCTTACAAAAACTTTTTGAAACCAGTAGTAATTTTTCATTAGAAACAAAAATTAGAAAAATTATAAAATTTTTCTTTAGTGTAGGGGGGACAAGGCAATTTTTTTAACTAAAAACTGGGGCGTGACGTAAAAAAGGTTGGGAACCATTGCTATAAAGTAAATATATTTTCATGATTCTCGATCAACTTTAAGACGATCTAGCGATGTCCGTCCGTCTGTCTGTTGAAAGCAAGATAACTTTTAAAATACTTTACAGAGGTTCCTAAAACTTGGCATATATGTTTTTCATTTATTTGATCAGGTTGGTATTGCAATTTATCGAAATCGGTCCAGTGGTTCAAAAGTTATAAGAAAAGAGTAAACTTCGGCAAGTTTTTTTTTATATAAATGACAAAAAAAGAGTTTTTTACTACAAATAAAATATTTCTAATCAAAATTGTTAATTTTTTGCACGTTAAAAAATTTACTACCCTTTTAAAAAGGCATTATGGAGGGTATTCATAGATTCGGCAAAGTCGAATTTAACTTTTCTAATGTTTTTTTATAATAATATAAAATGTTAAAAATTTTGTTTTCATTTGAAGTGCTTATTGTAAGAACTCGATAAGCACCATTCCATTTTATGGTGGTTTTTGCTTTAAAACTTTTTAAATAATGTAGAAAATATAAATTTTGCAGAACTATTATTCTCAATATACTTGTACGAAGGGTTAAAGCAAGACTTCTGCCAAAAATCTGTCAATGAAACTTCAGCAGAAGGCGAAAAACACGAACAAATAAAATGTTGCTTATCAAGTTCTTGCAGTAAGCCCTTCATTTGTTAATTCTGGTTTCGTTTCAAATTTTTCTGAAATATATTACCACAATTCATTGTTTTTTAATAATATTATCACAATTCAGTGTTTTTTTTTTGTGGAAAAAAATAACTGCTTGAAACAACAGTTACAATGGTATTTAAATAGAATAAAAACAACTACATAAGACAACTGTTACTTCAATTAGTATTATTTTGTAACTTTTTGTTGAAACAACTATAAAAACTGTTGATAAAAATTTTTCATATAAAAACAACTGAAATTGCAGTTGAAAACAAAAACAGTCAGTCGATCTTGTAGGTAGTACTTCAAAACATTTCTGAGTGCAGAGTACAAGTCAAATAGTAGTACATATTTAAGAAACTCCTAATAAATTGTTTAACCATAATTAATTCATACAGGTTTTTGATTAAAGGTACAAAATATACTCTACAATCAATACTCACTCTATAATATAAAATTATTGGTTTTACAACTTGCAATTTTACTATTCATACAAATAGCAGATATTTTTTTTTTTTAAATAAAAATGACCTTTGTTGTATAGTTTCAACAATTAAGAATTTATTTCCGTTTTTTTTTACAATTTTACAAATTCTACAAACATATGGTAATTAAAAAAGAAAAAAAAAAACTTTTCAAGTGCCAAAAATGCAAATAAAAATAAACATTCAAATCTATCGGAAATTGAAAATTAGGTTCTTTTTAAATATTTTCCTTATAATTGAATATTTAGAAATTGAAAATTTTTTTCAATTACTGAATAAAAATAAACACAAAGAAAGTGAGTGTGTAAATATTAACTAAGCTAAAGGTATAAATTAACAAAGTCTTGTATAAGATAACATGAAAACTTTGTAAAAGTTATTTAAGGGTGTTTAAACTTTAGAACTCTTTAAAAAATAACAAGAAAAACCTAATAGAAGTTCGATAGGAATTTGTTTTCTGGTATTTCAAATCTTAAACCAAATTATGGGATGCTCCTTAAAAGTAATGTTAATATATTTTGTTTATTATTATTTCTTCTGGGTAATGAAAATTGCATTATAATGTTATTTTTATTGCAACTTTTTAATTGTTTATTTGTTTTTAACAAGGCCAATTTTTTAGAGACTGTGACTGGCGTCTGGTAAACTAAATAACAAAATAGTTCATTGAATTGTCTCAAGTTTTTGAACTGCATTAACTAAACAAATATGACACTTTACCTAAATAAACAAATATTTAATTCTATTAACACTGTGCTACAAAACAAAAATTTAATATACATTTTAAATGATCTGTTCTAGTTTGTAGGTCTTGCCGAGTACATTACGAAAAGCTTAACCGCTAAAGACGGACGGACATTACCAGATGACCGACAATAGTTTTAAATTTTTTTTAACTAAAAATATGCAAGGTGTATTTATGTATTTGAATTATTATGTCTATTACTTCATTTCTTTATTACTTTTTATACCCTCCACTTAGTGTTAGAGGGTATATATAAGTTTGTCATTCCGTTTGTAACTCATTGAAATATCGGTCTGGGACCCCATAAAGTATATATATTCATGATGCCCGATCGATTTTAAGACATTCTAGCGATGTCCGTCTGTCTGTGGAAAAAGCTATCACGGACAAAATATTGCACAAAGATGACTGAAACTTAACATATATATTGGAAGTTCTCCCGAGAAGTTTGGTATTGCATTTGAGCGATATCGGTTCAGCGGTTCAAAAGTTATGAACGAAAATGTAAGCACACCTCAAAAATTTCAGTACATTCAACATAACCTAAAAACAAAATGCTTTAATTCGGCTTATGGTTGACATATGTGAACATAATTGAACACCAAATGGTATTTAAACAAGTACAAACATATTTTTTGACAAAAAAAGAAAAAAATCGCGGATTTTTTTTTTTACCAAAATTTTTTTTTTTCGCGGAAATTTTTTTTTCAAAATTTTTTTTTTTTTTCAAAAGTAATTTCCTTTTAAATAAAGTTTTTTGCAATAATCTTTTTGAAATTGTGGAGGGTATCACTACATTCGGCAAGGCCGAATTTAACTTTTTTTACTTGTTTATGCATACTAAAGTTTGCTTAAAACTCACTTGCCCTTAAAAAATATTTATTTTTTTTCCACATAATTTCATTTATTTGAAATGCATTTTGCATAAAAAATTTAACGTTAAAAAAAATGTATTGCAAAAATAAAACAAACAAAAAAAAAAAAATCAACAAACATTCACATTTAAATAAATTCACCTATTAGGCGAACGTGATATTTTGTAAAAAAACAAACGTGTTATGGAATTTTGTTTACAATTAAAATTTTTTGTTGGTTTTACTAAACGTTAGATTTGAATTTAAAAATTTTGTTGTAACAACTCTATTGTTTTATATTTTGTAAACAATTAAATAAATTATATTCACTTATGTCCCAAGGGGGAGGAAGGGCGAGGATTTCCTATAAATGGCAAATCTTAGATTTTGGTCCCCTTGAAACATGCCAAATCGGAGATTTTGTTTTTTTTTTTAGATTTTCCCAATGTTTTTACAGTTTTTAGTACCCTTTGAAAATTCCTTCGTGGTAACTTTTCAGATTTTTTTGGAGACCAATTCAAAACATACCGAATTTTCAAAAGTTCGAAGCTTGTTCCTTCACTCAAACTCCTTTTACTCATAACTTCTTTAAAAATGGCCCAAAAAAAAAATTTTTTTTATGTTCTTTTGAAAAATCTTTTAAAATATCTTAAATGTGTTTTAGTATTCGATTTCTAAAATTTAAATCTCATTTTAGAAAAAGTTTGTACTCCTTGATTTTTTTGAAATTTGTTTATGGAAAACTTCAATCGATTCTACAAATTTTTTGCCCAGTAAGATCGTGGAAGTACGATATTACTTTTTTAGATTTTTTGAAAAAAATTTTATTGCAGTTTTCCAATCTTTAAATCAGGTCTACTGCTACAACGGTGCGTCCTAGAGGGGTTAACAGCAAGACGGAACCCACTAATTTTTACCTCTTGACATCTTTTCCAAACAAACTTATACTCTATCTTCAATTCCTAAGGGGGCTCCCATACAAAATGATATTTTTTTTTAAATTTGCTTCAACCGCTCTAACTGCCCTAAGAGTACCCTAGAGCAGTCAAATGTCTGACCGTCCAACAATATTTTTATGCCCTCCAACTGCAGTATGGGGGTATACTCACTTTGTCATTCCATGTGTAACGCATCAAAATATCGGTCTAGGACCCCATAAAGTATATATATTTATGATCAGTGATCGATTATAAGACATTCTAGCGATGTCCGTCCGTTCGTCCGTCCGTCTGTAGTTTACACGATACTGTATAAAATAAAAGAGCTAGACTCCCGACATTTGACACGAATATGTCTTATGTTCCTAGGCATGTTAAGTTCGTAAAGGAGCAAAATTGGACCAGGGGGAAAAAGTTCCTCCTTGAAGAACTAAACCAACCTCTGAAAAATACCATATTTTTATATGATTTTTGTGTTTTTGTTTAACAAATGCAACATTTTTATGCTACAAGAAGTTCATAGTCCTGCATTTGGACCCACAGAATATGAAAATGTCATTTTTTCGGTCCTCTCCCCTTTTATGGGCGTGAAATATTTTTTTTTAAATAATGATAAACTTGTATTTCTTTAGAGCAAAAAGTATAAGAAATACAAGTTAAGAAATGATGATCACGGCCAATATATTACACGAAGATGACTGAAACTTAACATACTTATTGGAACTTCTTCCCAGAAGTTTGGTATTGCATTTGAGCGATATCGGTTTAGCGGTTCAAAAGTTATGAACGAAAATGTAAGGACACCTCACAAATTTTAGTACAGTCAACATTACCTAAAAATACAAAATGCTTTAATTCGTCTGCTGGTTGACATATGTGAACATAATTGAACACCAAATGGTATTTAAACAAGTACGAACATATTTTTTGACAAAAAAGAAAAAAATCGCGGATTTTTTTTTTAACAAATTTTTTTTTCCGGATATTTTTTTCAAAATTAATTTCCTTTTAAATAAAGTTTTTTGCAATAATCTTTTAGAAATTATAAAGGGTATCACTACATTCGGTAAGGGCGAATTTAACTTTTTTGCTTGTTATTTTATAAATTCAAAATCCACTTAAAAAAATTGTACACGAAAAAAAACACACAATGCCTTTTTTAAAGGATAGTACATTTTAACGTGAAAAAATTAACAATTTTGATTAGAAATATTTTATTTTGAGTAAAAAACTCTTTTTTGGTCATTTAAAAAAAAAATACTTATTTTTTTTTGAGTGTAAAACTTTTTTCGAGTGTAATGTTTTTTTACTGTAAAAATATTTCTGAGTGAATGCACGAACGTATGTACAAAAATATTGCCATTTTTGTAAAAAAATAACAATTTTTTTAAAAAATGAAAAATTACTAATTTTTTTTGAGTGTAAAATTTTTTTTGAGTGTAAAATTTTTTTCGAGTGTAAAATTTTTTTCGAGTGTAATTTTTAAGTTACCAATGCTTTTAAAACTAAACAAGTTTAAAAAGCATTGCTTTAAACCTAAACAAGTTTGAAAAGCATTGCTTAGCTACCACCAATGCATTTAAAACTTGTTTACCACGTGGCATTTAAGATGAACAAAATCTGAAATTCGGGGTTTTGCTTATAACTTTTGAACCAATTGACCGATTGAGCTGAAATTCAATACCAAACAGACCTGAGGAACATGCCACATTTCAGCAGTCTCATTGTTGTTTTTCGAAAGTTATCGTGTTTTTTATCTCGTAAATTTGCGAAAACCCCTTGCCGAAATTTACTCTTTTGCTAATAACTTTTGAACCACTGGACCGATTTGGCTGGATTGCAATACCAACCTGACCAGGTAAATGACCAACATATCGTTAAACTATATTCAATTTGAGCTATTTAAAAAAACATAACTTTTCAGGAGAGCAAAAAAACCGTCGCATTCGCGTATTTTTAAACTTTTTGTCGGCCGATCTTTTACAATAATAATTAATAATTACTTCTAAATTTTACACGTGCTTTGTTTGTAAAAATTCGTATTATTCGCTGAGTTACAGCAGATAGCTCAACCTTTTTTATTTGAAATTAATCAACCTAAGCAGATAGCTCATTAAATATAGACTTTAAAGCTTTATAACTTTTTAACGGATTATGATAAAAATGTGAATTTGGTACCATATTTCTCAGTTTTTAAGCCCTTCCATTACAGGTGTAAAAAAATTACTTTTTATTTTTTTTTAAATTATCGATTTTTTCGCGCTTTATCGCCATTATTTGGAACCTTCATGAAGCTTGCGAAAAATGTCATAACACTTGTGTTTGCTGTACAATCGAATGGACAAATAAATATGCTAAAAGTTTAACCGGTTTTGGTCCGCATCGAAATATGGGTCAAAAACCGCGTTTTTAACCGCGGAAAGGAGTTGAAACTTTTCAAAAAAAAAACTGCCATTATTTTTATTGATGGAAACACCGTAAAAAAGTGATCATATAAAAAAATGTAAATTTAAAAGTTTACCCTAGTAAACTATACTGCAGATAGCTCAAATGTTTATTTATAAAAAAACATGGTTTCACATAGCTCATGCTATTTCTGCAATAAAATAGTCTTAAAATAATTGTTCTGTTCTGAAATTAATACCATAGATGACACTTATGCCAGCGAACATTTTGCCATCAAAAACTCATTTTCGTCAACCGAGCAGATAGCTCAAATTGAATATAGTTCCACGATATATGCCAAACTTCAGTAGCCTCTGTGAAGTCTTTCAAAAGTAAGCGTGTTTTCTACGGACGGACAGACAGACAGACAGACGGACGAACGGACATCGCTAGATCGACTTAAAATCGATCGAGGATCATGAATATATATACTTTATGGGGTCCTAGACCAATATTTCGATGTGTTACAAACGGAATGACAAACTTATATATACCCTCTATCACTAGAGTGGAGGGTATAAAAAAGATCGTAATATAGGAGGTAGCAAAAAATTTTGTAAAGTTACGAGAATTCCTTGTAAATTTCATCGCGTCAAAAAAGGTGTAAATTTACAATTTTATTGGTAAAAAGTTTTTAAAATTACAAAATTATTGGTAAAAAGCTTGTAAAATTACTAGGAATTCTCGTCAAATTGGAGGTAGCAGAAAATAAATAAAAATAACAAGCTTTTCTTGTAATTTTACGAGGTTTTTTTAGTTTGGATGTGGTATTAATTTTTTGACTTTTAAATTATCCTAAGTTTTTTTAAGTTTGTTTCTAAAATTCTAAAATTTTTGAAAAGTTTTTAAATATATTTTTCAAATATGATTTCTCTATGAATGGATGTGAAATTAATTTATTAAGTAGAAATGGTTAATGTTTTAAATTTACCTAAGTTTTTTTTTTTTTTTAAATATTTTTGAATTTTGCTAATTTTTTTTAATTTTCTAATTTTTGTGAATATTTAAGGAAATAAATCTTTCAACTATGTTAGAACACCAAAAATGTAACAGGTTTTTAAATAAGGTGTTTCTTAGTTAATTTAACACATTCTTTTTAACTAATTTTATAACAATTTTTATTAAATTAGTTAAAGTAAAAAAAGAGAATCTAGTTGTTATAAAATTAAACGCCATAAATTTTGTTAAATCTAAGAAACAAGTTAAATTTAAATTTAATCATGAAAAAGATTTTCAAAATTTTAAATTGAATTAATTTGATTAATTTGGAATTCAATTATAGAAAAAAAACATATTAATTAAAATATTGTTAAATTTTTTAATTTAAAATAAAAAAAACTTCAATTAACCAACATGCAAAACAACCCAAGCGGTTAACATGTTAAGGGGAAAATGTTTTCAAATTAAAGTTGTTTCAATTTTAAATACATACGGCACGGCTTTTGGTTAAAACCGAAGCATCGCTAAGCGATGTCGTTAAAATTGTATCACGATGACAGGGTATAGTAAACATTTTGATATTGTTTTAAAGTTTCCTTTTTTAAATTATATGTAGGAATTTTAAAATTTGTACAAGTTTTGTTTTTTTTTAATTTTTATTGCAAAAGAAAACTTACTTTTGGTTTTTAAATTTTAAAAAATATTTTTTTTATATAGGGTTTTTAAAATATCACAAAACACATAATCACTTAATTATATAATATAATTTTTTTTTGTTTAGTTGAGATTATTTTTAAAGATTTTCTTTTTATTTTTGATTAAATATTGAAAAATATTTAATTTTTTTTTTTTAATATCCATCGAAATTTTAAAGATAAGATATTTTTTTGGTAAATATTTACTCGTTTGTTATTCCTTTTTTTTAACAGCTTTGTTTTTGTTTTTTTTTCTTTCATAAAATCAAAAAATTTTAATTAGAATTCCATTAATTCACAAAATAATAATATTTAGGTAAAAAAAACTTAAGCACTCGATTATCACCTTGAGATAATAATATAAAAAAATATTTATTTTATATTAATTTTGTCTGTCTTAGACGTATTTAGGGGGTTTTTGTTGTTTTATATTTTTTCACTCTTTTTGTTTGTTTGTTGAAAGTTATTAACTTTTATTTTTATCAAATTTATTAAAATATTTTATATTTTTTTTTTCTGTTTTACTTATATTATTTATTTCTATTGAATTTCTTTTTTTAATATTTCTTTCTTTTTTTGTAACCGTTGCATGTTTAACGTTAATTAGAACATTTTCAACTGAATGCTGGCAAACGTGTGTGATTTTTTTTTCTTTACAATTTCCAATGATTTTTTTTATTTTGAATTTATTTTGTTCGTAGTTTAATAAAAAAAAAATAAATATATATCTATATAAAATAATGATCATCTAGGAACTAAATGCTCACAAATACTTTTACAATTTAAATTTTACATATCTAAACAGATATTGTGGTTTAAGAATGCCAGATTGGTTACAAAAGAAAAATCGGTAAATTACAAGGAGAAGATATTGATTTGAAAAGTTTAGAAAAATTAAGCAAAATTAAAAAAAAGTCAGAAAAACTTAGGTAAACTTAAGTAAATTTTAAACTTTGGTAAATTTACCTTAAACTTTGGTAAATTTACCATAAACTTAGGTAAATTTACCTAAGTTTTATAATTTTTTTTGAATTTTCCTAATAAATAAATTTTTAAAAATATGTTCTCTATTTGTGGCTGATTTTTTCTTTTATAAATTTTACATTTCACTTTGGTAAATTTATATTTAACTTAGGTAAATTTACCTAAGTTTTATTTTTTTTAGAATTTTCCTAATAAAGAAATCTTTTAAAAATGGCATCGCTATTTGTGGATGATTTTTTCCTGGTATTTGACTGACTTTTTATTAAAATTTGTTTAATTAGTAAAGGAAATAATGACCTCGAGCTAGAATAAACCTACTCAAAATGGAAAGGTTGAATAAAATTTTTTTTTTTTTTTAATAAAAATTAATCAAAATTTGTCTGAATATTTAAGAATTTTCCAAAATTTTTGTTAAATTTCCTAATCTTTACTGAAAGATTTTTTAATTTTATAAAATATTTTGAGGATTTTTATTCTGGCTCGAGGTCATTATTTTCTTTACTAATTAAAACCATGATATTCTCATAGCATAATTTTCAAGAAAATTATTTTTTGTTTTAAATTTATTTATGTTGGTCATTTTTGCAAGACTTAATCGACACGTGTTTCGGAATTTGTCAGATTCCATTGTCAAGATTATTTAGCTAAAATAGAAACGATTTACTACAAAGTAGTAGCCAGAATAAACATCCTCAAAATATAATATTTTAAAGGTCGAATAAAACAATTTTTCTTTTTTAATAAAAATTAATCAGAATTTGAATATAATGGTTGGCACCCCATAGTGATGAATAGCCCTAATATGGTAAAATTTCATTCACAAAAACAAAAACATATTGTTGTAGTCCAATGGACTATCGTATGTAAAATGTTTTAAATATTTTGTTGGTTATTGACAATCGTTGCTTTACTATTTAGTATGGTACAATTTCTTCGTCTTTCTAATTCACATTGTGGATAGAGTCGAATATGTATTAATACTTTAGTTTGTGCACAAACGATTTGTCATTAAACTCGTTTGCTACTTTGTAGTAAATCGTTTCTATTTTTGCTAAATAATCTTGACAATGGAATCTGACAAATTCCGAAACACGTGTCGATTAAGTCTTGCAAAAATGACCAACATTAATAAATTTAAAACAAACAAGTAGAAAAGTTAAATTCGACTTTACCGAATCTATGAATACCCTCCACAATGCATTTTTTTAAGGGGTAGTACATTTTTTAACGTGAAAAAATTAACAATTTTGATAAGAAATATTTTATTTTGAGTAAAAAACTCTTTTTTTGTCATTAAAAAAAAAAAAAAAATACTAATTTTTTTTTTGAGTGTAAAATTTTTTTCGAGTGTAATGTTTTTTTTACTGTAAAAATATTTCTGAGTGCATGCACGTAAGTATGTACACAAAATATTGTCATTTTTGTAAAAAAAAAAATAATTTTTTTTTTGTTTAAATTTTTTTTTGAGTGTAAATTTTTTTTGAGTGTAAAATTTTTTTTGAGTGTAAAATTTTTTTCGAGTTTGGTTTTTAAGTTACCAATGCTTTTAAAACTAAACAAGTTTAAAAAGCATTGCTTAAAATTTAAACAAGTTTGAAAAGCATTGTTTAGTTACCACCAATGCTTTTAAAACTTGTTAAAACACGTGGCATTTTGGATGAAACTAATTTGAAATTCAGGGGTTTGCTTATAACTTTTGAACCACTGGACCGATTGAGCTGAAATTTAAAACCAGACAGACCCGGGGAACGACAAAGATACATACCAAGCTTAAGTAGTCTCATTATTGTCTTTCGAAAGTTATCGTGTTTTTTATCTCGTATATTCGCGAAACACCCTTGCCGAAATTTACTCTTTTGCTCATAACTTTTGAACCACTGGACCGATTTGGCTGGATTGCAATACCAACCTGACCAGGTAAATGACAAACATATATGCCAAACTTCAGTAGCCTCTGTAAAGTCTTTCAAAAGTTAGCGTGTTTTCTACGGACGGACAGACAGACAGACAGACAGACGGACGGACGGACGGACGGACGGACATCGCTAGATCGACTTAAAATCGATCAAGGATCATAAATATATATACTTTATGGGGTCCTAGACCAATATTTCGAGGTGTTACAAACGGAATGACAAACTTATATATACCCTCTATCACTAGAGTGGAGGGTATAAAAATAATTTTCTTGAAAATTATGCTATGAGAATAACATGGTTTTAATTTGTAAAGAAAATAATGACCTCGAGCCAGAATAAACATCCTCAAAATATAATATTTTAAAGGTCGAATAAAACAATTTTTATTTTTTAATAAAAATTAATCAGAATTTGAATTTTATAAAATTCTATTAAATATTTTTTAAGTTTACTAATTTTTCTTGATTTTAATCTATATATCGAGGCTGAATATTAAAAACTTGCTATCTGCAGTATAGCAGATAGCAGTATAGCAGATAGCAAGATAGCAAGCAGATAGCAAGTTTTGAATATTCGCCCTCGATATTCTGAATATTTTTAAACTTGCCTAATTTTTTGTGACTTTTTGCTGATTTTTTTTAAAATATTTAAGACTTTTTGTGAATTTATACTTTATTATAAATATTTTTAAGAATTTTTCCTTAAAATTTTCTTACAAGGGAAGTCTTCCTGGTGTCGCCCTTCGATCTTATTGAAATTTGGATATGTTGTTCAGAACGAAATTAATTCAACACGTATTTTTTCGGGGTCCCCATTAATCGGTTGGGGACCACATTAATATACTATTGATCCATAGTAAATGCTTTGGTAAATTAACCTTTAACATTGGTAAATTTAGCTGAAATTTAGGTAAATTTACCCAAGTTTTTAATTTGTTAATTTTCCTAATAAGTAATTCTAAAAATTTTACGGTGGTTATTCATAAAACCTGAAATATATTTAAAGTAGGTTTATTTGACAGATATTGCAGGGATAATTGTCAGATAAACCTACAATAAGAGCCTACATCTTTATAAGCTTTTTTCTTTAATACCAAATCCATACAAAGATTAAAATGGCATCTTTATTTTCCGATTATTTTCTTAAATTAAGAAATTTAAGAAAAAAAAAAAAAATAAAAATTTAAATATAATCAGAAAAACTTAAGTAATTTACATAAAAAGGAAACGAATTTAACTAAGAAAAATTTAATAATGAAAAACTTTCCTGAATTTACCAAAATTTTTAGGAATATTCAAGAATTTTCATTCGTTTTTTTAATTTTTCTAAATTTTTTTTAAATATGAGGCCATACATGAAATATGTTCTTAAATTTTTCTAAAATTAAAAAATTCAAAAAAAAAAAAATAAATATTTAAAAATACTTAGGTAACTTACTCTACAGAAAAGCTAAGGTAAGTTTTCCAAGAAAAAATTAACTTACAAGGGAAGTCTCCCTATTGTCACCCGTGGATCTTTATGTTTTTATTGGTTTTATTTTGTAGATTAGAAAACATAAAGGGACACGTATTTTTTCTTAGCGGCCCAAATTCATATTTAGGGGGTAAAAAGGAGGGGGGAAGACAAGGCCATTTTTCAGTTTTTTCGTTTATCTCTTATATTATGCACAGAAACCTAGTCATATTACATACCAAATGAAAGGTCTTTGGAAAACCTATCTACGTGTGCTAAGAACGTGTCCAAATATCGCGATTTTTTTTCACAAAAAAATATCTTTCCGCGGAAATTTGGAGTTTTACTTATTTTTGTAAATTTTTACCACATCCACACAAAGAAACTGAATTTAAATGATTTATTTTTCAACGAAATTTTAGAAAAAAGAAAATTCATATTTAATCAGAAAAACTCAAGTAATTTACCTAAGGAAAATGGAGGTGAATTTGAAAAATTTACCTACAAAAAACTTAGGTAAAATTACCAAAATATTTCGGAATGTTTTAAAATTTTTCGCAAATCTTTTAAATATGGCAACTCTATTTGTAGAAAATAGAGTTGCCATATTTAAAAAAAAATCAGGGAATTTGCCCGAACTTTTCTGACTCTCCTTTGTTTTTTTATTTAGAATTTATAAAAAAATATTTATTAAAATTATATTTTCCTACGTTTTTCTAAAGAGTTTTGAGTTTGCCGATTTTTGCGATTTTTTACCAAAAAAATATATTTCGGCGAAAATTTTGAGTTTTACTTATTTTTGTAATTTTATACCACATCCACAAAGAGAGATACTGTATTTAAATGATTTATTTTTCTATTCGATTTTTTTGTAAAACAAATTTTAGAAAAAAAAAAAAATAAAATTGATATATACTCTGAAAAACTTAGGTAATTTACCCATGAAAAAAAAAGGTGAATTAAGCTATGAAAAATTTACCTACAAAAAACCTAGGTAAAATCACCGACATAGGTAATTATTATTACAAACTTAGATAATTTACCTAAGGGAAATGGAGGTGATTTAACTATGAAAAATATACCTACAAAAACTTCGGTAAAATTACCAAAATTTTTTTTAATCTTTCAAATCTTTCAAAAATATTAAGATATTTGCCCGAACTTTTCTGAACCCTTTTTTTTATTAAGAATTTAAAAAAAAATGTTTCTTAAAATTATATTTTCCTGTGTTTTTCTAAAGAGTTTTGACTAAAACTCGGCGAAAATTTTGAGTTTTGCTTATTTTTGTAATTTTATACCACATCCACACAGAGATTCTATATTTAACTGATTTATTGTTCGACCCTTTTTTAAAACAAGGAAATTTTAGAAAAAAGAAAATTGATATATACTCTGAAAAACTTAGGTAATTTACCTAAGGAAAATGGAGGTGAATTTAGCTTTGAAAAATTAACCTACAAAAAACTTAGGTAAAATTACCAACATTTTCAAAATGTTTTAAAATTTTCCTAAATTTTTGTTAAATCTTTCAAATATGGCATCTGTATTTGTAGATGTGGTTTTAAATTAGATGTGGTTTTAAATTAGAAATTTAAAAAAATAATTCTTTCAATATGACATCTCTATTTTTTGATTTTTTAAGTAGAAAGAGTTGTTTAAAATTTACCTAAGGTTTTTCTTTAAAATTTTCCCAATTTTAGAAAAAAAATAGGAAAAAAAACCTTTCAAATATGGCATCTCTATGTGTGGATGTGGTATTAATTTATTGAGTAGAAATGGTTAATGTTTTGGTTGTTTTTCTATTTTTCTTACAAACAAATAAACAAAAATTAAATAAAAATTTAATGAAAAAAAATTGGCAATTTCTCATTTTATTTTGGTTGAATACAATTGAGTTTGTTGTTTTTACTACGAATCGTACATACGAGTACATGTTCAATACAGTGATTTAAGAAATTAACAATTTTAAACATTATGTAAACAACAAATGACAATAAGTCATTGTCATCTTCACGTACCACACAATAATAAAAACAAATTCATAGGGTATGCAAAATAATCGCCAAAAAAAAAAACTATTTAAACAAAATTTTTATTTTAACTCACGTATGAGATCAACTTTCTAAAAGTAAAAGGGTTTACAGGGTTTAGAGGAAATAATGGCCTCAGATTCTAAGACTTTTTCTATATGAAAAGTGTTTTAAATTCTGAGACATTTTCTGTATGAAAAATTTCTCATATTCTGAGACTTTTTCTATATGAAAAATTTCTCATATTCTGAGACTTTTTCTATATGAAAAATGTCTAAGGTTCTGAGACTTTTCTACATAAAAAAAGGTCTCAGATTCTGAGACTTTTTCTATATGAAAAATTTCTCAGATTCTGAGACTTTTTCTGTATGAAAAATGTTTTAGATTCTGCGATTTTTCTATAAGAATAATATCTTAGATTTTTAGACTTTTTCTATACGAAAAATGTCTCAGATTCTGAGACTTTTTCTATATGAAAAATGTCTTAGATTCTTAGACTGTTTCTATATGAAAAATGTCTCAGATTTTGAGACTTTATCTATATGAAAAATGTCTCAGATTCTAAGACTTTTTCTATATAAAAAATTTCTCAGATTCCGAGACTTTTTCTATATGAAAAATGTCTCAGATTTTGAGACTTTTTCTATATGAAAAATGTCTCAGATACTGAGACTTTTTCTATATGAAAAATTTCTCAGATTCTGAGACTTTTCGTATATGAAAAATGTCTCAGATTCTAGGACTTTTTCTATATGAAAAATGTCTCAGATTCTGCACAGAAAAAATGCTAATGAACTAAATTCATAGTATTTATGAACAAATACATAAAAACTTATGAAATTTTTCATTAAATTTTTTAACTTTTTTATAGTATTTATGAAAAAATTTTAAATATTTCTTAAATTCAACATTGTAAGATTTATTCAATAATACTATCAAAAAGTTTATGAGTATTATGAAAAATTTAATAAATTATTATGAATTTGTTCATAAATACTATGAGAGTCGTTCATTGACATTTTTTTTTGTGTATGATACTTTTTCTATATGAAAAATGTCTCAGATTCAGAGACTGGTTTTTTAGGAAAAATGTCTTAGATTTAAAATAATTTTCTACAAATCAAAGTAGTAGATTTTGAGAAACTGACCTTTATTGTTTATTTTACTTAATAAATCTATCAAGGACTTTACCGCCAAAGGCAAGTTTGTAACTAATTAAAATGTTTATGATTGTAACTAAAATGTCTTTGATCTATCTTTGAAATTTCTGTCATAAATTACTTAACAACAGGTTGTTTTGAATTTCAATCCAACAATCAATTGAAATTTTATATTATTTTAAATTGATATTGAAAATTTTTTAAATTTTTTTTCAAATTGTTGTACTGGTAGGTAACACTATATAGCCATAATATTTTTAGTGTCCATTGACATTTTGATGAAGATCAACAATAAATAAACAAGATCACGTGTTGTTTTATAAAAGTAGAGTCAGATATGAACGATATTAATTGAAATACATGATTTGATTTCAATTTGAAATTAGCAATCAAAAAAACTACACCATTTACAGATGTAAATGGAAAATAATCAATTAAAATTCAAAGATTCTACTTGGAATTTAAAAATTCAAAGATTCGAACATTTAATTCGAATAACTCAATTGAAAAAGATTATAATTTTAATTTGAAAATGATCAATTGTAATTTAAAACAAGTAGAAAAGAAAAATTCGACGATGCCGAATCTATGAATACTCTCCACAATGCCCCTTTTAAGTGATAGAACAATTTTCTAACTTGATTGCATTAGAAACTTTTTATTTTGAGTAAAAATTGTTCTTTAGTCATTTTTGTAAAAAAAAATTACAATTTTTTTTGAGTGTAACTTTTTTTGAGTGTAACTTTTTTGTGTGTAAAAATATTTTTTAGTCACAAAAATACGTTGTAAAATATTTTTGTGACTTACCAATGTTTTTAAAACTTTTTTAGCGGATTTTCAACATGAGAATTTAAGGTGAAACCAATCTGAAATTCGCGGTTTTGCTCATAACTTTTGGACAACTGCACCGATTTTGTTGAAATTCAATACCAACTAGACCAGGGGAACGACAAATGTACATGCTAAGCTTCAGCAGCCTCAGGATTGTCTTTCGAAAGTTGGCGTGTTTATTAACTCGAAAATTCGCGGAAAATCTGAAAATTGAACCACCGATTCTGCTAAAATGCAATATGTACCAAATTCACGTGCTTCAGATTTGGACGGACGGACATAGCTAGATGGACTTAAAAACGATCAAGGATTATGAATATATAGGTTAGGTTAGGTTGTAAGTGGCTGCTGACGTTTTACGTCAACACACGTAGACTCTGAGGTCCATTGTGATACCACGGGACCGTAATAGGTTTCCCTACTAGTGAATATATTCGAGACGTGGTCAAATACTTTAAAAATTGTAAACTTTAAAGAAAAAAAATTGTAAACTTCAAAGAAACGGGATTTTGGGATCGAAAATTTACGGGAATTCCCGTGAAAAACTCTACTTAGGATACATGGTCAAATATTGGAAAAATGGTCAACTTTGTGTCGAGTTGCCTTGTTTAAATATTTATCAAATTAAAACGGAATGCACCACAATCTCAAAAATTTTCATTCTTGTATAGTTTTGTATAGGCTATCGATTAACATTTTTTTTCTTTGGAAAATTCAGAACCTGTTCTGAATTTCCCATTTTTTAAAAAAAAGCAATTTATTAAAAATCCGATAATTTTTTTTTCTAAATTTTTTTGAAAGTTTAGATGTCTATCCACACACAAAAAATTCAGACATGTGTTTTTCGTTTTTTTTTTTCGAGAAAATCGCATTTGAATTTTGAATTTCTTAACAATTTAGTAATTTGCTTGTATTTTCTTGTTTCAACATAGCTTATCAGTAACATTTATGCAAATATTTGATACTCATACGCCATGTTAAACCAAAAATTGTTATGAAATTTAATATTCAAATGCGATTTTCTCAAAAATTTTTTAAGAAATTCAATATTCAAATGCGATTTTCTCGAAAAAAAAAAATGAAAAACATGCGTCTGAATTTTTTGTGTGGATAGACAAACATCTAAACTTAAAAAAAAATTTAAGAAAAAGTGGCCGGGTTTTTGATAAATTGACTTTTTTATAAAAATAGAAAATTTCAGAATAGGTTCTGAAAATTTTCCAAAAAAAAAAAAATATTTAATCTATAGCTCATACAAAACTATACAAGAATGTAAATTTTTGAGATTTATATATATAAAATTACATTTTTATAAAATTTGCTCCAACTGTTATATGTATGGGAGCTTACTTAGGGAGTGGAGATAGAGCGTAGGTATGTTTTAAAAAAAAGTTGTAGGGTAAAAATAAAAGGGGGTCGGTCTCACTAATGACCCCTCTCGGACGCACCATTGGACCGGTAGAAGCTGATTAAATAAAACAAATTTACAATAAATAAAAAAAAATGTATGGGGACCGCCTAAAAATTTAGAGATAGAGGGTAGGTGTGTTCCGAGAAAATGTTTGGACTAAAAAAATATTGTGGGTCGGTCATACATTTTGTTGCTCTAAGGGCACTATTAGGGCAGTTAGAGCGGGTGAAGCAAATTTTAAAAAATGTCGTTTTGTGTGGGAGCCCCCTTAGAAATTGGAGATAGGGTATTAGTTTGTTCCAAAGAAATGTTAAGACGTAAAAATTAATGGGGGTCGGTCTTATAAATGACACCTCTATGACGCACCATTGGAGCAGTAGAAATGATTTTAAGAGTGAAAAATTACAGTAAAATTTTTTAAAAAAAATTTAAAAAATAGTAATTTTCGTTATCCCACGATCTTCCTGGGCAAAAAATTTGTAGAATCGATAGAAGTTTTACACAAAAAAATTTCAAAAAAATCGAAGAGTACAAACTATTTCAAAAATGAGATTTAAATTTTAAAACTTAAAAATCGCATACTAGAGGGCTTTTATGAATTTTTTGGGATTTTTTTTTTAAAAAGTACGTAAAAAAACAAAAATTTTGAAAAAAAAAATAAAAAATTTGGACCATTATTGAAGAAGTTATTAGGAAAAGAAGTTTGAGTTAAGAAACAAACTACCAATTTTTAAAAAATCGATATCTTTTGAACGGGTCATCAAAAAAATCTGAAAATTTACCACGAAGGAGTTTTCGAAGGGTACTAAAAACTGTTAACAAATTGGGAAAATCTAAAAATTTAAAAATTTTTTTCAAAGTGTCCGATTTGACATGGAATGCCCCATATACTTTATGGGATCCTAGACCTATATTTTGATGCGTTACACACGGAATGACAAAGTGAGCATACCCCCATACTGTAGTTGGAGGGAATAATAAGTGGCCGGGTTTTTCAAAAATAATGGAAAATTTCAGAACAGGTTCTGAAAATTTTCCAAAAACAAAAAATTTTAGTCGAAAGCTCATACAAAACTATACAAGAATGTAAATTTTTGGGATTGTGGTGCATTCCGTTTCGAAAGACAATCCTGAGACTGCACTATGGTTCCAAATCCATTTATTTTGGCAGAAATTAAAAAAAAAAAAATTTAACAAATTTTCAAAAGCTTATATATTTCCTTAATGGCAACCCTATAAGCTATCAAGAAAGTATAATAAAAAAAATTTGATGGCAATACTGTCAGTTTGCTAGGCTTTCATAGTTGAAAGTTTTAAGACGTATAACTAAACCGGAGTGAAAACAATATTACAATTATGCAAACAGAAAATTGGGAAAAATAAAATTATGAAGAGAATAAAGGGACAAATTGAAGCCTAAGGATAGTAGTTCTTGTTGAAAATTCAAATTTTACAGTTAATGCATCCTTGGTGTTATTCTTGGGTGTTTCGATTATGAGGATTTTTGGGCCAAAATACCCTATATCTTTCGTGGACAAAAAGTTGTGTTTGGGCACGAACTTGCATGAGTCTTTAAACGTGAAAGTGTTTTCAATATTGTATATTTGTTATCAAAATTTACACCTTGCCAGCATTTTTCAGCATACTCCCCCCAGCAGAAATTTTGCTGAACGTTCAGCAGCTTTTGGAAGGGGAACTTGAGTAAAGGAGCGCATCCAATTGCGCTGAATTCATGCATGATTCCCTAAGGCGATGTCCCACTTTAGAGCGCTAGTTGGATACACAGAAACAGCGCTCTTTAGAAACACTGAAATCACGTGTCTTTAGAGCGCTGATTTAAGCAGAATAAAGATGCTGTAAATTCATGTATCTTTTTAGCGCTGATTTAAGCAGATTAAAGATGCAGTGAATTCATGTATCTTTGTAGAGCTGATTTAAGCAGAATAAAGATGCTGTAAATTCAAAGTTGAAATCAAATAACTAAAATTTAAAAAAATATAACAAAAAAATTCATTCGTTTTACTTTACAAAACTTTATTTATGTGAAACAAAATGAAAAAAAAAAAATCGGAAGTGAACATCAAAAAAATATCGGAAATTTTCATTTTCACATTTTTTATGGGATTTTTTTTGGGAACAGCGGTCAAAGATGCTATGATTGAAGCGCTCTTTGCAGCGCTGATTAATGCGCAATAATGATGCAGTCAAATCATGTGTCTTTGTCTAAAACTCATGTTTTTTTATTCAAAAAGTGTTAAAAATATTAAAAAGGAAAGCAAGTGTGAAATTTTATCAAAAAATAATTACACATTATAAGTTTTATATAAAAAATCTTAAAAAAAAAATAAAATTTTTTCCCCTTCCTTTTACTGCATCCCTAAGAGCGCTCTTTGGATGCGCTACGGTATGCTATAAACAGATGCTGTGTCGCCAAAATCTCGATTTATTTCTGCTGGGCCACAATTGCCATTTTAGTTTAGCACAAATTTCGGCCAAATTTACTGTTTTTTTAATGACAAGTTGTCAAATAATTTTTATTTATAATGTTTTTGCCTTTAATCGGGCTAATTAAGTGCAAAAAAATATATGTATTTAAAAAAAAAAATTTCTTTTCCAAAAAAAAATCGAAAAAAAAAAATTTCAAATGTTTTTTTTTTAGAAAATTTTTGTTTTTTTTAGAATCGATTTTCGATTGCGCTAAGAGATACAACACACTACAGAATTAATCCAAGCGAACTTGCTCCATTTTTCGAATTTATGCCAAAAAAAATGCATTTGGAACCATAGTGGACTGCTAAAGCTTGCATTTATTTTGTCGTTTCCCTGGTCTGATTGGTATTGAATTTCAGCAAAATCGTGAAAATTGTTTTCACCTTAAATTCACGTGTTAAAAAAACTCGTTTAACAAGCTTTAAAAACATTGGTAAGACAGAAAAATATTTTACAAAATATTTTTTTCATTCAAAAATGTTTTTACACTAAAAAAAAACTACACTCGAAAAAAAATTTACACTCAAAAAAAATTTTACACTCAAAAAAAAATTAGTAAATTTTTTTTTTCTCAAAAATTTTTAAAAAAAAGTTTTTTTTACACGAAATAAAATATTTCTAATCAAAATTGTTAATTTTTTTGTTCACTTTAGAAAATTTATTACCACTTTAAAAGGGCATTATGGACGGTATTCGTGGATTCGGCCAAGTCGAATTTAACTTTTCTACATGTTTGAATTACAATTGTTCTTTTTCGAATTACAATTAAAATATTAAAATTTCAAGAAGAATCTTTGAATTACAAATGGATTTTTCAAATTAGAAATGGAATCTTCAAATGACAAGTAGAATCTTCAAATTACAATTGATCTTCTTCGAATAACAAACTTCTGAAAATGGTGTAGTAAATTTTTATCAAATTTTTTATTGCATGTTTTGAAAATCAATTTAAATAATTAAACTAAAAAAAAGCAAATGAACAACATGTATGACAATAATAAAAAAAAAAAAACAAATTACACAACTTGACAAATTGAAATAGTTTTTGAATTAAGAATTTAGAATCTAAAAAAAAATCAAAACAATTATTACCGTTAGCATTTTATTGTTTTAAGTAACAAAAAAAATACACAACAAATCAATTAGAGCATAATTTGTTAAAATTTTTTTAACATTTTCAATTAATTTATTTAACAAAAAAAAAAACGCGTTTTTTTATTGCTGCTTTAGTCCGGTTTTAGTTATAAGTACATTTGCACTTGTTGTGATTTATTTGCAAATATGTTGGTTTGTTTATTTTTTAAAATTTCTTTGATCACAATTATATCTTTAATACATTTCTCTTTTTGTAAACACGATTTTTTTATTTAATTTATTATTATAATTTTATATTCAATATTTTTTTTTTAATTTTTTAGTTAAAAATCTGTTTTAAAACGACTAACGACCGTTTGTTTATAACGTCTCTTAACAACTGAATTGATCTTTTTTAATTAACGGTAGACTTTCGCTGTGGCTATTGGCCAATATTGTTGTTGTTATTATTATTATTGTTTACAGCGAATTCGCTCATAATATTTTTAAATCAGCTGTTGTTAAATTGCGCATGTTGTTTAAAAAGCAAATTTATAAAATTGTTTACACACATTTGCTAAAAGATCACTTGTTGTCTTTGGAGAGTAAAAAAAACAACTGAACTTTGAATACATATGTTTTTTTATTTGTTTGTATTTTAATAATTTTTTTTTTTACAAATTTTAAGATAAATAATTGCGCAGGCGATGAAAGTAAACAGCTGATATTGAAAATTGTTTTTTTGATTTAATCTATAAGATTTGAAATTTTTTGTTTAAAGAAATCGAGAAGATTTTTCTGAACCGAATATTCGATTTTACCAAATCTTAAATATCCTTCGAAGGATATGATCATCATGATTAAAATCAGAGAGATGTAATCAAAAAAGATTAATTGTAATTCGAAAATTCTACTTATAAATCGAAGATTCTAATTGTATTACAAAAATTGCATTTATAATTCGAAGATTCTACTTATAATTCAAAAATTCCATTTGTTTTTCGAAAATTCCAATTGTAATTCGAAAAACATCAATTGTAATTCGAAAAAGATCAATTGTAAATCGAAAGAGGTTGATTGTAATTCGAAAAAGATCAATTGTAATTCGAAAAAGGTCAACTGTAATTCGACAAAGATCAACTGTAATTCAAACAAGTAAAAAGTTAAACTCGGCCTTGCCGAATGTAGTGATACCCTCCACAATTTCAAAAAGATTATTGCAAACAACTTTATTTAAAAGGAAATTACTTTAAAAAAAAAAAAAAAATTGAAAAAAAATTCCGCGAAAAAAAAAATTTTGGTAAAAAAAAAAATCCGCGATTTTTTTCTTTTTTTGTCAAAAAATATGTTCGTACTTGTTTAAATACCATTTGGTGTTCAATTATGTTAACATATGTCAACCAGAAGCCAAATTAAAGCATTTTGTATTTTTAGGTTATGTTGAATGTACTGAAATTTTTGAGGTGTGCTTACATTTTCGTTCATAACTTTTGAACCGCTGAACCGATATCGCTCAAATGCAATACCAAACTTCTCGGGAGAACTTCCAATATATATGTTAAGTTTCAGTCATCTCTGTGCAATATTTTGTCCGCGAGAGCATTTTCCACAGACAGACAGACAGACAGACAGACAGACAGACAGACAGACAGACAGACAGACAGACAGACAGACAGACAGACAGACAGACAGACAGACAGACAGACAGACAGACAGACAGACAGACAGACAGACAGACAGACAGACAGACAGACAGACAGACAGACAGACAGACAGACAGACAGACAGACAGACAGACAGACAGACAGACAGACAGACAGACAGACAGACAGACAGACAGACAGACAGACAGACAGACAGACAGACAGACAGACAGACAGACAGACAGACAGACAGACAGACAGACAGACAGACAGACAGACAGACAGACAGACAGACAGACAGACAGACAGACAGACAGACAGACAGACAGACAGACAGACAGACAGACAGACAGACAGACAGACAGACAGACAGACAGACAGACAGACAGACAGACAGACAGACAGACAGACAGACAGACAGACAGACAGACAGACAGACAGACAGACAGACAGACAGACAGACAGACAGACAGACAGACAGACAGACAGACAGACAGACAGACAGACAGACAGACAGACAGACAGACAGACAGACAGACAGACAGACAGACAGACAGACAGACAGACAGACAGACAGACAGACAGACAGACAGACAGACAGACAGACAGACAGACAGACAGACAGACAGACAGACAGACAGACAGACAGACAGACAGACAGACAGACAGACAGACAGACAGACAGACAGACAGACAGACAGACAGACAGACAGACAGACAGACAGACAGACAGACAGACAGACAGACAGACAGACAGACAGACAGACAGACAGACAGACAGACAGACAGACAGACAGACAGACAGACAGACAGACAGACAGACAGACAGACAGACAGACAGACAGACAGACAGACAGACAGACAGACAGACAGACAGACAGACAGACAGACAGACAGACAGACAGACAGACAGACAGACAGACAGACAGACAGACAGACAGACAGACAGACAGACAGACAGACAGACAGACAGACAGACAGACAGACAGACAGACAGACAGACAGACAGACAGACAGACAGACAGACAGACAGACAGACAGACAGACAGACAGACAGACAGACAGACAGACAGACAGACAGACAGACAGACAGACAGACAGACAGACAGACAGACAGACAGACAGACAGACAGACAGACAGACAGACAGACAGACAGACAGACAGACAGACAGACAGACAGACAGACAGACAGACAGACAGACAGACAGACAGACAGACAGACAGACAGACAGACAGACAGACAGACAGACAGACAGACAGACAGACAGACAGACAGACAGACAGACAGACAGACAGACAGACAGACAGACAGACAGACAGACAGACAGACAGACAGACAGACAGACAGACAGACAGACAGACAGACAGACAGACAGACAGACAGACAGACAGACAGACAGACAGACAGACAGACAGACAGACAGACAGACAGACAGACAGACAGACAGACAGACAGACAGACAGACAGACAGACAGACAGACAGACAGACAGACAGACAGACAGACAGACAGACAGACAGACAGACAGACAGACAGACAGACAGACAGACAGACAGACAGACAGACAGACAGACAGACAGACAGACAGACAGACAGACAGACAGACAGACAGACAGACAGACAGACAGACAGACAGACAGACAGACAGACAGACAGACAGACAGACAGACAGACAGACAGACAGACAGACAGACAGACAGACAGACAGACAGACAGACAGACAGACAGACAGACAGACAGACAGACAGACAGACAGACAGACAGACAGACAGACAGACAGACAGACAGACAGACAGACAGACAGACAGACAGACAGACAGACAGACAGACAGACAGACAGACAGACAGACAGACAGACAGACAGACAGACAGACAGACAGACAGACAGACAGACAGACAGACAGACAGACAGACAGACAGACAGACAGACAGACAGACAGACAGACAGACAGACAGACAGACAGACAGACAGACAGACAGACAGACAGACAGACAGACAGACAGACAGACAGACAGACAGACAGACAGACAGACAGACAGACAGACAGACAGACAGACAGACAGACAGACAGACAGACAGACAGACAGACAGACAGACAGACAGACAGACAGACAGACAGACAGACAGACGGACAGACGGACATAGCTAGAATGTCTTAAAATCGATCGGGCATCATGAATATATATGCTTTATGGGGTCCGAGACCGATATTTCGATGAGTTACAAACGGAATGACAAACTTGTATATACCCTCTATCACTAAGTGGAGGGTATAAAAAGATCAACTGTAATTTGAAAAATATCAATTGTAATTCGAAATAGATCAATTATAATTCGAAAAAGATCAAGACAAGAGATATTTTTGCCAAAATTCATGGGTCTAGCTCTTTTGGTTTAGACTGCATCGTGGTTTCTACAGACGGACGGACGGACATCGCTAGGTTGTCTTAGATTGTATCATGGGTCAATAATATATATACTTTGTGGGGTCTCCGACCGATATTTCGATGTGTTACACACGGAATGACAAAGTGAGTATACCCCCATATAAAAAGATCCATTGTAATTCGAAAAAGATCAATTGTAATTCGAAAAACATCAATTATTATTTGAAAATTGTACACGTAATTCAAAGATTTCATTTGTAATTCGCAAATTTCATTTGTAATTCGAAAAATATAATTTTAATTCGGAAAAGATCAATTGTACACCATTTACAGATGTAAAAGATCATAGATTCTACTTCTAATTCAAAGACTCCATTTGTAATTCGAAGATTCCATTTGCAATTCGAAGATTCCATTTGTAATTCGAATACTCCATTTGTAATTCGAAGTCACCAATTGTTATTCGAAAAAGATTGTTATTCGTAAAAGATCAATTGTAATTCGAAAAAGATCAATTGTAAATTGAAAAAGGTTAATTGTAATTCGAAAAAGATCAATTGTAATTCGAAAAAGATCAACTGAAATTCGACACAGATCAACTGTAATTCAAACAAGTAGAAAAGTTAAATTCGACTTTGCCGAATCTATGAATACCCTCCACAATGCATTTTTTAGTTAGGTAGTACATTTTTTAACGTGAAAAACTTAACAATTTTGATTAGAAATATTTTATTTTGAGTAAAAAACTCTTTTTTTGTATTTTTTTTTTTTTTTTAAAAGAAAAATTACAATTTTTTTTTTTGGGTGTAAAATTTTTTTCGAGTGTAATTTTTTTTTACTGTAAAAATATTTCTTACACAAAATATTGTCATTTTTGTAAAAAAAAATAAAAAATTTTTTGTGTAAATTTTTTTTTGAGTGTAAAATTTTTTTGAGTGTAAAATTTTTTTTGAGTGTAAAATTTTTTTCGAGTGTAATTTTTAAGTTACCAATGCTTTTAAAACTAAACAAGTTTAAAAAGCATTGCTTTAAAATTAAACAAGTTTGAAAAAGCATTGTTTAGTTACCACCAATGCTTTTAAAACTTGTTAAAATACGTGGCATTTTAGATGAAACTAATCTGAAATTCAAGGTTTTGCTTATAACTTTTGAACCACTGGACCGATTGAGCTGAAATTTAAAACCAAATAGACCCGGGGAACGGCAAAGATACGTGCCAAGCTTCAGTAGTCTTATTGTTGTCTTTCGAAAGTTATCGTGTTTTTTATCTCGTAAATTCGCGAAATATCCTTGCCGAAATTTACTCTTTTGCTCATATCTTTTGAACTACTGGACCGATTTGGCTGGAATGCAATACCAACCTGACCAGGTAAATGACAAACATATATGCCAAACTTCAGTAGCCTCTGTAAAGTCTTTCAAAAGTTAGCGTGTTTTCTACGGACGGACAGACAGACAGACAGACGGACGGACGGACGGACGGACGGACGGACGGACGGACGGACATCGCTAGATCGACTTAAAATCGATCGAGGATCATAAATATATATACTTTATGGGGTCCTAGACCAATATTTCGAGGTGTTACAAACGGAATGACAAACTTATATATACCCTCTATCACTAGAGTGGAGGGTATAAAAAGATTAATTGTAATTAGAAAAGCATCAATTGCAGTTCGAAAAAGATCAATTGCAGTTCGAAAAAGATCAATTGTTATTTGAAAAACATTAATTGTAATTTGAAAATTCTACTTGTAATTCGAAGATTGCATTTGTAATTCAAAAATTCCATTCGTAGTTCGAAGATATAATACTTAGGGAGTGGAGATAGGGCGTAGGTATGTTTTGAAAAAATGTTGTAGGGTAAAAATAAATGGGGGTCGGTCTCACTAATGACCCCTCTCGGACGCACCATTGGACCAGTAGAAGCCCAGCAGAAATAAATCGAGATTTTGGCGACACAGCATCTGTTTATAGCATACCGTAGCGCATCCAAAGAGCGCTCTTAGGGATGCAGTAAAAGGAAGGGGAAAAAATTTTATTTTTTTTTTAAGATTTTTTATATAAAACTTATAATGTGTAATTATTTTTTGATAAAATTTCACACTTGCTTTCCTTTTTAATATTTTTAACACTTTTTGAATAAAAAAACATGAGTTTTAGACAAAGACACATGATTTGACTGCATCATTATTGCGCATTAATCAGCGCTGCAAAGAGCGCTTCAATCATAGCATCTTTGACCGCTGTTCCCAAAAAAATCCCATAAAAAATTTGAAAATGAAAATTTCCGATATTTTTTTGATGTTCACTTCCGATTTTTTTTTTTCATTTTGTTTCACATAAATAAAGTTTTGTAAAGTAAAACGAATGAATTTTTTTGTTATATTTTTTTAAATTTTAGTTATTTGATTTCAACTTTGAATTTACAGCATCTTTATTCTGCTTAAATCAGCTGTACAAAGATACATGAATTCACTGCATCTTTAATCTGCTTAAATCAGCGCTAAAAAGATACATGAATTTACAGCATCTTTATTCTGCTTAAATCAGCGCTCTAAAGACACGTGATTTCAGTGCATCTAAAGAGCGCTGTTTCTGTGTATCCAACTAGCGCTCTAAAGTGGGACATCGCCTTAGGGAATCATGCATGAATTCAGCGCAATTGGATGCGCTCCTTTACTCAAGTTCCCCTTCCAAAAGCTGCTGAACGTTCAGCAAAATTTCTGCTGGGAGCTGATTAAATAAAACAAATTTACAAAAAATAAAAAAAATTGTATGGGGACCGCCTTAACAGTTAAAGATAGATGGTAGGTGTGTTAAGAGAAAATGTTTGAACTAAAAAAATATTGTGGGTCGGCCATACATTTTGTTGCTCTAAGGGCACTATTAGGGCAGTTAGAGCGGTTGGAACAAATTTTAAAAAATGTCGTTTTGTGTGGGAGCCCCCTTAGAAATTGGAGATAGGGTATTAGTTTGTTCCAAAGAAATGTTAAGACGTAAAAATTAATGGGGGTCGGTCTTAAAAAGGACCCCTCTATGACGCACCATTGTAGCAGTAGAAATGATTTTAAGATTGGAAAATTACAATAAATTTTTTTAAAAAAATAGTAATAATCGTTATCCCACTATCCTCCTGGGCAAAATCGATAGAAGTTTTACACAAAAAAATTTCAAAAAAATCGAAGAGTACAAACATTTTCAAAAATGAGATTTAAATTTTAAAACTTAAAAATCGCATACTAGAGCGCTTTTAAGAATTTTTTGGGATTTTTTTTTTAAAAAGTACGTAAAAAAAAACAAAAATTTAAAAAAAAAAATGAAATTTGGACCATTATTGAAGAAGTTATGAGTAAAATAAGTTTTTTAAAAAATCGATATGTTTTGAACGGGTCATCAAAAAAATCTGAAAATTTACCACGAAGGAGTTTTCGAAGGGTACTAAAAACTCTTAACAAATTGGGAAAATCTAAAAAAAAAAAAATTTCAAAGTGTCCGATTTGACATGGAATGCCCCATATATATTCATGATCTTCGGTCGGTTTTAAGACGATCTACGATGTCCGTTTGTCTGTTAAAAACACGCGAACTTTAAAAGACTTTACGGAGGCGCCAGAATTTTGGCATATGAGGCATTCCACACCAAATGCCCCGCTGCAGAAAAACATGTGTCCCGTAAATTTCTGAATAGGTTGTTTGGATAGGCCTATATGGAACTAAGAAAATTGCGTTTTTGGTTTTTCTAATTTTCAAAAACTAGACTTAGGAGGCGTGGTCAAATATTGGAAAAATGGACAAATTTGTGGCGAGTTGCCTTGATTAAATATTTATCAAATTAAAACCAAATGTACCACAATCTCAAAAATTTACATTCTTGTATAGTTTTGTATGGGCTACCTATTAAATTTTTTTTATTTTTTTGAAAAACTTTCAGAATCCGTTCTGAAATTTTCCATTTTTTAAAAAAGTTAATTTATCAAAAATCTGGTCACTTTTTTTTTAATTTAGATTCGGACATGTGTTTTTTTTTTTTTGTTTAAATCAGACATGTGTTTTTCGTTGTTTTTGAAGAAAATCGCATTTGAATATTAAATTTCATCACAATTTTGTAATTTGCTTCTATTTCTTTGTTTTATCGTTGCGAATGAGTATTATTAATTGCATAAATATTCCTCATACGCTCTGTTGAAACAAGAAAATACAAGCAAATTACTAAATTGTTATGAAATTTAAAATTCAAATGCGATTTTCTCGAAAAAAAAAACGAAAAACGCGTGTATGATTTTTTTTTGTGTGAATGGACAAACGTCTTAACTTAAAAAAAAAAAATAAAAAAAAGTGGCCGGATTTTTGATAAATTGACTTTTATAATAAATTTGCACATGAAAAAAAAAAAAAAAATTTAATCAATAGCCCATACAAAACTATTTAAGAATGAAAATTTTTAATATTGTGGTGCATTCCGTTTTAATGTGATAAATATTTAATCAAGGCAACTCGCCACAAATTTGACAATTTTTCCAATATTTGACCACGCCTCCTAAGCCCAGTTTTTGAAACATTGAAAAACCAAAAACGCAATTTTCTAAGTTCCATATAGGGCTATTCATACAACCTATTCCGAAGTTTACGGTACACATTTTTTTTCGCTGGACATTTGGTGTGGAATGCCTCATATACGTTAGTTATTTACCTGGTTAGTAGTGCGATTCACTAACTTTTTTAACGAAATTATCGATATCGTTAACTAACGAGAATTGTCGGTTGTTTTAACGAATATGTGATTCTATAAATTTTTCAATTAACGACAAGAATTAACGACAAAAATAGTTAATTTGAAATTTATTTATTTTTAAATTGTATTGAGAACCGAAAAATTTCATTAACTTTAACTTCAAAAAATTTTTTGTTGATAAGTTAACGATTTTCAATAACGATAAAATTCGGTAGAAAAATGTTATAGAATCGCTTTTAAAGACAATTGTCGTTAATTAACAATTTTTGACAATTTAACTACCGATTTTGGTCGTTAAAAAGTTAGTGAATTGCGCTACAGGTTGGTATTGCAACCCAGAGACATCGGTCCTGTGGTTTAAAAGTTATAAGCAAAAGAGTGAATTTCGGCAAGGGTTTTTCGCGAATTTACGAGATAAAAACACGCTTACTTTTTAGAGACAATGTGAGGGTGCTTGAGCTTGGCATGTATATTTATCGTTCCCCTGGTCTGGTTCATATTGAATTTCAGCCAAATCGGTCAAGTGGTTCAAAAGTTATTAGCAAAACCGTGAATTTCAGAATTGGCAAAATTCATGTGTTAAAAAAACCGAACTTAAAAAAATCAAGCTTCAAAAACATTGATAAGCCTCAAAACTACTTAACAAAGTGTTTTTGTCACTCAGAAATATTTTTACACTAAAAAAAATTTGCACATGAAAAAAAATGTTACACTCAAAACAAAATTAGTAATTATTATTTAAAAAAAAAAAACTGACAAAAAAAGTTTTTTACTCAAAACAAATTATTTCGAATCAAAATTGTTAATTTTTTCAGGTTATAAAATTTACTATCCTTAAAAAAAAGGGCATTGTGGAGGGTATTAATTGATTCGGTGAAGTCGAATTTAACTTTTCTACTTGATTGTCACTCAAAATATTTTTACACTTAAAAAAACAAAATTTACACAAAAGAAAAAAAAAATTACACTCAAAAAAATTTTATGCCATATAAGTTAATCGACCTACACTTGGATCCAAGGGATAAATAAGGATGCTATTTTTTCGGTTAAAGAAAATAATAAAAATTTTATTTTTCAAAAATTTTTAAACTTTTTATTTTGTCTTAAACGTTGAGAGAGCGTAAAAACACATTCGGAAAGGCAGAATTTAACTGTTTTTTAAATTATTTGTGGAATATGCAACTTTTACCCACCCTACCACATTAACACTTAATATTTATTAATTTAAAATATATTTTTAAAACTTCATTAAATTACAAAAAAAAAAAAATCCAATTACAATTGTAAACAATATTACATACTATAAACAAATATATAATGAAATAATAGGATTAATTTTGATTAAAAAATAATTAATCAAATGCAAATAAATCATACAATAAATTTGTTTTGCACTTGACAACTCACATAATTAAAACTTGAATTAAAAAAAATAATAATAATTTTGAAACAAATTGTATTTAAATCTCTTAAATAGATTGTAATTTTGTTTTTGCAATAATTAAAAAAAAAAACAATAACGCCTTTATTTTATAAATAAACCTGTATTGACCTCATAAACTTAAATATTTCATTTTTGTTTTGTTACAAAGTTAAATTGTTGTTATTCGAATTTACAAATTTCAAATTTGTAGCCAAAGTACTTAAACGCATACATAAATGCATTTGTATAGATGTGTGTGTAGTTTAACGAACACATGCACATGCAGACTAGAGTGGATCGAATTTAAATAATTAACAAGTGCTTGATTCGACAAATTTATATCACTTTGATCGAGGCGGAGAATTCACGAGTCGTAAATTCAAGGTGACACCTACGTTAAAGACTTTTTTTTCAAAAAATCTCAAAATTTCTTTCCCTTGACTCTTTCATAGAGCTTGAAACAACCTTTGATTTAAAATTAATTTGATCTTAATCCGATCATTTTAAACCGTCCACCTTTTGATTAAAGTTTGGGTTTTTTAAAAAAAATGTTCACCAAAAACTTTAAACTTTGATCGAAGAGCGATATTTGTTAAAATGTTCTGATTTGGCTCAAATTAAGTTTAAAAACTTACACCGCTCGAACGATTTTAGAAATTTTTTGATATTCATATTTAACATGCCCAAATAAATAAAAACTAATGTATCGCAAAATATAATTTTTTAATTTTTTAAAAATCCAAAATATTTGTGGAAATTTTCAAAAAATAAAAAACTTTAATCGAAGGCGCCACAAGTTAAAATTATCGGATTTGGTCAAATTAAGTTTAAAGCAGTGTTGGCTACCGTTACCCTTTCAATACCGTTACCGATTAAAAACCCTTTCATCTTGACTACCGTTACCGTTACCAATACCGAAATAAAAAAATTTAAATACCGTTACCGATAAAAAACCATTACCTTTATTCGGATTTTTACCGGTATTATATCGGTTTTGTTTCGGTTGTCTTAATTTTACTTAATTGAAATTTTTTGCAGATAAAAAACAAGGTAAAATATTTTTAATGTAAGTAAAATAAAAAAAAGTATTTTTGTTTATTGTAAATCAGAATGTTATTTGTCCAAAAACAATGAAAAAATCTGTCCAACCAATGATCACATTTGCAATTTACTAAATTATGTTGAAATCGGTCCAACCAATGATCACATTCGCAATTTACCTAAAAATTTCTGAAGAGAAAAGTGAGTGCCACATAATGTAAGCAATTTTCAGCGGGAATATAAAAGAAGAGACAACCTGTTTCGCTCAAGTGTTGCTGGCGTTGTCATCCACGCAGGTAAGCGTACAGTCTGGAAAGAAAAAACGCTGCCGAAAAACCCTGTCGAAAAATCTGTAAAACAACTTTAAGTTTGAATTAGAAAAGTTTTACCAGATTTTTCTGCTAAAATGAATACTTTAACTTTGTCATTAAATTTTAAAAAATGCAGATTTTAAAAAATATTTTTGTTCAAATTGTAGAAGACTATTTTGTAATTTAAAAAAAAAATGTTGGAATTTTTTTAATTTTTGTCTAATTTGAACGATTAAAACTAAAAATTGCTCAAATGTGAAAAATCAGCTGACTATTTTAATAATTTTACAGAAATTGACCTGTTTGTAAGAAAATTTTCTTGAAAAAAAATAAAAATATTTTATTAAAAATTTTGTTTGAAGGTTTATTGAAAAACGTCGCTTCTTTTACAACATTTAAAAAAAAAAAGTATTTTTTACTTGAATAAAATACAATTTCAATGTTTTTTTTTTCATCTTAAATCAGCAGATTTATCTACGGTCTTGACAGATTTTTCTGCAAACTCTACCTGGTTTATCCGGAAAGAAATTTAGCAAACCGCGTCAGCAAAAATCAGCAGATTTCTTAAATGGCTCAAAATGCAGATATTTCTGGACAGACATCTCATAAACACGTAAAAAATCAATAATTTATTTGTTGAATTACAATATTGCGTGAATATTTTAATTAAATTCTGAGTTAATTAATAGTCTATATAATTATATGTTGAAAATGCACTTAATTTATCAGTTTTTTTAATTTTATTAAATAAATTTTTGATTTTTTACGTGTTTTTAAGAAATTTGTGACTTTTTAACATGTTTGGAAATTTTTATTCATAATACCGGTACGTACCGGTATCGTTGTATCGGTAACGGTTAACCGTTACCTAAATAATCCAAAATACCGTTACCTTTACCGTTACCGATATAAAAAATATGTAATACCAATACCGTTACCAATACCGTTATTCGTTTCGGTTGCCAACCCTGGTTTAAAGTTTAAAAACCACCATTTATGGCAAATTGCAAATAGCAATATCTCGAAAACCGTTTTTAAATTTTCTGTAATTATGACTGGGTTAATGACATATTTGGGTTACACATTTGGGCACCTTTTTTAAATACTTAACAAATGACTCCTGAAATTTAAGATTTGGCATATAGGATCCTCGTGCTGACAATGTTTGATAATTTTAATCTCGTGGTGTTTAAAAAGGGGGTAAATTTTCCAATGAACCAAAAAACCAGAAATTTGGTATGAAGACATTTTTTTTTTAAATTCTTATTTTAAGGTAAAAATAGTATCTTAAATAAAATTTAAGTAACTAAAACTTACATTTAAATTTATCCATAAGAAAATGTATGCAAACTTACCTAAAATGAAAAAAAAATGTTATTAGTTTAAAACAATAATTTAATTTAATAAAATAAAATAATTTAATTTCAATCAAATCGTGTGAGTTTCATAGAAAGATATTGACTCCTTGATTCTAAATCTGTACTCCAAATTTTTCCATCACGTCTAGAATTTTATTTATTCACGGTTAAATATGCGAAAAATGCGATTTGTGCATTTTTTGAAAGCCTGCAGAGCACACTGAAAGAATTTTGTTCATTACGGCTATGAAAACGTACATTGATTGAAAAAAAATCATTAGAAGTCAGCAATGATGCCCTTCATAGAATCTATGAATCAAATTCAAAGACACCAGATACCTATGAAAAAGTTCATAGGCTATGAAAAAAACTTTTATTGTTCAATTCTATTTTTATTTATTTTATTATTTCATTTTTATTTACTTTGTTATTTTATTTTTATTTATTTACAATATTCTATTTTTAAAAATTAATTTATTTTTACTTATCCCCACCCAGACTCGAACACAAAACCAGTTGTTCGTGAAGCTTAGTCTCTAACCACTGAGCTAAAGTAAATAAACAAGTTATAACACTTAAAATCCATTTTGTTTAATATTCTGCTTTGACATATTGAGTTTGTATCTATGCTCTGCCACAATGTTCTGCCAAAATCTGTGTGTGTATTTGTAGAAAACAAAATGTTTGTGTATTTGCAAAAAAAAAATATAACGAACATTACAAAACTAACAATAAGTGTTAGTTGGCGAGGATTTCCTCCTTTGGTGGCGCTGATAGCTAAGGCGTCGATTATAAATTTCCCAGCCGGTAGGTTTTGGGTTCGAAAACCGCAATATTTTTTTTTACGTTTTTTATGTTTTTTTTATATTTTTTAATATATTTAATCAAATTATTTAATTATTGTAACATTATTTTAATTATTAAAAAATTATTGATGACATTTTTTTTTATGAATTTTTTCTATGAATCTTACAAAATCTATGAATGAAATTCTATGAAATATTTCAATACTAATGAATATTCATTCAGCCAATGAATTGTTTCATAGATTCTATGAATTTGGTTTTATGAAATATGTTCATAGATATTATGAACAATAATTCTTTCAGTGCAGCCATTGGATGGAATAAAAATCTGATATTAAACGTAAGATTAGAATTGAAGAATGGTCTCATAAATTTTTACCACATAACTTTTAGTTCAAGTAGAATACAAATTTTCCCGGACACTTAGCCAAATTCAAAGTTGAAGAAAAACTGTCACCCTAATGCATGTATTTAGCAAACCAAACTTATTTTAGGTTTTCTACATGTTTCGATAATAAATGTGCTTTAACCAAGGTTGGATACCAATTATGGATGGCAAACGAAAAATCCTGATCCCGATGATAGGTTCGACTTTAGTGTCGACGAAAAGTGTAAACGCAGTTTGATTTCAACTTGATTAAATGTTACAAAACTGTAAACAGCGAAATCGTAGCTGCTCGCATTCGCGAGATATCTCGAAATTAGTGTTTTTGTATTTTCTAAAATTTTGACAATGAAGTTTTTTAAATATCTTCAAAAACTGAGTACGCAGTTTTAATTGTATTTATTTACAGGTCACAAAACAGTTAACATCGAAATCATATCTTCTCAATTTCGCGAGAAATCGCGAAATTAAAAAAAAAAAATTTTAAAATTTAAAAAAAAAAATTTTCGCGTAAATTCGCAGTCAAGATATTGATTTCAGCAGTTTTACCACCTTTAACCACATAAAATTTATACTGCATACAATATATTTGTCGTTTCTTGATTTTTTTTTTTATTTTAGACACTAAAGAAAAAAATTAATAAATTAATATAAAAGCTTGAACAGTAATTTTGCAATTTCTCGGGAAATCAATCATCTATAATTTTTCTGCTTGCAGTTTTGTCAACTTTAATAACCTCGAATTCAAACTGCATACCACATTTTTGTCATAATTGAAGGAAATGTTTTTACAGACCAAAAATAACACAAAGTAATGAATAAATAGTAGTTAAGCGAGTTTTTAGCGATATCTCGAAGAATTGAGCAGCTAGAATTTAAATGTTAACAGCCGTATAACCTTTAATCAATAGCAAATCAAACTGCACTTCGTGTTGTTCAACAATATTAAAGAAACTTCTTCTATTAATAAAAACAAGAAATACCACCAAAAAGCTGTTTTTCGCTATTTCTCGTGAAAGTTACCAGCTATAATTTTTTTGTGGGCAGTTTTAATTTCTTCCAACATGTTCAAATCAAACTGCATACCACTTTTTTTTATTATTTCTCAAGAACCGATTTTAATATATAAATAAATGATAAAAAACAAGTAAAAAAGTAAAATTCGGCCTTGCCGAATGTAGTGATACCCTCCACAATTTCAAAAAGATTATTGCAAAAAACTTTATTTAAAAGGAAATTAATTTTGAAAAAAAAAAAAAATAAAAAAAAAATTTCGGCGAAAAAAAAATTTTGGTAAAAAAAAAAATCCGCGATTTTTTTCTTTTCTTTGTCAAAAAATATGTTCGTACTTGTTTAAATACCATTTGGTGTTCAATTATGTTCACATATGTCATCCAGAAGCCGAATTAAAGCATTTTGTATTTTTAGGTTATGTTGAATGTACTGAAATTTTTGAGGTGTGCTTACATTTTCGTTCATAACTTTTGAACCGCTGAACCGATATCGCTCAAATGCAATACCAAACTTCTCGGGAGAACTTTCAATAAATATGTTAAGTTTCAGTCATCTCTGTGCAATATTTTGTCCGTGACAGCATTTTCCACAGACAGACAGACGGACATCGCTAGAATGTCTTTAAATCGATCGGGCATCATGAATATATATACTTTATGGGGTCCCAGACCGATATTTCGATGAGTTACAAACGGAATGACAAACTTATATATACCCTCTATCACTAAGTGGAGGGTATAAAAATTATATAAATACGCGATATCTCGCGAAATTTAACACCTACAATTTCGATGTCAACAGCTGTGTGACCTTTGATCAAGTACAAGTAAAACTGCATACCATGTTTTTGCGAAATTTTAAAGAACCCTATCAAAATATAAAAAACGAAAACAAAAATAGCAAAAAATTAATTTCGCGATTTCTCGTGAACTTAAGAAGATAGGATTTTGATGTTTACTGTTTTGTGACCTTCAAATAAGTACAATTAAAACTGTGTACTCAGTTTTTAAAAATATTTAAAAAACTTCAATGTCAAAATTTAAAAAAATACAAAAACACTAATTTCGCGTCATCTCGCGAATGCGGGCAGCTACGATTTCGCTGTTAACAGTTTTGTGACATTTAATCTTGTAGGAATCGAACTGCGCTTACACTTTTTGTCGACACTAAAGTTCAACCTGAACGTCGCTGAGGCTCACCGTGCGATAAAACCGCGATTTTGTATAAAAACTAAATTTATGCATTTTTGCTTAAATGCTTGTAACTTCTACAATTAAACATTAAATAGGAAAATTAAATTTAAAAAATTTTTAACTCGGGAAAGGGGACGGAAGTCATTTCAAAACTTTATCAAAATAGTTTGTTGAAAATTTTAAATGATATTAAAGGATGAATTTTTGAAAATATGTAAAATAAGAAAAACCACTTTCATTTGCTATCACTGGAGTCATCCTAAGACAAGTACAAATATTAAAAAAATAGTAGTATTTTATAAAAAAAATATTTTATCTAAAACTTTGAAGTCCTTTTAAAAGGAAACAGGATCACGAAAAGGAAAACTGTAAATGCAGTTTAACTACATTTAGCCCCTTATTCATATTCAAATTTGAACACTTAATAACAGGTTTATAAAACAGATTTCCATACGAAATTCGTTTTATAAACCTGTTATAAGTTTGTTAATTTCAATATGAATAAGGGCCTTAGTCTCTAGTTTCGTGTTTAACGACTTTTTTCATTTTTGTCGGACGGTGTCATAGTTTGATTGTCAAAATCACAAATATGATCAATAAGATCAACCATATTATGTTGTCCCTCTATTATGGGTGATTTGGTGTGATGCAATCATGTTCCAAACATGTGTGTACTAGAAAAAATCATTTAATACTAACACCTGCAATAATTTTTCAAAACCGATACCTATACCATTTTCCTTACGGTACCCATCCTTGATTTCTACTCACATAATCCACTTCGATACAATTTTTGGATTATTTACTGGTTCATACACTATTGTATGTATACAGAATGAACACCAACCAATATGTATCAAATTTTCTCTCTAGTGTTTTACCACTAAAGTTCATTTAGTTTTCCAAACAACCAACCATTGGTTTTCACAAACAACTATTGGTTTTAGGTTTTTTTTTTTGGTAATTTTCCTTTTTTTGTGGGTTTTTTGCTTTAATGACTCGTTGATTTAGTGGGTTTTGTTTAAAGTTTTTGTTTTAGTAATTGTATTGTAGTTGAGTTATAGTTCAAAAATACTTTTTGCTTAAATTTTATACAAAAAAAACTTTCAGAACATTTCGGAGATGTTTCTGAAGGGTTATGGAATATTTTACAAGTAACTTGTAGAAACAGAAATGTTTACCCTACCGAATATTTTTTCTAAGAAATAATTAATTTAAAAAAATATCATTAATACATTCAAGAATTTAGCCATAATAACTATTAAGAGATTTTAAATGTAAAACCGTGTGTGACGTGTTTTTTATTAATTTTTTCTTTACCCTGAAGATGATATCCAGTGAGTGTCGAAATATTAAATTTTTTTAAATAAATAAAAAATTAAAAAACACTGACCTTCACACAAAAACTTATTGGCTAAAAATTTTCAATCAAATATTTTTATCAACATAATTTAAATGAGTCTATCAATGTTTTGAATAAAATTTTTGTTATTTTTTATACCATCCACTTAGTGATAGAGGGTATATATAAGTTTGTCATTCCGTTTGTAACTCATCGAAATATCGATCTGGGACCCCATTAAGTATATATATTCATGATGCCCGATCGATTTTAAGACATTCTAGCGATGTCCGTCTGTCTGTCTGTGGAAAATGCTGTCGCGGACAAAATATTGCACAGAGATGACTGAAACTTAACATATTTATTGGAAGTTCTCCCGAGAAGTTTGGTATTGAATTTGAGCAATATCGGTTCAGCGGTTCAAAAGTTATGAACGAAAATGTAAGCACACCTCAAAAATTTCAGTACATTCAACATAACCTAAAAATACAAAATGCTTTAATTCGGCTTCTGGTTGACATATGTGAACATAATTGTACACCAAATGGTATTTAAACAGGTACGAACATATTTTTTGACAAAAAAAGAAAAAAATCGCGGATTTTTTTTTTAACAAAATTTTTTTTCGCGGAAATTTTTTTTTCCAAAAAAATTTTTTTTTTTCAAAAGTAATTTCTTTTTAAATAAAGTTTTTTGCAATAATCTTTTTGAAATTGTGGAGGGTATCACTACATTCGGCAAGGCCGAATTTAACTTTTTTACTTGTTTTAACTGTCGAATTACAAATTTTCAGCATACCAAAATTATTATTAAATGGATTAATTCAAAAATATATAAAATAATAGGGTTTTACTTTTTTTAAAAGATGAATTTTTTCATAATTTTGTCATAAGCTTACAATTCATTTGTTAAATCAATCATTATTTTTATTGACTATAACTAAAAAATGTATCAAATTTGTGATCAAAATCAACAAAAATTTTGATTGAAAAATATTCAATTAATCACCTACAATTTGATGATTGGTACAACAATTTTTTTTTTGGAGGAATTTAATTACATAAATTGATTGAATTCGCGTTTTTGTTGATTGAAATTCGTTTCAAATTCTTTCTGTGTAGAAAAACTCAGATTATGAAACGTTTTTATTGTAGAAAAGTTATCCGATTCGGAGAAATTTTTTTTACTTTAAAATTCTTGAAAATTGTGTGCTGCTTTACGTCAGCACACATAGATTTTATGATAAGGATGATCAATTCTTAGACATTCTAGCGATGTCCGTTTGTCTGTTGAAACGGCGATCACGGCCAAAATATTACACAGATATGACTGAATCTTAACATATTTACTTTTGGTTACTTCGAGCAGATTGATATTGCATTTAAGCGAAATCGGATAAGCGGCTCGAAAGTTATGAACGAAAATGTAAGGACATCTGAAACATTTTGGTATATTCTACATAACCAAAAAATACAAAATGTGTTAATTCGGCTGCTGGTTGACATTTGAACAGAATTGGATACCGAATTCTTTTAAAGAAGTACAAACATATTTTCATCCAAAATAGGAGCGGATTTTTTTTTGTTTTTCAAAAAAAACAATTTTTTTTCAAACGTTTTTTTTTTTTTCATTAATTTCTGCCAATTTTTTTAATAAAATTTTCTGCAAATAATCTTTTTTTGTATTGTGGAGGGTATCAATACATTGGGCAAGACCGAATTTATATTTTTTACTTTTTTCACATTTTTTATGGGGACCCAATTGAGGCCCATAAACTGTCACAAACTGTTAGTCCAACGTTCATCATTTCCAAAGAAATGCTTGTATAAATAGATTATTGTAATTTAAAAAAAATCTACATAAAAACGACATATCATTTTTTTATAAAAAAAACTAACGACAAACTTTAAAAAAGGAAACAGGAATATAATTGACATTTACCCATACATATATGTAAAATTTTCATAGACATGTTGCCACTTGTGTTGGAGAATTTAAACTTGGGGAACAAGGTTTTTAAATGTGCATTTAATATACTTCATTTTGTATATAATTTCAAAACTTACTACACTCAAAAAAAAAAACTACAGGAAAATTTGCTGATTTTGAACCCACAATTTTTTTGCTAAAGTTAGCAAAAATGTTTTGCCAATAATTAGTTAACTGATTTTTTTTTTTTTTGAACTTAGTTCATACACATTTGAGGACCCCATTGGGTTCGGACCCAATAGGACCAGACCCCGATGGGCCTAGACCTAGTTGGGTTCCATAAAAATCGTCATAGTTTTTGATCCAAAATTTGTGTCCGTTTCGCTCTACCTTGCTTAGTTTTTGAGATTCGTGATTTTAGGGGATCACTGGGGTCTTGAGAATTAAAAAACTCGATAACTTCAAAAATATTACTCGGAGAGCTTTTGTTCTACGTGTTAAGAGCTACAAAAATTCTTTTGGACTTTTTGTTGTGTCGGCAATATTTACCGAGATATGAGCATTTTAAAATTTTCGGGAATGCTAATTTTTTTGGATCCAAAGTTAGGTCCCATTAGGGTCCACACATGTGAAGAGGACCCGCGAAAGTATGGCATTTCTAAGAACCAAAAATGCCCTCCATTTTGCTCTATCTGGCTTAGTTTCCGAGATAGCGCCATTTTAAGTTTTCTGAAAATAAAAAAAAATTTACCATTTATTTTTGCTAATGTTAGCAAAAAATGTTGTAAAAATGTTGTCAACTCAATTTCAAATTTAGCAAAAGAAATTAGTTCAAAGTTTGTTTAAAATTGCTAATGTGCTAAATGAAGTTTACAAGAATTTTTTGCTAACATGCTAATCTCAACTAAAAATTTGCTAAAAGTTAGCTAACTAGCATTAGCAAAAAAAAAATTAGTAAATCTACTAACGTATTTTTTTGAGTGTAGGGTATTCAATAAAAAAAAATTGTGTTATCACCAAGGAGAGGACTTTCATGCAAATGCATGTTTTTTCCAAATCAAAGTATTTGTCTTAAAATGGCATCGATTCGTTAGTGCTTATTTTGCTGATAATGCATATTTTTGCATATTTTGCTAGTATTCTGCCATAAATGAATATTTTTGTGTCATATTTTGTATAAAATTAGTTTTAGCTTAATTTTGCCATTTTTTTATGAAATTTTTTTGTAAAAATCATTAATTCGCCTGTTGGGCATTGTTAAGCACTGCCAATGCCCAATGGACATGCCTCACAATTTATTTTCGATGTCGAATAATTGTTTGACCGAAATGATATTTTTCGTTAATAAGCTAACAAAGTAAAAAATTATTATAAAACATTTTTTTTTTTTAATATTTTTTTAAAAATGTAAAAATTAACAATTTTTATAATTTGGTATTTTTAAATTGGTCTTAGACCAATATTTCGATGAGTTACATAAGGAATAACAAACTTCTAGTAGAAGTTATAAAAATTTCAAATTTCCTGAAGACGAAGTCTGATATTCAGACAAATCCAGTATCGTAGACTTTGTCTCAGTATCGTTAGTTTTTATCTACAGAAAAATGTCTTATACATTAATGTCTAAAAAAAGATAACCGATATACACCCGAAATAAACAAAAACAGCTGTATTTGTACAAAACTTAATTTATGCATTTTTATTCAAATGCATGTAACTTCTACAGTTTTTAAAAAACTGTCTACTTTTTTAAGTTTTTGACTTTATTTTTAGATTCAGCGCGCGATTTTGCATGTGAATCACACAATTTTTTCAAAATTTGTAAACTAGTATATTAACTGAATTTCTGCATTTGTAACGATTTTTTTTTACCCGTCTTGTTTTCTTCGTAATAGATCAGACTTGAACTGTGAACAGAAAAATGAGCTTTAAATTTTTTCCCCCTTCAAAAATGTACAATAGAATTTACGAAAACTGGTCTCACTTCATTCAGTGCGTGATTTTACATGGGAAAAAAATTAAAAATGTCGTGGATCAAAATCTCTGTAAACTAGTGTTACAAGAGCAGTCAAAATTTAAATCGATTTTGCTAAATGTATAACTTGGCTTTTCATATCTGATAATATGACTTTGTATGTATTTAACATATTGTTATACATTATCATTTGTTCTCTTATACAATTACATTAACATGGACATGTTTTTTCGTTAGTATGTATGCACCATGTACAATGTTTTAAACATTTACGTCAACATATTAAAGTTTTTTTTTGTAGTTACAAACTACAACGATACAAAATACATATAAATATATATTAGGGTGTTATACATATGGGGCATTCCATGTGAAATCGGACACTTTGAAAAACTTTTTTTTCAGATTTTCCCAATTTGTTTAAATTTTTAGTACCCTTCAAAAACTCCTTCGTGGTAAATTTTCAGATTTTTTGGATGACCCGTTCAAAAGAAATCAATTTTTTAAAAATTGGTAGTTTGTTCCTTTACTCAAACTTCTTTTAATCATAACTTCTTCAATAATGGTCCAAATTTCAATTTTTTTTTTTCAAAATTTTTTTTTTTCAAAATTTTTTTTTTTAAAATTGGTAGTTTGTTCCTTTACTCAAACTTCTTTCAAATTTACTTCTTCAAAATTACATTTTTATAAAATTTGCTCCAACTGTTATTTGTATGGGAGCCTACTTAGGGAGTGGAGATAGGGCGTAGGTATGTTTTAAAAAAATGTTGTAGGGTAAAAATAAATGGAGGTCGGTCTCAATAATGACCCCTCTCGGACGCACCATTGGACCGGTAGAAGCTGATTAAATAAAACAAATTTACAAAAAATAAAAAAAATTGTATGGGGACCGCCTTAACAGTTAAAGATAGATAGTAGGTGTGTTCAGAGAAAATGTTTAGACTAAAAAAATATTGTGGGTCGGTCATACATTTTGTTGCTCTAAGGGCACTATTAGGGCAGTTAGAGCGGTTGGATCAAGTTTTAAAAAATATAGTTTTGTGTGGGAGCCCCATTAGAAATTGGAGATAGGGTATTAGTTTGTTCCAAAGAAATGTTAAGACGTAAAAATTAATGGGGGTCGGTCTTATAAAGGACCCCTATATGACGCACCATTAGAGCAGTAGAAATGATTTTAAGGTTGGAAAATTACAATAAAATTTTTTAAAAAATTTTTAAAAAATAGTAATAATCGTTATCCCACGATCTTCCTGGGCAAAAAATTTGTAGAATTGATAGAAGTTTTACACAAAAAAATTGCAAAAAAATCGAAGAGTACAAACATTTTCAAAAATGAGATTTAAATTTTAAAACTTAAAAATCGCATACTAGAGCGCTTTTAAGAATTTTTTGGGATTTTTTTTTAGAAAGTACGTAAAAACAAAAATTTTGAAAAAAAAAAAAATTGAAATTTGGACCGTTGTTGAAGAAGTTATGAGTAAAAGAAGTTAAAGTAAAGGAACAAACTACCAATTTTACAAACATTTTCAAAACTGAGATTTAAATTTAAAAACTTAAAAATCGCATACTAGAACGCTTTTAAGAATTTTTTTTTAGAAAGTACGCAAAAAAACAAAAATTTAAAAAAAAAAAAATTGAAATTTGGACCATTATTGAAGAAGTTATGAGTAAAAGAAGTTTGAGTAAAGGAACAAACCACCAATTTTTAAAAATTCGATATCTTTTGAACGGGTCTTTAAAAAAATCTGAAAATTTACCACGAAAGAGCTCTTTAAAGAGCTATGGTGTCGTTTAGTGGGATGTGACTGGGATATCTATAAAATAAAAATTGCAACAAAAAAAAATTGGTTTTTAAGTTTTACCATATGCAGTATTAGGCGATTTCAATCCAATACACCCTCTAATTTTGTTAGGTTCGAAAAAAAGCATGAGCCAAAAAATTAGGGAGGAGTGGTGGTGGCATATGGTCCCTAATCTGGATCAAAGTTTGACGTTAAGGGGTAAAAATCCACAATTTGAATTTGACTTCTGACAAATTTCCAGTGAAACTGTCCCAGTTTTTCGTGGGAAGTTTAAAAATAAGTCTAACCCTAGTTAAAATACAACTTTGTTGTTGCTGCTATACTGTTGTTCGTTGTTGTTTTACTCTTGTAGTGTTCATTGGAATGTCACATATTTTGAAATCCTTCTGACACTCGATTAGTTTTTTTTTTTGCTGTTCTTTGTTGCCTGTCAACAACAGACGTCAGTTACATATTTTTCCTTTTTTTTTTGGGAAAATTTACAACAATTGTTATTTAGGAAAGCTTGTATTTTATAAGGGATGCTATTTTGTGGTTATTCTATTTTGTGGGCTTTTCCTGGAAAACCAAAAAAAAAATAGATTTTTATAAAAGTCCACTCAAAGAAATAATTCTGTAGAACTACTAAATCTGTTTAGCACAATTTCTTAACAAAGAGGTTTTGCTAACTGTAGCATTTGGTTGTGGGTTTGAAACAGCTTAATTTTAATTTCAGTTTTTCTAGTTATTCTTGTAATTTCAGCAAAAATTTCTTTGAGTGTATCAACAACTATGTAATAAAATGAAATCTTATCTCTCAAAGACTATTTTCATTTACTGTAACATTTTTTGTAACATAAATATTTACCACAAACAAGCCCTTGTCAGGCAGCTACTATGTAAGTCAACTATATAGTTTCCATTTTCATTTTGCTAAAAGTCCAATTGTTTATGCAATAATTGTCTTTCAAAGTAAATTTTATATTGGTTTTAATATTTGGTTTATTCCAAACACTAATTAAAATATTTCAAAGAATTTTCTTGTTATTAAGAAGTACTTCATTAATTTTTAATACTAAATGCTAGAAACCATAAACGAATTTATATAGTTTTTTAACTACCCAGAATTGCTGAAAATATTCAAATTGAAAGTAAAATAATAAATTTAAAAAGAAAACCCTGTTTGGCAAAACTGTTTTTAATGATTATGATATAATTTTATACCACATGGCGTATGATGAACATTTAAGTGGTTTATAATTAAAGGCACCACACAGCGTATGATTTATATTTTTTTTAAAAAACATTTTCAAACAAGCAGGGACAAAATTATATTGATGAAAAAAGGGTGACGATTAAACTATGGGATAAGGCAGGCCATTGTCTTGCTGTTGACAAATTAAATTTGGAAAATGTTTGTTTAGTGGTGCTGACTAGGGGTCTACAGTCGAAAAGTCGATTAATCGACTTATTGTATGAAAAAGTCGAAAAGTCGACTATTGCTTTCGACTTTTTTCAACATTTTTTTCGACATTTTCGACTTTATCCACTTGATTTGTTTTTTTTATTATTGCCAGATGAAAATAACACTGTAATTACGTGAAATTGACACACCAAAACGCCGAGACACGTAAACTTAATTTTGGGTAGTAGAACACAGTGGCGTTCTGCGTTTTGACAGATCAAGTCAATATTAAGAGAAATTTATGGCCTAATTTTGTAAAACGCAACTCGCCTTTTCACCTCGCGTTGGACAATTTTCTATTTTGTAAAACGCGAGGACTGAACAGCTGTTATTTTCGCGTTGACTTACGTGTTTTGAAAACAAATTGTATGGAAAACGGAATTTTGTAAAACGCGAGAGAGTGTTTTCCATTACTTGAAGTGTCAAAATGATCACTTGAAATTTTGGGGCGTTGATGTAACAAATATGAATTTAAATAGCAAAAAATAAATAAATAATGTTGGAATATGTAAACTGATGTAAACATACAATAAAAAAGTAATAAATGTATAAAAAAAACTCCTCCGGCAGAAGAAAAACACCGAAAACAGCTAAGCTGCTCGATGTAATTTTTGTTGTTTTTTCAACAAATTGATGTTCTTTTTTTTGTTCTCTTTTTTCTCAAATATTCTCTTTGCAGGTGTTGCCTTATTATATATATATGTTTCCCCACGATAATGGGTGTGTATCCCCTACAAAATGGGTAGGCAATTTTATCAATTTTAGAATGTCTGGCAACACCGATTCTAATATAATTAAGAGCCGAGTCACAATTGGCACCACATTCGGTTACCACAAAATGTTTTCATACATTTTGTATAAAAAGCCAAAAATCGCTTTGTGGTCGTCCACGCTGCCGCCAGAATACATTCTATCAGTGTTGCCACCGGTCAACTAAAAAATTATCCAGTAGTTTGTCCGAAATTATCCAAAATCCCAAAAATTATCCAAAATCCCAAAAATTATCCAAAAAAAAAAATTATCAAAAACGATTTTTTTTAACAAAACAAAAGTGTTTTTGTTTAAATTTAATTTAAAGAATACATAAAATAAGTAGTAGTTTGTCCAAAATTATCCAAAATCCCAAAAATATCAAAAACGATTTTTTTTAACGAAAGTGTTTTTTTTTTTTAATTTAATTTAAAGAAAACATGAAATTATTTTTAAATAAAAATCATACATTTTGTACTGTTCAAAATAAAAAATATGTTATAACAATAGTATTACACTGTAGAACTAATTCAGGTTAGCAAAAGTTAGGTCGATTCTGAGAGTAGGGGTGATAATAAAGGCTAACTTAGAAGACCATTATCGCGGCGTTTGTTTATGTTAGTTCGAATATTTTTTTAATCGATCTTCGAACTTTGCAGTCAAATGCCGATTTTTAGCATATTGTTTATGTGGTTTTTTGGGTTTTTCAATCAAATTGTTGGACAGGTCTCTAGCAACAATTTGGCTTTTACAGATTGAAAAAATATCAATCAGTCGACGAGTTATAGCCAAAAACCATAAAAACAATATGCTGAAAATCGGCATTTGACTGCAAACTTCGAAGTTCGATTAAAAAAAAATTCGAACTAACATAAACAAACGCCGCGATACGGGTCTTCTAATTTAGCCTCTATTTTCACCCCTCACTCTCAGAATCGACCTAACTTTTGCTAACCTGAATTTGTTCCACAGTGTTACTCTTTTGTAGGCTCGAAATTTGTACCCCCATTTCTTTCAATGTATTCTTTTGTAAAAAGAATTGAAGCAACAGTATTTGAAGATAATTTATTTCGTGAATCGATTTTTGTTTTCTTTAAAAAAAATAATATTTTGTCCATGTAAAACTTTAAATTGTAAATGATAAAATTATCCATAAATTATCCAAAAATGTAATTATCCAAAGAGTATCCAAAAAATTTTAAATTATCCATTTTTTGGATAAATATCCAAGAAGTGGCAACACTGGATTCTATTCTATTTTTGTAGTTCTCTATCACCACCCTCTCATATTTTTAAAATTTCTGTCAAGTAGCGTTGCCATATGTTCAACAAAATATGCTAATTGTTCCAATTGGAGTTGATATATTGTGTGTGTGTTGCAAACAAAAAACATTGTGTACCTGTTTTAAAGGGATAACTAAAAAAAAAAATAAATGTGTTACTGATATGAGCCTCATTTTCTTTATAAAATGTGTCCGGTCGTCTGTCGTTTAATTTTAATGCGTCGCTCTCTCTTTTGATGTGGTTCGTCGTCGGTGGTGCCAATTGTGACTGGGCTCTGACATTTCAAGTGATAACGTAAAGGCTGAGTTAGGCACCCGTATCCAAGGTTGCCAATTTAGCCATTTTCCGGCTTTTATCAAAATCTCAGCCAAAACGAGCATAAAAGGTTGTTAACAGAACGGTGGAACATTTTAGGTAAACCGTCTCAAATTTATTCTATTTTTTTTATCAGTGTTGAAAAAAATTGCGATTGACTTTTTGGAGCATTTGTCTTAGTTGTGCCGCGATATCTTACTTGAAAAGCTTTTGTAGTCTATGCTTTCGCTTAACTAAAACACCGATCTTCCTATCAAAAACATACACACAAAAATTTTTTTTTCCATGAACGATTTTCATAGCATTTATGAACAAATTCATACAATTTATTAACTTTTTCATAATACTTATAAACTTTTTCATAGTATTTATGAAAAATGTGAAATTTAAGAATTTTTAATGATTTATTCATAAATACTATGAAAAAGTTTATAAATATTATGAAAAAATAAATTGTATGAATTTGTTCATAAATACTATGAAAATCGTTCATGGAAAAAATTTTTTTTTGTGTGTATGAAAAAATCCATAAAACTGTGTTTTTATTAAAACACGAATTTAAAAAGCAAACGCGAAAATGGTACTATTGCACTCAAACAAAGGCCTAACTAAATTTTGGGAAATTTTTTTTTTTACAATTTAGTAAAATTTAATAAAAATTTTGAAAATTCTTTGACATAATTTGCAACCAATTAGTTCATCATATTTATCTTCTTAGAATTGATAAAGTTTTTTCTTCAGGTTTAGTAAATTTTATGCAATTTAAGGAATTTTTTTTTTTTTTTTAAATGTTTCAAAAATTTCAAAAACTAAGCCAGAAAGAGCAAAAAAGTGTTCATTTTCGATTCTAAAAATCTCTAAAAAATCTCCGGTCCTCTTTCAATGTATGGACTCCTCAATTTGAATCTAAAAATTTTGGCGTTCCTCATTTCTCAGAAAATATTGCCGAAACAGAAAAAAATGCCAAATACATTTTTGTAGTTCTTTACACGACCGTCTTAATCCCTCCGTGTAATAGTTTTTTAGTTATCCCGTTAAAATTCTAAAGACCCTTTTGGGCCCTTAAATTCCCGTATCCTAAAATCTAAGCAAGGTAGAGCGAAAAGGGCAAAGATGTTGAATCAAAATCTATGACGATCCTTAATCGACCCAATGGGACTGGGCCTAAGGTGGTCTAGACCCATGGGTTCCGAACCTAATGGGGTCTGCCCGCAATCGGAAATTTAAATTTTTTTTTTGTTTTGCCATATTAGGATAAATGGATGTGAATAAAGTCATTTGAAAACTTAATCAAAATATTTTGTTGAAAATTTTGAATGATATTGAATGACACATTTTTGAATGGACGTAACTTACCTCTTTTTTCCTGATATGTTAAAATTATAAAATAGGGAAATTAGGGGAGATCAATAGTGGCATCCCAGGGCAAGTACAAATATTAAAAAAATATTTTATAAAATTTAATCCTCTAAAACTTTGAAGTCCTTTTAAAAGGAAACAGGATCACGAAATTAAAAACTGTAAATGCAGTTTTAATACATTTAGTCTCTAGTTTCAAACGTATATTATTCAGTTCGTGTTCAACGACTTTTTTAATTTTTGTCGGACGGTGTTATAAGCATTTCCAAAGTTTTAAACATTCTATTGAGGTCTTTTCCGTTTTCTTTGGGGGTTAATAGCATTTTTCATACAAATAATCCTTTTAAGTTTTTAGAAATTTAAAAAATTTGTGTATTTTAAACATTTTGTTGTTCTACTTTTGTTTTTTGTTGCAAACATTGGCCTTAATATGTCCAAATATTCTAACACCTAAAATATATTGCATGTTTTCATACTCTAAGTACTATTGAAATATGTGTTTTGTTAGTTTTTGTGTTGCACATTTGTTTTTTTTTTTCTAATTTCAGGGACATGTCAATTATATATGTATAAGTGAAACGTGCTTACCCATCCATATTAGAAACGTTTGTTAAAAATATTTAAATTTTCAAAATATTTATCTATTTACTTACCTCTTCTACAGCCTCACATTCAAATAGATAAATATGCAGCAAGGGATCTTTTGGGTCTTTCATCAAATACACCAGACCCGTTAGGGGACCAGTAAATTCCATAAAATTATTGGGTACAGCATTTTGATCATCATTACCATTTTGGTATTGTTGTTGCTGCTGCTGTTGCAATTGTTGTTGCTGATAAGAAGCAGCCGCACTTGAAGACAATGAACCATATGAAGTAGAAGTTTTCAAAGTTGTTTTCATACCGCCATTGCTACTTGAGCCAATTCCATTGTTAGGATTTAAATGATGGCTATTGCTGTTGCCATTGTTGCTGCTGCCGTTACCATTATTCGATTGCTGAGTTTTTAATTGCATAAAACCATTGCCAATTTGTTTGCCTCCCTGTTTGTGCACTATACGACACATACCAACAATATTCTTTAAAGGATGACTAAATTGTAGTTCAAAGTCAGAGTTATAAGATTCCAAGTTACCATTTTCAATGCCAACTGAAAGCTGCAATAGAATAGAAAAGAACGAATAAAATAAATAAATTATATTGCTAACAAGAAAACTTTAGAAAAGAAGGGGTGAAAAAACATATGTACATAAATTAAATATACATAAGCATTTTTCAGCCTCAAATGGGAAATTGAAAGTTTTTGGTTGCAAAATATGTTTTAAGATCGTATATCCATTGAAAAGACTTGGCATCTAGTCGTCTTTTATTGTTTTTTAAAGTATATACCAAGAAACAGTAATGTGGCATTTCAATACTAAATACCTTTTTGCCCATTTTATAGCAATTTTTATGTTTTCAAGCCAAGGCCCCAAGTTGGGCGCCAATTTTCTTTTATTATAAACTTTGAACCACAATTCCTGGTTCAATAGATTTCCAGGTCTTCTAAGAATAAATACTTGCGTTTGATATTCAAGAAAATCTAAAATTAAAATTGTCGCCCAACGTGTGGCCCAACTCTTAAAAAAGTATAAAGTTCTTATATTCAATAGCTTTCCAGTGCGCAATTCACTAACTTTTTAACGACAAAAATCGGTAGTTAAATTGTCAAAAATAGTTAATTAACGACAACTGTCTTTAAAAGCGATTTTATAACATTTTTCTACCGAATTTTGTCGTTATTGAAAATCGTTAACTTATCTACAAAAATTTTTTTGAATTTAAAGTTAACGAAATTTTTCGGTTCTCAATACAATTTAAAAATAAACAAATTTCAAATTAACTATTTTTGTCGTTAATTCTTGTCGTTAATTGAAAAATTTATAGAATCACATATTCGTTAAAACAACCGACAATTGTCGTTAGTTAACGATATCGATAATTTCGTTAAAAAAAAGTTATTGAATCGCACTACAGGACTTCTGAGAACAAATACTTGCATTTGATATTAAAGAAAATTAAAATTGGCGCCCAACGTGTGGCCCAATTCTTACAAAAGTATAAAGTTCTCATATCTACTGAAAACTCTTGGCTTACTTAATAAACCATTTTGGAACAGTTTTTATGTATTCAAGCAAGGGCTCCCAGTATATCCACTGAAAACACTTGGCAGATAATGGTCTTTTATCAATTTCCTAAATATAAACCAATTAAGACGTGAAGAATTTTATACCAGACAATCTTTAACTATTTTTGAACCAATAATTAAGCTTTCCAGCAGCGGCCCTCAGTAGGGCGCTAATTTCTTATATTAATAACTATTAAAGCAGAATTGCTGATTCAATAGTTCAACCCAGTCTTTAAGAAGTCAAAATTAAAATTGGCGCCCCACGTGGGCCCAACTCTTAAAAAAAGTAAAAAAGTGCGACGGCCCTCAGTTGGGCGCTAATTTTAATTTTTATTATAAATAACGCAAAGTCAAAAAAAATTGGCTAACGCACACTCACTTATGCAAAAATCTTACACACGCACAATTACTCACATTTTGTTATCTCCACTCACTCTTACAAGGAAGGTCTTTCACAGGGCACCCACCGATTGTCCTGAAACTTGAATATGGGAATGAGGGGAAAAAAAATAAGAGTTACCTGTTTTTTTTAGCTGCCCAATCTCAAATTTAAAAAAGGGTTGCCACCTTATGAAAAAAAGGATTTCGGGAAAATCCGTATAAGATCCGAACTCAATTTTTATAGTGATTATTATGTATGATTTTGGCGGTCGTACGTATATACTACATCCCCATATAAACTACCCCAACGATTATACATTTTTGACAACAACGAACTTAATGAAGCCGATACACCATTGGATAGGCCTTCAAAAAACCTTTCGACCTGCATAAAATGTTCATATAGTTTCTATTCAAAAAAACGAAAAAAAATCCGTTTTTCCTCCTCCCCGTTTACATGCTAAAAGTGAGATTGGGCAACTATGAAAAACAGGTATCTCTTATTTTGCTCCCCTCTTTCCTACATGCAAGTTTAAGGACAATCGGGGGTGCCCTGTGAAAGACCTTTCTTGTAAGATACTTGCTCCAAAATTATGAATCGAAGAACTCCAACGTTCCGAAAGGAATGTAACGAGTTCTGCGAAAGCATACAAATCACCTTCGAGAGCGCAGGGCATATTGTGATTGGGCAGCAATTATCAGGGTACATTGGCAACCTTTCAACAAGCGGAAAGCCTTCCGTACGGTATGACAATATAAAAAGATTCGTCAGTGGACGTGCTAACGTCGAAGAACACTGTTTTAGCACAAGTGCTGGTATACAATCCGGTCTAGGTGACTTATTTACGTTAAGATCCCCAAAAACCCTTTTAACTGCACGAGCTGGAAAAAATATTCTGGGCATAGTATTGGATGCCTCTCGAGTTCGGGCAGTGGTTGGTTGCTTTCCGACTAGAAAGAATTTCTTACAAAGAGACCAGCTAACAGGTTAGCTTTATCAGCCGACCAAAAGCTATTACTGCCCCGAGTAGCCGAAAGACGCTGTTCGTAAAGAAGCTTTTCGCGACTAACAAGGGAAGTCTCCCTAGTGTCACCCGCGGATCTTTATGAAATTGGTTTTATTTTGTAGAGCAGAAAAAATAAAGGGACACTTATTTTTTTTTAGCGGCCCAAATTCATATTTAAGGGGTAAAAAGGAGGGGGGAAGACAATGCCATTTTTCAGTTTTTTTCGTTTATCTCCTATATTATGCAAAGAAACCTAGTCATGTTACATACCAAATGAAAGGTCTTTGGAAAACCTATCTACGTGTACTAAGAACGTGTCCAAATATGCACAACTTTTCGTCATATTGAGTAAAATACCAAAATTTTAGGACATTTTTGTAAATAAGTCGAAAAATATTAACTTTTTTGGCCCGTTGTTAGCACCACAAGATAGGTATTTTTAATACCTTTAATCTGATACCACAGACTCCTATATTAGTTTTGTTTAAATAGGCGTAAATCGTAAAAAAAATTAAAAAGGTGAATTTTCCCCCATACAAATCGACCCCACCTAAAAAGGAGTTTGGGCCGCTAAAAAAATACGTGTCGAATTAATTTTCGTACATATCCAAATTTCATGAAGATCGGAGGGTGACACCAGGGAGACTTTCCTTGTAAGTACTTTAGCAAACTAAGATCTCGGCTGTTTGCGTAGCAGATCAGTATTAACGTTTTTGTTGTCACACCAATTTCTGATCGCTAACTTCCTGGATCTGACCACATTCCTGCAAGTCTGGTTAAACCAACATTTATCACTTGTTTTAGAAGAAATTTGCTTCGATGGAATTAATTACTTTATTCCATGCACTTTAACATTTTTTCGTCGAGGAAACAAAGTTTTCAGTTAAAAACCTGAAAACGTCGTTGAGGTCTGCCCACAAGTCTTCTCGTATATGAAAACTGAACGTTTCGTAGCTGTCGTTGAAACGTTACGAAGTTCGGAGTACGGAAAAGATGCGGAAATGGTGCAGTGATCCAAATTACCAAGAGGTGCAAATGTTCTTAATTTATATTTTTCAATATGTGAAGTTAGAAAATTGTCCAAAGTATTCTGGTGTCCATTCCCAACGCCTGTTAAGCGCCTGTTATGCGCAGCGAATAGCCTGAATTAATTGCGGGACCCGAATTGTTAGAGTGGAGGATTCAGGAAGAGTTGTGAACACCGAAATCTCCTGCCACGACAATTTCACTGCTTTGGTAACTCTCCAGGGTCCTCGATATGGAATCAAAAAGGGAGGCAAAACCATCAAAGGAAGACAACCTACACTCATAGGGACACCTCTTTTGAGGGCGTTGATATAAAAAAACTGTTGTATTTCGTTCCCCAAAAAAATATACAAATATTATATAAAGGGAATTCTATCATTTAAATTGGCGCCCAACTTGGGGCACCAAATAAATGTAAGGATATTTTTATTTGGTTACGAATAAGGCAGAGTTCCAATTGGTGTTGTCGAAATGTCTATCGATATTTTTAGAGTAACAATTGACATTTGCTAAATTATAATTATTATTTTCCAAGGTTGGGTACCAATATATAAAAATCGAATTTTCTAATATCAATTTAGTTTTTTTGAGTTCAAACTGATTTTTTCTAAATTTTTTATTCGATTTTTTGAATATCAATATCTCCAAAAACAAGGAATGTTTTACTAATGTTTTCTTTATAAAATTTTAAGAATAGGCAATTATTTACCGCAACTTTTTCTTTATCTAACCCCTTTCATAAAAAAACTTAAAACATTTCAATTACTCTTTTGTTCCATCATTCAATCCTAATTGACCATAACTAAGTAAATTTAACTCAATTATGCCATCTGAAAGGTCCACTTTTATTTCAGCTTATTTAATTCATCAACAATAATTTACACCTTGCAGTTTTGTGCTACATACAATTTTTTTTTTGTACTTATTAAAAAAGCATAATTGTTTTATGCATTTTTTTTCATCTCTCTACTGCAACAAAACTTTTCATTCTACTTGACAACACAGCACTGCAGTAAAATACTTTTGTATAATTTTTTCCGACTCCAGGGACAAATTTTCATAAAAAAAAAAAAAAACTGTACAAAACATGATTTCTATAGAAAAAAGTGCAGAACTTTTTTTTTCAAGTTTAAAAGTGTTTATGAAAGTCCTTTTCTGTTGCTGTAGCAATTATTAATATTTTAACATGGTTAATGTGCTCGGTTTAGCAGAAAACTAAGTTTATGTTAAGAAAAACACATAAAATGGGCCACTAGATAGTTTTTCTTTAATATTTTGCTTTGGAATAATTTTACACGAAAAAGTTGTTAAGTTTAAGAAGAAGAAAAAAACTAGTGTAAAGAATATGAGTACTTAACACACTCACACCCAAAAAAAAAAAAAAAAAAACTGTGTTGATAAGTTACTTGAGCAAAAATGAAAGGGAGTCTACCAAAGGACCTCCTATTTTGTGGTCATACATATACTTGAAGAAAATGTGTAAAGAAATGGCAGTGAACACATAAGTGGCACTCATAAACTACTGAAATATTTTTTGTATTTGTACTAGCAAATGCCAGTTTTTTTTTATGATTTTTAATGTAATGTTTTTCCGCAGAAATTAAGTAACGCCTTTTTTATTGAACTATTTTGGGTGCTGACAATTTTGTTGGTCTTATAAACCGAGAAGCGAACTAAATCCATTTATTTAGAAATTTAATATAAATGAAGTTGCAATATTGATCATCGGTTCATATCTAAAAAAGTCGTTAGCTCTCCAGTGAAAAATGGTGGCTCATTTACGCGAGGTTCCCCTAGAAAGTAATCACGACAACGCAACACATACTGCTAGTGAGAATTAGTTTTGATTTTATACAAAAGTCTCTTAGAGCTTTTAGTGCAGATTGGCTGTCGACGTAAAAGTTTATTATTCTCTCTGAAAAGTTTGTCCAAAACACAATCGCTTTTAAAGACAGAAAAGTGTCATATAGTTGTAGAGAAATAAATCTCTGAAAGACGATTCTTACTTTACATGATTACTGTCGTGCCAGACCTGTATATGGAGAGTATGATGAACTTCAATCATATTAACTATTTTGATACCAATGGACTGCTGACTCACCGCCAGTATGGGTTCCGCAGGGGTCGGTCAACTGGGGACTTTATGGCTTTCTTTCTGAGCGGTGAAACCAATTCATTCATAGCCTTGGCGAATTTAAGGTTGTTGCTCTGAATATTTCTAAGGCTCATGTTTGGGGCACCGTGTACTCATTTCGAAGATTCAAGCATTTGGCGTTGTTAACATGTTTGGTTGTTTCATCACAAGCTTTCTCTATAATCGTGCTATTCGTGTTGTGGTCGATGGGTTCTACTCTAGAAACTTTTTGCTGAACGCTGGGGTTACACAGGGCTCTCTGCTTTCTCTATCTCTTTTTTAATGTTTTACTCGGTCTTATTATGAACCCTACTATTCTTTTGCAGACGATAGTAACATATCCCACTAATACTCCTTTCCTTTGAATCTTCGAGATGAGCCACTCTTACTCCTTTGACCATAGATCAAGTCAATCCGAGGTTGGTGCCATGAGAAGTAATATGGATAACACTCTTAGAGTCGACCTATCGAAAATTTCTAATGGGGCCTCGAGAATAGGGTAGACTTTAATGCACGCAAAATCCAGTGCGTTATTCTAACACACTTCAGAGTACGGAACCGACCAATTTATCCCTTGATGGTGTGAATATTAAGAAATCGGAGGCTCTTGATATTCTTGGTATGAAAATTCAGTGTGACGTTCGCAGGAACAGACACATCTTTGAGGTGCCGAAAGAAGCATTTAAGTGCTTAGGTTTTTTGAAATGGTGTAGAAGATTTTTTACTCCATCTGACCTAATGACAGTTTATACCACATATATCCGGTCTAAAATGGAATATAACTCTCATGCTTCAATATCATCATTGGAGTTACTTGACCGCGTACAGAAGAGGGCGCTGATCGATGACATATCCAATTCCATTAATCTCTTAGAGCATCGTCGGAATGTGGGTTATGTGTCCTTGGTCTATCGATATTTCTTCGGAAAGTGACCTCACAACACACTGTAGAGAGAATTCATTCTTTAGCCAAAATATACGTATGTGGAACAGACTTCCCGCACACGTTTTTCCTGACACGTATAACATTTTTAGATTCAAGTCAAATATCCACAATACTGCTCCCTCTTTTATCCTTTTCATACCTATATTTCCTGATCATAACACAATGCATTGCATTTATAGGGGTATCCCCAAATCTTAAGAGGACGCCTTTCCGTCCTATTAGGATTTGGCAGTGATCACAGGGTTCGCAATATCCTGCACGTTGTCAGTGACATCTACCTACTCTTTATTCTCTTGTCTAATATAGGCACCAAGATATCAGGTTCAACCTGTTCCCCCATCGACTCAGGGCCATATTTAATATCATCATCATCTTTCGGTGTTACAGCCCGGGGTGGGTCTTAACTTTGTCAACTCTCCTCATCCATTCGCATCTATCTTGCGCAGTGTTTTCAGTTGTTGATGCCAACTTTCCTACAATCTTCTTATACTCCATCAAGCCATCTTGATCTCGGTTTTCCTCTCGCTCTTGTGTTGTAGGGCATGGCATTTATAATTCTTTGTTGAGCTCTATTCGGAGGTATTCTTGCTACATATCCTACCCAGTTCATTTCTAACACACTACTTACTTATTTCAGACCTCTTCTACCTTGCAAATTCATCAGTGGGGTCGCTGGGGGTTCCCAGGATCCCAGATAAGCTTTACTGCGTGCTGACTGATTCGACGAAGGGATAGTATGCGAGGGCTGTTCGAAATGTTCTTAGCCTAACAATGAAAAACAAGAGCTTGATTTTTAAAATTATCTAATTTTTCAATTATATAATTTTAAAAATCAGTACACTTAGTCCAACGTTTTGCTAGCAAATCCTCGATGAAGCTCCTCAAAATAATCGTTTACAGCTGCAATTTCATCTTCATTCGAGGTAAAACGTTTGTCAGCAAGGATTTTTTTGAGATTTGGAAACAATTAGAAGCCGGAAGGAGCTAAATAAGGAGAATAAGGTGGATGTTCAAGGAGTTCGTAATTCAATTCGTTAAATTTTGACATTGATTTTCTTGTGGGATGGTGCATTGTCTCGATGAAAAATATTTTTAAATTAAATTGATCCAAAAGTCAGCATCTATTCTGACAGTCAAGACCCTTGAGTCAATGTTTTTGAAAAAAAAAAGATCTGCAGTTGGACATATTATTCATTAGGGTCCCAGAGCACAGAGACACTCCAGGGAATTACAAAGCCGATGAGCTTGCAAGACTGGGAACTAACTTGCTGGTTCCAACAGAATTGGAATGTTTTGGTATGCCTCTAGAAACTTGCAAGCAAAATCTACAGCTTTGTTCCGCGAGAGAGTCCCATCAGAGATGGCCAGATGGATGGAAGTGTAAGACTATACGACAGATTTCACCTTCTCTTCATCAGAAAGAAGCTCACAAGTGAGCTGATATCGCCTACAAGAGGAAAAATTTCGATAGTGGTTGCTGTAAATACCGGACAATCTTATAGGAAAGCACGCAGAGCTTTTAAATATGAGGAGAAGTTGGAAACTATCGAACACTTAATCTGCCATTGCATTCTCGAAAATCTTAAGCATATATACTTGCGCCTTTATTAGTTAAAAGCAACTCTGCTTGTATAACATTATTCTTGCTGTGGAATCTCACAGAGGCCATGATTTAAAAAAAAATCAGAGTTCATTTCCATCTATTTTAAAACTTAAAATTTTCCATTAATCCTGCCCAGTTATTCTTAGTCGGTATTTGATTTTCGAAGGTTCTATCAAATGTTGTCTATGGTTAGGTTCCGCTCCAATTGTTTTACCCACCGAATGTAAAATGGTTGACCAAAAGAGTAACATCAGCATTTGCGACTCTCTCAATTTTAGCACCGATTTGACAGCAGTGCTCTTCATGAAACAATATACCCGCAAAATGTTGAGTATAACTTCCAGACCCAATTGAGAGAGACTGTATTAAAGCTTATTTTCTCTCATAGAAAAGTAAAAATTAGAGAATAAGTGTAAAAGTTATTAGCACCGAATGAGATTCTGAGGGCGAAATGGTTTACTTAGCCTCACTGTTGAAAACCCCTGTTCTAAACCAGGATGATTACAATCCTGGGAGCTCAAGTCCTAGTCTACAAACACCCTTATACATTTTGTGGAAGATATTTCGTCTACTTTACTACTAAATGCAGGTGATTTAATATTCGAATAATTTCGTTCAATACAACCCCTTTAACTAAGATTTATATGTTTCTCCTTGATTTCAATAACAGTTTTAATTACATTTAAACGTAAACGAACCCTAAATTTGTAAAGCAAACGAACTCTACTTGTACATAAACTCAATATGGCGGTGCTTTTAAGGTTTCTATTAGTTAAAACGTTTTTCAAAAGTCAAAAACATTGTGTGCAGTGGTTAAATGTTTCTAATTGGTAACAAAATTGCCAACCAACAACATACTTTTGTACTAAAAAAGTAGCATCTGTGAGTGAATTTGTCAAAGCTAATTAATTGCTATGAAGAAGACAACGTATGAGTAACATGGTTTTTGGTTACAATTTAGTTAAAAGTACAGTCGAACAAGGTTAAGAGGAACTCCAAGGCACCAAGAGCGAAATACAGATTGTTAGATAGCTTTGAAAGCTGAAGTGTTCTTTCAAACAGAAGGGATAAACTAAACTTAACTACTTTTTCAGTTAAATCAACTAACAATGTTAGTTATTTAAACTGACAAAAAAACAACTGACTCATGTAGTAAAAACAACTTACATTTGTAGTCAAAACAACTAACATGTAGTAAAAATAAAATAATCGATATATAATTTTTTTTTTTTTTCAAAAAATTTTTCAGAAAAAAATTGAAGACCAAATTTTTTCCAAGTTTTTTTTTTTTTTTTTTGTTGTGAAAAATAACAAAAAACAAAATTTATTTTTATTTTTTGGAAAAAAACTGAACATTTTTCAGAGATAAAAAAAATAAAATTAGCTACTTTAAATAACTGTTACTACATTACAGTACTTGTTTGTTAGTTATTAAAAAAAGACTTTAAAAAACAGAAATAGTTCATACAAAAACAACTGACTTTGTAGTTGAAAACAACTAACTACTGTAAAATATGCAAACAACTAACACGTAGTAACTTGCATAATTTTCTGAGTGTTTGGAATGGTCCATTTGGGGACTTTCCTTGTAAGATTACAGGAAACCCCAACGATAGATATTTTTTTTAATGGCAAATTTGAGTTCTGGGGATTGAAAAACATTAAGATTTGTTGATATGGTTTCTGGGTCCGAACCTTTTTTTTGTGGAGCTGTGTAGTAGTTCGTTAAAACCGACTTCATCTGTTGAAATAGTTCATAAAAGCGGAAACTGTACTGAAAATTAACAAAAAAAAAAAAAACTAAAACTAACATGGAAAACAAAAAAAAAAAAACACATCCTTGACAATACAAATGCTTTTTTGTACAATATCAAGGTTGTTAAAATAGTCAACAGAATCATAAACAGCATCCACCTTCTACCATCATGAACTAAACAATAATTTTCTATATTGTCTCTACAAATAATCTTAATTATATTTTCACGGTACCATTCCTTCATTCCATTTGAAAAACTTTGTATTTTATTTTTATTTTCAAAAAGTTTTTTCTTAATTGCTGACAAAAATAGCGCTTGAAAATTATTTTAACATTGCTGTTTTGAAATAGTTTATGTCGTTGTTTGAAATTCCTTTTTTGCTACTAATTAAAGTTTAAGGCTGGATTTTATAGTTAGCAGTTAAAGTTTAAATTCTGAATAATTTATATTAAAGAACAAAAATTGTTTGAATAAAACCTTTAAAATATTAAATTTTGAATAGGGTTATTCTAGCTCGAGGTCATAATCTGTTTTAATAATTTTTGTTGGTTGTTTGATAACACCGTCCGACAGCCAATATTAAACATGAACCGATTGATAAACGTCTGAAAGTCGATATAAAATGGAGTAAAACTGCATTTACAGTTTTTCATTTCGTGATCCTGTTTCCTTTTAAAAGGACTTCAATGATTTAAAGGATACATTTTTGTAAAATATTTTTTTGTAAAATATTTGTACTTGTCCTATGATGCCACTATTGACGTCAAATGAAAGAGGAAGATCTCCCCTAATTTTTCCATTTCTCTATTTTGCCATATCAGGATAAACGGATGTGAATAAAGTCATTTGAAAAATTTATCAAAATATTTTGTTAAAAATTTTGAATGATATTGAAGGATACATTTTTTTAAAGGACGTAACTTACCTCATTTTTCTTGATATGTTAAAATTATAAAATAGGAAAATTAGGGGAAATTCTCCTCTTTCATTTACTATTTAAAGTGGAATCCTGGACAAGCACAAATATTAAAAAAATATTATCCTTTTAAAAGGAAACAGGATCACGTAATGAAAAACTGTAAATGCAGTTTTACTACATTTAGTCTTTAGTAGTGTCCGACCGAATACACCTTTTTTGGCCGAAACCAGAGCCAAATATTCGGCCAAATTTTTACTATTCGGACGAAACCGAATATTCAAAAAAAATATATTTATTTAGTAAAAACAAGAAAAAAAGTTAAATTCGACTTGGCGGAATTCACAAATGTATAAAAATGTTGTCTAGAATGATTTTATATTTAACAAAAAACTTTTTTTCGACTCTTTTTTAAAAAAAAATTCTTAAGTGTAAATTTTTTTCGAGCGAAAAATTTTTTGGAGTTTAAAACTTTGTTTTAGCTGCAAAAACACTTGATAAAATTTTTTTTACCAAGTGTTTTTCCAAGTGTTTTTGGTGTGTTTTCAACACTTGAGGTAAAATTTTATACAATTATTCGGTATTCGACCATATTCGGCCAAAAATAGGGCTTTTTGGCCGAAACCGAAGCCAGAGCCGAATATTCGGTCGGATACTAGTCTTTAGTTTCAAACGTATATTATCCAGTTCGTATTAATTTTTCATAAGAGAGATAAATATTATTATTTGAGTTTTGTGCAATAGCGATAGTCATTTAAATTCTCTATGCTACTTGTAGTATAGGGTTTTATATTTTGCTAAACAGTCTCGACAAGATCTTGACAATATAGAAACAAGTTGTGCAAAAAATTACTAACATAAATAAATTTAAAACAAAAAAATAATTTTCTTGAAAATTATTCTATGAGAATATCGTTGTGTTACAAACTGTAAAGAAAAATTACCTCGAACTAGAATAACCATACCCAAAATCAGTTAAAGTTTAAACTTTTAAATTTTTCTTAAACAAATGGTATCATCCTTTAAAATTAAATTGCTTATCGCACCCTTATTAAGTTGATTTCGACTTAAAAAGGATGCGATTCGACTTTAAATAAAAAAAAAAACATGCGGTTCAAAGACAAGTGTCACATCCGTTTACTCTGTGCTTAAGTGTTGACTGTAAAATTCGTCCTAAGTTTTCGTTAGCAAGAATTCACACTTTTGTAGTTAAAACAAATAAAACGAAAAGTTAAGTTTTGTAAAGAAATAAGTTTTCAATATCCATTACACTAATGAAATTAGGGGAGATCCTCCTCTTTCATTTACTATCAATAGTGGAATCCTAGGACAAGTACAAATATTAAAAAAATATTTTATAAAATTTAATTCTCCAAAACTTTGAAGTCCTTTTAAAAGGAAACAGGATCACGAAATGAAAAACTGTAAATGCAGTTTTACTACATTTAGTCTCTAGTTTGAAACGTACATTATCCAGTTCGTGTTCAACGACTTTTTTCACAAGAGAGATAAATATTAGTATTTGGGCTTTGTACAATAGCGATAGTCATTTAAATTTTCAGTACTATATTTTGCTAAACAGTCTCGACAAGATCTTGACAATATAGAAACAAGTTGTGCAAAAAATTACTAATATAAATAAATTTAAAACACAAAAATAATTTTCTTGAAAAATATTCTGTGAGAATATCATAGTGTAGCAAGTAAAGAAAAATTACCTCGAGCTAGAATAACATTACTCAAAATCAGCTAAAGTTTAAACTTTTCAAGTTTTCTTTAACAAATGGTACCATCTTTTAAAATAAAATAGTTTATCTTAATAGTTTCGACTTAATAAGTGTGCGATTCGACTTAAAATTAAAAAAATGCGCTTCAAGATAAGTGTCACATCTGTTTACTCTGTTCTTAAGTGTTGACTGTAAAATTCGTCCTAAGTTTTCGTTAACAAGAATTCACACTTTTGTAGTTAAAACAAATAAAACAAAAAGTTAAGTTTTATAAAGAAATAAGTTTTCAATATCCATTACACTAATGAAATTTTACAAAGATTTTTGAAAGGATTTGTTTGAAAAGTATAGTTAAGAAATTGAAATTTTGTAAAAGAATATTGTTTTTGTATGTTTGACAATAACATATGGAAGATAAACTATGGTCTTTTGTATTTTAGGAATCTTTTTGCTTTAGTTTTATACAATTGTATTGTTTTAAAAGAAAAAAATCCTAGAATTAGTCTACGAGAACATTTAATTTCGGAAAAATATTTGAGAATCTTAAAATTTTCTGTGAGAGTTATTTATTAATTTACCTTATTTCAAATGCCTAAGAACTTGGTAATTTTTCCTTCAGAAAAATATGATATAATCTTAAAATTTGCGTGCCGGTCACGTGTTTTAACTGCAAAATTTTTAAGCAAAGTGCCGAGCCGTGATCGTTCTGTTCACAGAAAGAATTTGAAACGAATTTCAATCAACAAAATCGCGGCTTCAAACAATTTTTTGAAAGAAATTCCTTCAATAAAGAAAATTGTTATACCAATCATCAAATTGTAGGTGTTTAATTGAATATTTTTTCAATCAAACATTTTTCGATATTGATCACAAATTTGATAAATTTTTTATTTATAGCCAATCAAAATAATGATTGATTTAACTAATGAATTGTAAGTCTATGACAAAATTATGAAAAAATTCATTTTTTTTTTGCTTTCCAATATGTTGCCAACAATAAAAAAATAAACCCCGATTAATTTGTTTATTTTTGAATTAATGTTTTCAAACAAATTGAAGCGAAAAAAATCCGGTATGTTGAAAATTTGTAATTCGGCAGTTAAAGAAAATAACAATAACTATAATCAAAACATTGATTGGCTCATTTAATTTTGTTGATCAATAGATTTAATTAAACATTTTTAGCCAATAATTTTGTTGATCAATAGATGTAATTGAAAATTTTTAGCCAATAATTTTTTGTGTGTTCGGACTCTTAATTATTATTTTTTTTTTGATTATCACGGAAACTTTAAAATCTTTTAGCAAAATATTTTAAACTTTAAATATTTGTATAATAAATTTTAATTTTAATGCTTAGAAAATTTAACGAGTACTTTAACATTTAATATGACGCAAATTGTTTAACAATAGAATTTATTATAAAACTATCATGACTGTAAAAAATTCCCAGTTATTTATTTTAAGTAAACATTAGGGGTCTACAAAAATATTTGAAGACTTTTCATGTGCTCTTAAACTAATAAAGCCCCCCCACCCCCAGCAAAGTTTTTTTGTTCCATATAATCGGTTCCAGATCCTATTATATTACGCCGTCCGACAAAACTGAAAAAAAGTCGTTAAACGCGAACTGAATTATATACGTTTGAAACTAGAGGCTAAATGTAGTAAAACTGCATTTAAAAATTTTCTTTTCGTGATCCTGTTTCCTTTTAAAAGGACTTCAAAGTTTTAGAGGATTAAATTTTATAACAGGAAAAAGGAGTAAAGTTAAGTCCTTTTAAAAATGTATCCTTCAATATCATTAAAAATGTTCAACAAATTATTTTGATGAAGTTTTCAAATGACTTTTTTTACATCCTTTTATCCTAATATGGCAAAATAAAAAATGGAAAAACTAGGGAAGATCCTCGTCTTTCATTTGCCATGACCCTAAGACAAGTACAAATATTTCAAAACTATTTTACGAAATGTATCCCTCAAAACTTTGAAGTCCTTTTAAGAGGAAACATTTGATCTCTTCTTTCAGATGTATATCATCCGATTTATGTCGGACGGTGTTATCCTGCAATCGATTCTACTTAACATTCCAGAATCAATAATTTTTATTTGAAATTGACCGAAAAGCAATCGTTTTTTAGAGCAACTGTTTTTTTTTTAATTTTTTTACATTGAAAATTTTGTTGTGATTACGTAGAATATATTCTGGAATCTATTGAAAATACTTAGAATCTGTTTCAAAAAATGTTCGAAAAAATTTTAAAAATTTAAGAAATTTCTATTTTTAACTAAGAGGCACTATGTTATAATAATTTTTTCTTTTGATTTTGAATGTCGTGGCAAATTTTTATTTTCCTAGGCCAATTTTGAGCCAAAAATTTTTAGCCAATCGGATTAAATTGACCATTGGCGCCAAAGTTTTGAATTTTTGAAAATTAAAAATAAAAAATGTCTTGCGATACATAACTTTTTTTTACTGTGGGCGGACTGGCACAGAGAACCGACTATATCAAACCACAGAGAACTTTGACAGAACCTTCGAAGTCCGAATACCGACTAGGGAAGACTGGGCGGAACACTCTGTTATAACAGAGAATTCGATCTCAATCTTTACGGACGGATCAAAGATGGAGATGGAGATGGGTACGGGTTCGGGAGTGTACTCTGAATTAGAGATGGGCGCTGGTCACGTGATTTGCGTGAATCACGCGTGAGTGTGAGTGATTTTTATTTCAATCACGTGATTGTGAGTGAGTGTGAGTTGAAAAAAAATCTGAGTGCGTGATTAGTGAGTGAGTCATTTATTTTTTGCGTGAGTTTGCGTGATTAGATTTTTTGATTTGCCCAATTTTTTTTTAATTTTTTATAAAAAATTTTTTTTTTGTTTTTTTTTTTCTTTTTGGTAAGAAAATTTTATTGCGTGAGTAGATTTTGCGTGAATCACGCGTGAGCGTGATTAAATCTGGCGTGAGTCACGCGTGAGCGTGAGTAAGTTTTTTATTACTCACGTGAATGTGAGTGAGCGTCAGTAAAAAAAAAAATTGCGTGAGTGATTAGTGAGTGATTCGATTATTTTTTGCGTGAGCGTGAGTGAGTGTGAGTCAAAATCCACTCACGCGCCCATCTCTACTCTGAATGCCTCGAAATTGGGGCATCATTGAAATTTCCGGACAAGTGTAGTGTTTTCCAGGTTGCGGCTATATCAATTGCAAGTAGCAATAAATATAGCCGCGCAGATGATTATGACAAGGGACCTTCGTCTCGCAGCTCTGAACGCCTTTTCGGGATATCGCTATTTGAAATTAGCAAAATGCGGTTTTTTCTTTCGTTAGCAAAATTAAAAAAAGAAAATAAAAATTCCTTTCGGGCCCTTTCATAGAGCTTGAGACGAACTTTCATTTAAACTTAATTTCATTTAAACTTAAATCCGATCATTTTAACCCGTGGTGCCCTTCGATCAAAATTTTGGATTCTTGTAAAGCTTTTGAAAATTTTTAAACATTAATCGAAAGACTGCACGGTTTCTAATTTGGCTCAAATTAAGTTAAATTGAAGGAAGACTGGACCTTTATGAAAGAGTCGATAAAAAATAGAGATTTTTTTTTTAATTTCTTGAACCGCCATTTTGGAAATTTTTTGACAAATTTCAAATCGTGATATCTCGAAAACCGTTTGACCGTTGAAATGAAATTTATTCTGGAGCTTTATGAAAGGGTCAATAAAAAATAGAGATTTGGTTTTTAAATTCTTGAACCGCCATTTTGGAAATTTTTTAGCAAATTTCAAATGACGATATTTTGAAAACCGTTTGACCAATTTAAAATTAATTTCAGTTAAATCCGATCAACCCGTGGCGCCCTTATATCAAATTATTGGATTTTGGAAAACTTTTAAAAAATTTAAAACTTTGATCAAAAGGCTGCGTGGTTTCTGATTTGGGTCAAATTGAGTTAAATGAAAGTTTGTCTGAAGCTTTATGAAAGGGCCGATTAAAAAAATAAAGATTTTTTTTTGTAATTCTTGAACCGCCATTGAGAAAATTTTTTGGCAAATTTTAAATAGCGATATCTCGAAAACCGTTTGACCAATTTAAACTTAATTTCAGTGATATCCGATCGTTTTAACCCGTGGCGCCCTACGATTAAAATTTTGGATTTTTGGAAAACTTTTGAAAATTTTTTTGAACGCCATTTTTAATTTTTTTAATGGCAATATGTCGCAATCCTTTTGACCAATTCTAGATTTTTTTTTAATAATCGTGTTCAGCATGCCTTAATTAAGATTAAGATTAATTAGTAAGATTTTTTTTTATAAAGACTAAAATTCTTTGTGGAAATTCAAAACTTTAATCGAAGGGCACCATGGATTAAAATGATCGGATTTGGCTTAAACTAATCTTAAATGAAAGATTATCTTAAGATCTATAAAAAGGTCAAGGGAAAGACATTTTGAGATTTCTTTAAAAAATCTCTTGAACGACGGAAGAAAAACTGTTTGTCATACAAAAAAAATGCCGGTCTACTGGGGCATGCCAAAAACTTTGGCATTTGGAAAAAATCCACCTTTTAGTAAATCATTAAAAATAATTTTCATCCTAATACACTCATAACACTGTACAACACAAAAAAAAATTACAAGGTCAGACCAAAAAATTTTGATAGAAGAGACAAAAAAAAAATACACGTGTATCGGCGTTTTGAAAGTTTACATCAGGGTTTTATTTTAGGGGGAGGTGAAGTTTCCCCCAAATGCAAATGTTGTATTGTCAATCGTCATTGAATATCGAGTGAAGCTTACGTTTAAAGTATATGGTGTGTTAAGCAAATTTATGTAAAATATTACGGTGAACATTTTTGTGGAATATGTTAACCCTCTAACTCCTCAAGATAAGGGTCTTTTTTGTCCTTCTTTTCAAAAAGAGCAAAAAAAAGCCATTAAAACAGGGATTTAAGAGGTTTGAATGTTCCGCAAAAATGTCCGCCGTGAAATTTTACTATAAGTCCTTGAATACACAAAAACGGAAAACTTAACAAGAAAGTCAGAAATAAGACACAACAAAAGAGAGCTTAGGGTTAATTTCGCATTTATTAAGAAAATCGAGTTAAGCTTACGTTTAAAGTGTATGGTGTGTAAAGCAATTTTATGTAGAATGTTACGGAGAACATTTTTGTAGAATGTGTTAACCCTCTAGCTCCTCAAGGTAAGGGTCTTTTTTGTCCTTCTTTTAAAAAAGAGCAAAAACACCATTAAAACAGCTATTTAAGGGGTTAAAATGATCCGCTAAAATATTTGCCGTGAAAGAGACTTATAGTAAAATTTAACGAGGAATATTTTTGCGGAACATTTTAACCCCTTAAATCCCTGTTTTAGTGGCGTTCTTTGCTCTTTTTTAAAAGAAGGACAAAAAAGACCCTTATCTTGAGGAGTTAGAGGGTTAACAAATTCTACAAAAATGTTCTCCGTAATATTTTACATAAATTTGCTGAACACACCATATACTTTAAACGTAAGCTTTACCCGTTTTTCTTAATAAATGCGAAATTAACCCTAAGCTCTCTTTTGATGTGTCTTATATCTGGGTGATTCCATGTCAAACCGCACAGAAAACTGTGATTTTCGGATTTGTCACATCCGATTTTAATGAAATTCGCAAAAAATATTTCACATGCGTTGTTTTCATAAAATGATTACCTTACAGGCTCCAAAAATTTTTAGTTTTCGAAATATGGCGTCTTGAAAATTGGCAAAACGTCAAATTTTCAATAAGGTGCACATACAAAGTCACCCATAACTTTAAAACTATAAAACCCACAATTACCAAATAGGTACCATTTGAAAGCTGAAAGGATTACCTTAAAAGTGACATTCACAATTTTTTCTTCTAATGAAAGGTCAAAGGTCATATTTCAATGTCTAATGTTCAAAGACCTATATCTCAAAATCCGATATTTTTTAAATTCTCAAAAAAATATATGATAACAATCAAGTCTTTCCCTACATTTGCATCAAAATTTCAGGGTGGACACTCATATGGTTCCAAAGTTACAGAAGAAAATGTGCTCGAAGGCAAGGTTTTTTCTACGAGTTCATATAAAAAATATTGCACAAACAAAACAATATACATAGTCGTAAACAAAGGTGCGGGCCTAGAACAAGGCTTAAAACTTTTTATGTATTTTGAGTTATATTGTAGGGGTTTTCTTGTTCTTTTACAAGGAAAGTCCTCGAAAGTGAACATACCTGATTTCTTTAAAATTTATACACAAGCTAGAAAAAATAAGTCTAAAATCAACCAGTCTGCCGACAAGCTGGCCTAAATTCAGGTTAAACGGGGATAAAAATTACCCATTTTCAGTTATTTTAAAGTTTAGGTACTTTATATTGATGCCATATATAACAGATCGGTTTCATTCGAAACCTATATTCTTCCATAGTAGGGAAATAGGAATGGGGTGGGGGAACCGTATGTTCAAAGCGGAATAAAACTCATAAAAGAGAATTTAATCAATCATAAAAATGGTTTCGAAATGATAACACTAATGTTTCGAAATTCTTTGAATTTTTGCCTTATTTTATTTTGGGCACACTAATAAAGATTTTTTTTATACCCTCCACTCTAGTGATAGAGGGTATATATAAGTTTGTCATTCCGTTTGTAACACCTCGAAATATTGGTCTAGGACCCCATAAAGTATATATATTCATGATCCTCGATCGATTTTAAGACGATCTAGCGATGTCCGTCCGTCCGTCCGTCCGTCCGTCTGTCTGTCTGTCTGTCTGTTGAAAACACGATAACTTTTGAAAGACTTTACGGATGCTCCTGAAGTTTGGCACATATGTTGGGCATTTACCTGGTCAGGTTGGTATTGCAATCCAGCGAAATCGGTCCAGTGGTTCAAAAGTTATAAGCAAATGAGTGAATTTCGGCAAGGGTTTTTCTGGAATTTACGAGATAAAACACACGGTAACTTTCGAACGGAAATTCTGAGGGTGGCATATATATTTGCCGTTCCTCTGGTCCGGTTGGTTTTAAATTTCAGCCAAATCGGTCCAGTAGTTTAAAAGTTATTAGCAAAACCGTAAATTTCAGATTCGCCTCACCTTAAATTCACGTGTTGAAACCCCGTTACAGGTTTTAAAAACATTGGTAAGTCACAAAAATATTTTACAACGCATTTTTGTCACTCAAAAATATTTTTACACTAAAAGAAAAAAAAATACACTCGAAAAAAATTTTACACGCAAAAAAATTATACACTCAAAAAAAAAATTAGTAAATTATTTTTTTTTTTTTCAAAAATTAGTTAAAAAAAAAATTTTTTTTAAACAAAATAAAATATTTCTAATCAAAAATGTTATTTGTTCACTCTAGAAAATTTACTATAACTTAAAAAGGGCATTGTGGAGGGTATTCATAGATTCGGCCAAGTCGAATTTACCTTTTCTACTTGTTTTTTTTTAATTCGGATGAAACCGGACTTGTAAGAAAAACTGTCAATAAAAAATGCATGTGATTGCTTAATTTAAAAAGAAAATAGTACCAATAATGAATTTGTTTTACAAAAACTATAACAAAAACTATACATTTTTAACAAAAACAATTATGCAACAAATAAAATGTCTCAAACAGACAAATTTTTTTTCAAATAAAACGGATCTGATATAAGTGGCATCAATGTACCTAAAAGTTAAAATTACTAAAAATCTGTCATTTTTAACTCCCGTTTAACCCTTTAAAACTTAATTAAGACCAATAAGCTCAGACAGGTCGATGTTAGATATTTGTTGTCTTTCATGGGCATAAATTTCAAAGAAATTACGTATGTTCACTTTGAAGATTTTCCTTGTAAGAAAACAAGAAAACCCTACGATAAAATTCCGTTTTGATAGTGAAATCAAATTCAGGAGGTCGAAATATTAATAAATAATGGGTTCAGTTTTGAGGTCCGTTCCATTGTTTTTTTACTGCTAGCAGCATGCTAGCATGTTATGCTGCTTCGTGTGTGTAAGCTTTTGCATATGAACTCGTAGAGAAAATCTTGACTTCAAGCACGTTTTCCTCTGTAACTTTGGAACAATATGAGTGTCCACCCTGAAATTTTGATACAAATGTAGGGAAAGACTTGATTGTTATCATATATTTTTTTAAGAATTTTAAAAATATCGGATTTTGAGATATATGTCTTTGAACATTAGACCTTGAAATATGACCTTTGACCTTTCGTTACAAGAAAAAATTGTGCATGCCACTTATAAGGTAATCCTTTCAGCTATCAAATGATACCTATATGGTAATTGTGGGTTTTATAGTTTTAAAGTTATGGGTGACTTTGTATGTGCACCTTATTGAAAATTTGACGTTTTTGCCAATTTTCAAGACGCCATATTTCGAAAACCGAAAAGTTTTGGAGCCAGAAAGGTAATGATTTTAGGAACACTATCCATTTGCAATATATTTGTCAAATTTTATTCAAATCGAAGGTGACAAATCCGAATGCTGTGTGGTTTGAGGTGGATTTGCCCATCTGACTTTCTGGTTGAGTTTTCTGTTTTGGTGTTTTCAGGGACTTATAGTAAAATTTCACGACGGATATTATTGCGGAACATTTAAACCCCTTAAATCCCTGTTTTAATGGTGTTTTTTGCTCTTTTTGAAAAGAAGGACAAAAAAGACCCTTATCTTGAGGAGCTAGAGGGTTAGTATATTCTACAAAAATGTTCTCCGCAACATTTTACATAAATTTGTTGAATACACCATATACTTTAAACGTGAGCCTTACTCCATTTTCTTAATAAATGCGAAATTAACCCGAAGATCTCTTTTGTTGTGTCTTATTTCTGACTTTCTGGTTGAGTTTTCCGTTTTGGTGTATTCAAGGACTTATAGTAAAATTTTACGGCGAATATTTTTTCGGAACATTTAAACCCCTTGAATCCCTGTTTTACTGGCGTTTTTTGCTCTTTTTGAACAGAAGGACAAAAAAGACCCTTATCTTGAGGAGCTAGAGGGTTAATATATTCCACAAAAATGTTCTCCGTAACATTTTATATAAATTTGCTGAACACACCATATACTTTAAACGTAAGCTTCACTCGATATTCAATGGCGATTGACAATACAATATTTGCATTTGGGGGAAACTTTACCTCCCCTTAAATGAAACCCAGATGTAAACTTTCAAAACGCCGATACACGTGTATTTTTTTTTTGTCTCTTCTATCAAAATTTTTTGGTCTGACCTTGTAATTTTGGAAAAAATTTGATTTTGTTGTGCAGTGTAATCTTAGGTCAATCCCAGTAATAAACTGTAATTACCACAAATGTTTTAATAAATTGTTTAAACAATTCAACTCTCATACTAAATATTGCAATATTAAATTACATAAACAAATAATGTGTAAATAGGTTTTGAATACTTTACATGTATTTAGTAGAGAGAAAACGTGTATACATATAAAATTCTCTTAACCTATACCATTAACAAATTACTCAGTTAATTATAGTGGTTTGAAAATTATAAATTATTGAAATTCTAATTTTTTCGGGGGAAAAAAGCTTAGAGGTTTATTGTGTGGGGGAAGAACCGCAAACGGGAAAAAGAATAAGGTTCTCGAAAACTACATGGAACGAAACACAGGAATAAGGTACAAAATGGAATGCAGAAGGAAACGATATGGAATGAAACATTTTCAACAAAAATTTGGATTTTTGACAAATTAAAAAATAAATAAATTTTTTTATTAATTTTATCATGCTGAACACAAATATAAAAAAAGTTCTGAAATCGGTCAAACGGTTTTCAAGATAAATTTTTTTGCCAAAAAATTTACAAAAATGGCGGTTTTTCCTACATTCAAAAAAAACTTATCAAACTATGTACTACTTAGAAAAAGTCTCGTAATCCCATTTTACCAATATTTGACAGTTTTCCTCGTTTTTTTTACAAAATTTTCGATCAAAATTTATATTTTTTTAGGAATTTTACAAATTTTCAATGTTTTTTTACAAAAAAAAATAGTAAATTCACAAGATTTCCATGTAAGTTTCATTGCGCGAAAACATTTGTAAATTTACAATTTTATTGGTAAAAAGATTGTAAAATTACAAAAAATCTCGTAATTTTTACTAGGAATTCTTGTAAAATAGGAGGTAGCAAAAAATCTAGTAAAGTCACGAAACCTCCTTGTAAGTTTTATCGCGTCAAAAAAATTGTAAATTTAAAATTTTATTGGTGAAAAGTTTGTAACATTACAAAACTATCGGGAAAAAGCTTGTAAAATTACAAAATTGTTGGTAAAAAGCTTGTAAACTCCAAAAAAAATATTTTTTTTGTTTTTTTCAACACAAATTTCAAAATTATTTAAAATATAATTTTGTGTGTCAAAATTTTTTTTTTTATTGTTTTTAACATTGGGAAGGCTATTTGAGGATTAAGCCAAGTCGAAATATATTTTTTTTTTTTAATTTAGAAATTTAATCTTTTCAATCCACTTTAATGTAGATAAAATGATGGAATACTTAGAATAAGTGTGGCCAACTACTTTTAAACATTTACACCAGTTTATAGAACATTCAATTCTGTATGTGTAAGAAAATTTATTAAGTATTTGTGACACGCGATTACAATTTATTGGCTTATGAACAACAACTAAAAAAAAGGTTAATAACATTCAAGTAATATATTTATTTATAAATACATATAAATGTATAATCTATATATAATTAAAGGGTTGAGAAGTTTATTTGTAAATTATAAACAAATAATAATTAATGACAAATATAAATGGAGGAAAAAAAATGGTCAGTTAGCAGTTTATCTATGCGGAACTCATTTTCATTTTGGTGGAACAATAATATATGTCTTGGGAAAGGTAACACAATTACAAGGTATATTTTTTAACTCAACTTAAGTTGTAGAGGACAATTAGATCGGTATTTTACTACACTTATTGAGAAAATCGTAAAGATGGCAAAAAATATTATACATCTACACGAAAATTTGTTAATTTCGAAACCACAATTTAATTGTTAATATTAGAAATATTTTCTAATTGTGGTTATAGAGATCTTAGAATAGCAGTCGTGATCATGTTGCAACCATGTCTTCTTTCAGCGTGTCGTATGACGCATCGACGTACGTGCCGTCGTATGACGTGTCGTACGACTTCACACAAAATTCTGTAAATAAACCGCTTTAATTAGGTCCTATTGAAGCATCTACATTTTATGTGTAGCAATCTGTTTCATTTAAGTCATTTATCATTTTCGAAAAATAATTAGTATAAATATTACCAGTTAGCAGTATATTTAGGAAACTCGTTCATATATTGGTGGAACAATCAAATATAACGCAATTATTTACAAGGCATATCTTCTAACTCCACAAAAGTTGTTTGGTACAATTACACCCGTATTTTATTACACTTAACGAAAAACCCGTAAAGATGGTTACAAAAATGTACATCTACAAGAAATTTTGTTAATTTCGAACCCACAATTTAATTGTTAATTTAAAAAAAAAAAAAAATAATTATAATTATAGATCATGTTGCAACCCTGTCTTCTTTCAGCGTGTAGTTCACCGATGTATGAAGTGTCGTCGTACGACGTGTCGTACGATACATAATTTAACCTCTTTAAACAGGTCCTATTTAAACATCTACATTAAATGTGTAGAAATTTTATTCATTTAAGACATTTATCATTTTTATATACTTCGAAAAATAATAAGTATAAAAATGGTCAGCTAGCAGTGTATTTATGGAACTCGTTCACATATTAGTGGAACAATCAAATATAACAAGCAATTATTTACAAGGCATATCTTCTAACTCCACAAAAGTTGTATGGGACAATTACACCCGTATTTTATTACACTTAACGAAAAACCCGTAAAGATGGCAACAAAAATGTACATACACTCAAAATATTTTGTAGGCAAAAACAAATGAAAAACACACTTAAAACTAGTGAATAAACAATTGAAAACCATCCCAGTAATTATTCATTTGTGTTAACAAACATCAACATTTATTTTTTACTGTTGACAAAATTTTCTAAAATAAATAACATTAAAAAATTAAGTTAAATTCCAAAAAAATAACCTACGAAAACATTAAAAATTAATGATTTCTTATGTTATTTTTTACAATTTTCTATTGAAATATTTTTTTAAAAATTTTTAATAAAATTTTGGGGAATCGATCCCGCAAGCATCCCCACTACATTCTGGTCAGACACTCTACCCATCGTTCCAAAGTCACTTGATACAAACATGTTTTTATATTTCTATAAATAATTTTTTGATTTTTTTTTCTACAAAAAAAATAACCTACTTGTGTGGGTAAAAACTAATGATATCTCATTAAAAAATACCAACAATTTAAAAAAATATTACTTACACAAATCATTAAAAATTTAAAGAATAATCAGTAGTTTTTACTTACAGAACAAAAATAAATGACTTTAGAGATTAAATGTTAATGAAAATCTTTATTTTATAGTGTGTTATTTTTGAAAAAAAGGACAGAAGTAGTCAATAATAAAAACTGAACATCAAACAAATGTTTTTTCTTTTAAAAACGACAAAACTGAAAACTTTTTAAATAAACTACAAACAGTTAATGACATAATTTTTTGAGTGTATTCAAGAAACTTTATTAATTTCGAACCCACAATTTAATTGTTAATTTAAAAAATAATAATTATAATTATAGATCATGTTGCAACCCGGCCTTCTTTCAGGGTGTTGTTCACACATGTATGAAGTGTAGTCGTACGACGTGTCGTACGACTTCACACAAAATTCTGTAAATTAACCGCTTTAAGTAGGTCCTATGTAAAAACCTACATTATATGTGTATCAATCTAATTCATTTAAGTCTTTTACCATTTTCATATTCTTCGAAAAATAATAATTATAAAAATGCTCAGTTAGCATTTACAAAACTCGTTCACATATTGGTGGAACAATTAAATATGTCTTCTGAAAGGTAACACAATTATGTACAAGGTATATCTCCTAACTTCACAAGACTTGTATGGGACAATTACACACATAAACGAAAATGTACATCTACAAGAAACTTTATTAATTTCGAACCCACAATTTCATTGTTAATAGAAAAGTGACAATCATAATTATAGAGATCATAGAATAGCAGTCGTGATCATGTTGCAACACGTATGACGTGTCGTCGTGCAACGTGTCGTACGACTTCATTAAAAATTGTGGTACGACTTCCTTTAAAATTGTCGAACGACTACCTTTAAAATTCTACAAATAAACCATTTTAAACAGATTCTATATAACCATCTACATCAATGGTTCCCAACCTTTTTTGCTCCATGTCCCACTTTTGAGCTAAAAAAACCAAAATGTCCCCCTACACTAAAAAAAAATGCGAATTTTACAAATTTGTTTTAAAATTCGTAATTTCTAGTGGTTTAGCAAAATTTTTGTTCAAATCTTAGTTTAAACAAAGTTTTTAGTAAAATTTTTCATCTTTTAACTAAATAATTGAAGTTAATTTAACTAAAAAAATATTTTTTTTAGTTAATTTAAGTAAAAAAAATCTTAAAAATTTGCTCGTTGCCCCCCTAAAATATTCAAATTGCCCCCCAGTGGGGCGAGAATCAAAGGTTGGGAATCATTGATCTACATTATTTGTGTAGCAATCTGATTTATTTTAGTCTTTTATCATTTTCAAATTACATGCTCCGAAAAAACAAATTAATTTTATGTTTTATCATCATAAGTAACACCAGTTGCAAATAAATATTAAATGTCTAAATCTCCAGATACTTGATTAAAATCATTTCATTAATGCAAATTGAAAAAAGGAGCCAATAAAAATATTAAATAAAAACATAATAATAAGAAAACGGAAAGTCATCGTAAACTAAATAATTTTTTCGTTTACCCAGTTTTTATTTAAGACATTTTATTTTTTTGCACAACGACCACGTAAACACATGAAAGAACTCGTAAATAAAAATGTAGAATATTAAGTACAAAGGCCACAAAACAAATAAACTAATGTTAAAATTGTAAAACAAACATTTTTATATATGATGTATCATAAAAATAATGGTGGTTAAGTATGTTTATTTATATTAATGCCCTACAATGGGTTAATATAGGCAAATATTAGGCTTAACTTGGTTCAAAATAAGTGAGAATTGTACTTTGGTACTTTTTTATATTTTCAGAATCATTGGTCCTAGAAACTTGAAATTTGGAATGTAGGAGCCTACGGTGAAAAAAAATCTTTCAAAAAAGTACTTTTTAAAAATTCCAAATATAAGGGGGCAAAATGGGTAAAGTAGTGTTATTTGGTACTTTTCTATCTCCTAAAATAATGTGGTATCCCCTGGTAAAAAAAACATTTAGGCTGGATTACTCAACGCTCCGTTATAAAATAACTCTCCGTTAAATTTAACTTTTTCATACAAATTTTGACATAAGGCTCCGTTAAATCGGCAGTTAGCAGCTAACTTTTCATGGATTAATCCGCCCTTAAAAAATTATGTTTTTGAAGTTCAGTCTTTCATGGTGTAAAAAAGATAAAAATTGTACTTTGATAAATTTTCTATCTTCTGAAATAATGGTTCAAGGAATTCGTAATGTGTTAATTGTGCAAAAAGCGAAAAAAAACATTCTAACCAAAGAACTTTTTTGAAAGTTTTGATACTAAGAGATTAAGAAATGTACTTTGGTACTTTTTTGACCTCCTGAAATAATAGTCATAAAAACTTGATTATTGAAATGTAGGATTCTCCTTTGGAACAAAACATTCTGAAAAAAAGACTTTTAGAAATTGTAGGATCTTCTAGCAAAAAAAAAAACATACTCACAACAGTTCTTTTTAGAAAGTTTTTTTTAGAAAGAGGGAAAAAATGTACTTTGGTACTATTTTGATCTCCTGAAATAATTGTTATAAAAACTTGATTTAAAAAAGGTATCGGAAAAAACATTATAAAAAAAGACTTTTAAGAATTTCTGATTCTTAGATGGTATCAAAAGTAATTTGATATAAAAAAAAAAAAAAAAAGTAATTTGGTATATTTTCGATTTTCCAAAACAATGGTCTTATGAATTCAAGAAAATGTATAAAATGACAGAACAATAAAAAAAAACTTCACGAAAAAGTCAAATAATAGTCATAACAACTTGATTATTGAAATGAAAGATTCTCCATCGGAACAAAACAAGACTTTTAGAAGTTGTACTTTGGTACTTTTTTTATCACCTGAAGTAATAGTCATTAAACTTGATTTTTAAAATGTATTGGAAAGCAGCATTCTGAAAAAATACTTTTCTGATTCTTAGATGGTAACAAATAGTAATTTGGTATATTTTTGATTTCCCAAAACAATGGTCATATAAATTCTGGAAAATGTATAAAATGATAGAACACTTAAAAAAAAACTTCACGAAAAAAGTAATTCGGAAAAATTCAAAAGAGATAAAAAAATTCTGGAAAATTCCAAAAAAAGCTCTCGAAAATTCAAAGCAAAACAACAGGAAAGTGTGGAGTAAGGTGGACCTCCAATGTATGGGAAAATTAAAAAGTCATCTGTTTCAAAATCGGAAGCCAATTTTGTGTGAGGTTAAGTTTAAAAAAAAAAATTGACAAAAATATGAGCTCGATCGGTTAAAAATTGCAGACGATTTTGGCGCAAAATTAAAAAAAAAATGTCTTGCGATACATCACATCACTCTTATTTTTAAAACGGATTGTGAGATATCGCTATTTAAAATTTTGAGATTATTTTTTTTTTGAATTCTCGATCGTAAGAAAAAAAAACGCACTGTTTTCGATATCTCGAAAACCCTTCGACCGATTTTAAAGTTTTTTTGATATTTGTGAACAGGGCATCAAAATTAATAAATATAATGTATAGCAAGACATTTAAATTTTTTTTCAATTTGTCCCAAATTTGTTCTCACAAACAATCTTCAATGTGCGTGCGGGACGGCAATTTTTAACGGATCGAGCTCATATTTGTGTGAAATTTTTTTATCCTAACCTCACACAAAAATCGGAGAGAATAATAAACTTTTACATCGACAGCCAAGCTGCACTAAAAGCTCTAAGAGGCTTTTGTATTAAATCAAAAGTCGTTTTTGAGTGCTACGAGAATCTTCAGAATCTTCTGATGAGCTTGCAAAACTGGGCGCAGATGGGGTAGGGGATTTTGTTCATATCGATCCCCCAATGCAGTACTACAGATCGAGAAGTGATTGTCAGTGTATTTCCATGGCGAACAGGAAATGGCGAGAGTTAAGTACAAGCAGAATTACCAGAATAATCTGGCCGCGTTACGACCTTAAAAGAACTCGTTACCTACTTTCTCTTAACAGAAGAGAATGTCGTTTACTCACGGGAGTGATCACGGGACACTGCCTTATTGCTTTCCACGCAAGAACAATTGGACTTATCTCTGATTCCAATTGTAGAAGATGTGATGAACCGAATACGGATGAAACTGTTGAACATATCCTGTGCAAATGCCCCGCATTGGCCAGGCATCGCAAACAAATTTTGGGCAAAGCAGAACTCGAGAATCTGGAAGAAATCGCAGTCATGGACCTCATGCGCATTAAATTGTTTGCAACATGGACTAACGCGTTTTATCCTCGTCGCTGAAGGAACATGTGGTATTGCTATGGACCAGCCGGTCTATGCGAGGAGTTCAAAATTTTGAGCTCCGCCACCCCTAACCTAACCTAACCTCACACAAAATTGGGGTCCGATTTTAAAATAGATAAGTTTTCAAATTTCCCATACATTGGTGGTCCACCTTACTCCACACATTCCTGTTGTTTTTCTTTTAATTTTCGAGAGCTTTTAATTTTTTGGAAATTTTTGAATTTTCCAGAATTTTTTTATCTCTTCCGAATTTTTCCTACTTTTTTCGTGATGTTTTTTTAAAATCTCTGATTTCGAAAAATCGAAAATAAAAAAATAAGGTCCACCTTAGTGGGGAGGGTATTTTTGAATCGGCGCTGCCGAATAAAATGTAATTATTACACTTTGTCATTCAGTGTGTAATCCATCGAAATATCAGTGTAGGACCCCATAATTATATATCGATGAGCAGAGCATCGAAGGATTTTATTCCTTAATTCGATTTGGCATTCAGAATGAAAATGTAGTGATTGCATTTCCAATCACATTTTACCGAAATGAATGAGTTCACTTTAGACTCATTCGATATCGAATTCACTCGATTGGTTTTTAATTGAATTGCGAATGCAATTCAAAACGGATCCAATTGTTGGTCTTTAAATCCCCATAGTATCGCCTACACTTTTCACATTTGTCGACCCCAATGGGCCCTAATTTTGAATCTTAAATATTGGCGTTTAAATACTGCTTCGTATAATACAACCGACAAATACCAGAAAGCTAACCGAAAAGCTATAATTGGTTCCGTTTTGCTCTATCTTGCTTAGTTTTTGAGATATCGACATTTTAAGTTTTTTTTGCAACCTAATGCTAAGAAAACCTTTAAAAAAGTTCAAAAAAATCGATTGCATTCGTAAGAAATGATAAAAAATCGAATGCATTCACTGACTTTAAAAATCGAATGGATTTTTTGAAGAATTCATTCGAAAAGCTCTGCCGATGAGTGATCAATTCGAAGACGTGAAGACGTAGTGATGCCAGTGTAACCTTCCGTCTGTATGTCCGTCTGTAGAAGACACGATAAAGTCCAAACTAAACCGGCTACATTCCTGAAGTTTGGTACGAATACGTTTCATGGTCATAGGCTGGTAAAGTTCGAAGAAGGGCGAAATCGGACTAGGCGGAAAACAGTTTCCCCTTGAAGATCTAAGCCAACCTTTGAAAAACGCCATATTTTTAAAAATTTGTTTTTTTAAACAAATTAAACAATTTTATGTCAGAAGAAGTTTAAAGTCCTCGACTTGGATCCAGGGGATTAGAGAGATGTTTTTTGTTTTTGCCCGCCTCTATTGGGGGCGTGGATTTTAAAAATTTACTTAAATAATGATAAAATTGTATTACTTTGTGCAAAAAGCATAAAAAATTAATTTGTAAACACTTACCGCGAGTGAAAAGGTGTCCCTAATAACCCTGCCCACCCCTCCCCCCAAAAAAATAAATAAAAAACAAGTGAGAGTGTTAAATTCGGCTGTGCCAAATCTTGTATACCCTCCAACGTTGAAAAAAAAAAATAAAAAAAAAATTGCTGGGGCGTTTTTTTTTTTTTGGGGGGGGGGGCTTGTCGGGGGTCCTTGGGAACACCTTCTCTCAGGTCAAAAATGTTTACAAATTTAATTACTATTCTTTTTGTACAAAAGATATACAATTTTATCATATAAATTATTTGCTAATACCCACGCCCACAAAAGGGGACGGACAAAAAAAAAGTAATTTTAAAATCCTCTGGGTCCAAGTCTAAGACACTTTTTCAAGCATAAAAATGTTTCATTTGTTTAACAAAAATACAAAAAAACCTATAAAAAGTTACCTTTTTTCATGGGTTGGTTTACTTCGTCAAGGGGAACTTTTTCCCCCCTGGTCCGATTTTGCCCATCTCCGAATTAAACCAGTCTATGAACATAAGATATATATGTGGCAAACTTCAGGAGGACGGACAGACGGACATCGCTAGAATGTCTTAGAATCGATCACTGATCAATAATATACATATATACTTTATGGGGTCCTAGACCGATATTTCGATGCGTTATACATGGAATGACAAAGTGAGTATACCCCCATACTGTAGTTGGAGGGTATAATAATAATAAATAAAAAATAAAAAAATTGTGTTTTAATTACATTAAAGATTTTAGGCCGTATTAGCTTAATAAGGAAATACAAACGTCTCTGCAATTTTATTTTTTTTACATTTCTTTTTTAATGTTGAAGGGTAGTTTTAACTCGGCACTGCCGAGTAACATTTTTACTTGTTTTTATTTCAACATGTTCATTTCCGATTTTTTTTAACTTGCTCTCTTTATTTATGTCCTAAAAATAATAACTTAAGAAAATACAAATATTTTGTAACACCATGAGAAAGAAAACATGTCTAATAAGGGAAGAAATCCAACCCTTATGAAACGATTTGCATGAAACTTAAAGTATATACAAAAGAGACAATTATAGGGTTGGGTTGCCTAAGCTTATCGGCCATATCGGGGATTTAGGGGTTCAAAAAATATTTTTTTTTCATATAAGTAAGATTTTTTTTAATACTAATCCAAGGGTGTCAGAACCTTGTGAAAATTTCCCTTTTTTAAATATTTTTTTTCATGAAAATTTGCAAATTTTGGGAGGTATGAATACGAAATAATCTTTATTAAATTTAAGTCGATACGTATTTTTGCTCTAGACAATATTCTTGTTAGTTTGGGAGTTATCTGAATTTTCCCGAAGTTCCACATTGTTTCATAAGGGGACAACGAAATTTTTAAACACTGATATGCTTCATAAGCCGAAAAACCCCAACCTTAAAATCTCCTCATTTATTTATATTTTAAGTTTCAGACAAATCGGTTCATAACAGTTGGAATACTTCCCCTGTAAGTCATGTGTGCTACGAAATATGTATTTGTAAGTATGTTTTTACTAAGTATACAAAGAAAATTACTTTTTTGCATAATAAAAAGGCAAAATATTGATTTTATATAAGTATAATGAAAGGCACTACCACTAGCACATCCACTTATACCAACCAACAACTTACTAACTTATGTGTCAAACATGTGACGTCAATGAAGGATATTTTTATTTGTTTCACTGAGGTTTTTTTTGTTGCTTTTTTCCTGTTATTGTTGATTTTATGGCACGTGAATTGCAGGTCCTTAAATAATTAAATGCGTAAGTGGACTAATTTAAATAATTGAAAGGGTCATTTATATAAAAAAATTGTTGACGTCCTTTAAAAAAGTTTATATTTATATATTATGTCCTATGGTTCCTAGTAGGAACTTTGCTTAGTTCCCTAAACAAAGTTTAGGGAACTAAAAAAATTTAAAAATAGGAATGCTATAAAAATCCAAACCGACATAAATATCGAAAAAGGACGATTGTAAAATTGTTTAAAGAAACAAAAATGTATAGTTTCATTGAAAATATTCTCAATTAAATTTTAAAAACTTACTATCATTTGGTAACAAAAGTTCTAAAAATAGTTTTCCAACTAAACAAAAGACAAAAAAAGCAATATAAAATCATATCACGTAGTTTTAGGCATATTCCTTTATGTCCTTTTTTGTATAAAAATTGGCTAGTGAATACATACTAGAATACAAAACAAAAACTAAAACTAAAATCATGAATTTAAAAGGATATACATACACTTAGAAAAATAGTATAGCAGTTATTACACTAAAAAAACCCATCTAAATTTTGGGGCACAATTTTCTTCAAAAATTGTTCATAAATTTTCCCATAATTTAGTAAAATTTAACTAAAAGTTTGTAATTTAAGGAAAGAGTGCTTGGAACATTTGAAAAAAATTTTCGGACTTAAAATTTTTCTTCAAAATCGGGCCCTTGCTTGGGCGCCATTTGCTTTAAAATAATGTTGCTCAAATTCATGAATTTCTCCACTATTGAAAAAATTATGTGCTATATCTGTAGATTAAATGTACGAGCGAGGTGTCAATCGGACACCGCATTAATATAAATTCAGAAAATTCCAAAAATAATTAAAAAAGACTTATTGCATAACAGCTCAAATGAAATTCAAAAAATCAAACTTAATTTCAGTAAAGGCCAATTGAAATCTAAAAAATCCCAATTGAACTTCAGAAAAGCCAATTCAGAGTTGGTTTTTTATTGATAAGTGTACCCGTTACAGATGTTTAAAAAAAATAATGGAATTTTATGCCAAAACAAAATTTGAATTTGTGTTTTATTTTAACACATACACATGCCCAATGCTGACATTTTTTTGTATGGCAAAAATTAGTTTTCTCCGATTTTCAAAGTCCGTTTTTGGTGAAATTTTTTTTATAAAGCCAAAACTTTTATCGATGGGCGCCACGGGTTAAAATTATCGGATTTGGCTCAAATTAAGTTTAAATGAAAGATTGTCTCAAGCTCTATGAAAGGGTCAAGGTAAAGGAATTTTGAGCCTTTTTAAAAAAAATTTAATGAACATAGGAAAAAACCTCCATTTTTTACAATTTCAAATGGCGATATCTCGAAAACCATTCGTTGAGTTGAGTTGAGGGTGGGTTGTACAAGCCTAAAAATAAGTAAATTTTTAGGCAAGTCCATGACGCTCAGACTTAAAATAGTCCATTGTACCGTACCCCGAAAAGAAAGATTATGTAAGGGTGATAAAAGGTTGAGAAGAAAAAGGAAGAAAAGTGCTTGTTCAGAATTTCTCAGTTGCTTTCACAAACTTGAGAAAATCAGACAAGGGAAGTCCATGGACCGTGCCCATAGACAGAATATCAGAACCCAATATCCTCAGTCTAGCCCTTGAGAACGCTGGACAACAACAGACGTAATGTTCAGTTGTGTCATCATCCTCAAGACAAGCCACGCATAATGGGTCTGATAAGACACCTAATCTCGTCATATGACGAGCACAGGCATTGTGTCCCGTAATTAAGCCAGTAAGTCTGCGACAGTCTATTCTACTGAGACTGAGTAGATAGTTAGCCACTTTCTTGTCTGGCTTAATCACAAAACGTTTGGTATTCTTGCATGCCAACTCATTTGACCATCTTTCCATGAAAGTTGCTTTCATATGAGAGTTGATCCAACGCATCAGCCATGTCAAGCCAATACCAATTTGAGGTTCCGGATTGTAAGGAATTGTATCAGAGCCAAGATTTGCCAAAGAGTCAGCAATCTCGTTTCCCCGTATTCCCCTATGACCCGGAACCCACAGAAGACTGACGCTATTCCCACATGAGACCTCATTGAGTCTGCGTCTACATTCCTGGACAATTTTGGATGAATTGACTGGAGATTCAAGTGCAATGAGCGCAGCCTGGCTGTCACTTCAAATACTGATTCTCCTATTACTCCATCTGTTCCCAATTATCCAGGTCGCTACGTCCAAAATAGCAAATATTTCAGTCTGAAATACTGTAGCCATTTTTCCCATAGCAATATAGCATTTGGTCGCATCGTCCAAATACCAGCCAGACCCTGAGCCATTTAAGGTACTGGATCCATCCGTGTAGAAAGTATCCGTGTAATTTTCCAGTAGGTCTGCTGGGTTTCCCCAGTCTTCCCTACTCGGAAATATTACAGTTAACTTCCTACCAAACTCGATGCAAGAGGTTGTATTGTCCAAAGGCATAGAAAACATCGGACAAAGTTCCGATAGCCTATTGAACAGACGACCATGTCCCACATTGTACTCCCCATGCCATGTTCCGCTTTTGCGGAGCCTGCACAAAGATTTCATGGCTTCTCCTTGAATATGTAAGTCCAAGGAAAGCATATCTAACATAGCGTCCAGAGCTGCGCCTAGGGTGGTGCTCATGGCACCAGTAATTCCCAAGGCAGCCGCTCTTTGTAGTCAGTTTAGCTTGGATCGAATAGTCTTCACCATCGTTCTCGGTCATTCGACTGATCTTCATTTTTTTTTAATATTCGTGCTCATCGAAAGATATATATTTTTTTAGTTATTTTATTTTAATTTTTCAAAAATTCAAAACTTTGACCGCCGGGCGCCACGGGTTAATTTAACCGATTGGCCACAAATTTGTACCACTAAAGACACTTGGGAAAATCGAAAAATGAAGAAAAAATGCCACTCTAATACCCCAATATAGTTAAGGTTAGGTTGGATTTGTGATTGATGTCAATCAGACCCGGACATTCACCTTACAAGTGGTTCACTGACTCCTCCTTCTCTTCCCCACAATTTTTACAATAGTCCATATCAGAAATTCCCTTACGCACGTCTATTTGGCCAATTACACTGTGCAACAAATTTTGGGTCATCGCATTGAGCCTCAATGCCTTCAACGCCATATGAAAGTAGACCATCAAGTGGACAAAATCACCAAAGGGTTTTACAAAGTCAGTTCGGATTTCTTTTTTATAGCCCACTGAAGTTTTTGTTTTTTTATCAAAGGCGTTTGGAAAACGTCAAAAATACTATAATAAGAACACATCTGAGCTTCAAAATATGATATGATGTCTTCAGTGAATTTTTATGGTGGTTCTTTTCTTTGAACATTTTAACCCTCTAATTGTCATTTTAAGGGGTAATTTTAGTCCTTTTTCAAAAACTAAACACAGAAGTCTAATAAAACGTCCATTTAGAGGGTTAAAATATTCTACAAATATTTTCCTCATCAAATTTCACTAGGGGTTGTCAAATGTTCAAAGTTTGTGCGACATGTGCAAAGTGCTTAAAAAGTGTCAAGTAGAAATAAGCAATGTTTGTTATTTTTTTTACCAAAGCAGTGTTAAAAAATATCGACAAAAAACTGTGCAAATATACTTTTGAGCTAAAAATAATGTTCTGATGTGTTTTATAAAATTTTATGATGATTCTTTTCTTTGACCAAATAAACCCTCTAGCTCCCGTTTTAAAGGGTAATTTTTGTCCTTTTTTAAAAGAAACACAAAAAAGTCTATAAAAAAGGCAGTTAGAGGGTTAAAATGTTTTACAAATATTTTCTGCATCAAATTTTACTACACTCAAAAAAATAAAACTTTAGAGTTAACAATTTTTTTTTGTTAACTCAAGTTTACTGGCTTTTTAGCAAATTTTTAGTTAAAATCAGGGTTTTAACTACTTTTTTTAGTTAAGTTCAATTTACGAAAATACTAGTTTTGCACAAATTTTGAATTAATTTTTTTTTGTTGACTTCAAAACTGAGTTTACGAATTTTTACTAATTAATTTGCTGATTTTTCGTATCAAATTTGTTAAGTGAAATTTCTTGTGTAGTCTCCTATGCAAATCTCATAAGTTCTACTTAAGCTGATGAAAAAATAGAAAAAATAAACTTTTAATTTTATACTAAATATTTTCTAAATTTTAGTTTACGAAAAGTAACAAAAAGTTTAGCTGAATTCAACTATTTTTTTTGTTAATATATGTACATAAAAACGTTACGAAATTTCAGCTAAATTTTTAGTTAAAGTTACGGTTTTTTTTTGCTACATTCATTCTACGAAAAGTTAGCTAAATATTTTTAGTTAAATTAACTAAAAATTTAGTAGGCCCAAAATCAGGTGCTTTTTTGTTAAATTTAACTAAATTTTTTGCTAACTTTACAGTTTTTTTTTTTTAGTGTAGGGCACGTCTAAGATAGAAAGTTCTTCCAGCATATAGAAAATGCCTAAAAATTTCAAAGTATTCAAATTTTTTTTATTTTTTTTTTTTGATTTTAACCCTCTAACTGCCTTTTTTTATAGACTTTTTTGTATTTCTTTTAAAAAAGGACAAAAATGACCCTTTAAAACGGGAGCTAGAGGGTTAATTCGGTCACAGAAAAGAATTATCATAAAATTTTATAAAACATTTTTCGTATCAAATTTGTTAAGTGAAATTTCTTGTGTAGTCTCCTATGCAAATCTCATAAGTTCTACTTAAGCTGATGAAAAAACAGAAAAAATAAACTTATAATTTTTTATGAAATATTTTGTAAATTTTAGTTTACGAAAAGTAACAAAAAGTTTAGCTGAATTCAACTATTTTTCTTGTTAATATATGTACATAAAAACGTTACGAAATTTCAGCTAAATTTTTAGTTAAAGTTACGGTTTTTTTTTTGCTACATTCATTCTACGAAAAGTTAGCTAAATATTTTTAGTTAAATTAACTAAAAATTTAGTAGGCCCAAAATCAGGTGCTTTTTTTGTTAAATTTAACTAAATTTTTTGCTAACTTTACAGTTTTTTTTTTTTAGTGTAGGGCACGTCTAAGATAGAAAGTTCTTCCAGCATATAGAAAATGCCTAAAAATTTCAAAGTATTCAAATTTTTTTATTTTTTTTTTTGATTTTAACCCTCTAACTGCCTTTTTTTATAGACTTTTTTGTATTTCTTTTAAAAAAGGACAAAAATGACCCTTTAAAACGGGAGCTAGAGGGTTAATTCGGTCACAGAAAAGAATTATCATAAAATTTTATAAAACACATCAGAACATCATTTTTAGCTCAAAAGTATATTTGCACTGTTTTTTGTCGATATTTTTAAACACTGCTTTGGTAAAAAAAATAGCAAACATTGATTATTTCTACTGGACCCTTTTTAAGCACTTTGCGCATGTCGCACAAAATTTGAACATTTGACAACCCCTAGTAAAATTTTATGAGGAAAATATTTGTAGAATATTTTAACCCTCTAAATGGACGTTTTATTAGACTTTTGTGTTTAGTTTTTGAAAATGGACTAAAATGACCCCTTAAAATGGCAGTTAGAGGGTTAAAATGTTCAAAGAAAAGAACCACCATAAAAATTCACTGAACACATCATATCATATTTTGAAGCTCAGATGTGTTCTTATTATAGTATTTTTGACGTTTTCCAAACGCCTTTGATAAAAAAAATAAAATCTTCAGTGGGCTATAAAAAAGAAATCCGAACTGACTTTGCAAAACCCTTTGGTGATTTTGTCCATTTGATGGTCTACTTTCATATGGCGTTGAAGCCATTGAGGCTCATTTTTCTTGTTGCACAGTGTTATACAGTCCGTAAAGTCCGTAAAAGTAAGAAGACTTTTTGTCCTCTTAGGATTTGGCAGTGGCCATATGGTTTGCGATATCCTGCACGTAGTTAGTGAAGTTTTGATACCCTCCGCTACTCCTACGACCGGACCCGAACCCTATTATAGGGTAAACTGGTCCACCTTCTCGACCATGATTAAGGGTTTGGAAAGGACCGACTTTTAAAAATTGTGGGAGAATTCAGGGGTCGTAAGGGTCGCAGTGCCGGCCGTTAGGGTTAGAGCACGCCTTGAATAATAAATAAATAATAAAAGTCAGTAATATTCACCTATCATTCATTCTATTCTCCGATATCCCATCAATATCGTTCAGCAATTCCACTATAGGAACCGAGATGTGAGGTTCTCCACATTCCCCCACCGATTCTGAGCCATTTCTCGCACATTTATCAGCCAATTCGTTTCCAGCGACCCCACTTTATCCAGGGATCCAGATTTTCTTGACTGTGTGCTAACTGATTCGACGAAGGGATTGTATACAATTCCTAACGATTCCCGTTTTTAAAGTGTTTGATTCTAAGGCCTTCCGAGCTGCAAGACTGACTACATTCATAAAAAACCTTGTTAAATTATTAGAAAAAGTCCCGTAACCCATTTTACCACTATTCATTGTTTTTTAACAAAAAATTCTTGACCAAAATTTAAATTTTTCTTTGTAATTTTACAATTTTATAAATTTCAAAGAAATTTTACAAAAAAAAAAAAAACTAGCCAAGTCACGAGAATTCCTTGTAAGTATTATCACATCAAAAAGTTGTAGATTTACAATTTTATTAGTAAAAAATTACAAAAAAGCTCGTAATTTTTATTAGAAATTCTCGTACAATAGGAGGTAGCACAAAATCTAGTAAGGTCACGAGAAGTCCTTGTAGTTTTAATACCGTCAAAAAAGTTGTAAATTTACAATTTTATTGGTAAAAAGCTTGTAAACTGTTTGTAATTTTACAAGATTTTTTCCAATAAAATTGTAATTTTTAGTAGGAACTCTCGTAAAATAGGAGGCAGCAAACAATCATTTTACTAGGCTTTTTTGGTAATTTTACAAGATTTTTTTTGAGTGTATACACGAAAATGTTAATGGCACAAGAACGAAGGTCCCTTGTCATAATCACCTCAGCCTGAAAAACACTACACTTATCCGGAAGTCCGGGGAATGAGGCCCCGATTTCAAGGCATTCAGAGTACACTCCCGAACCCGTACCCACTTCTAAATATTGTCCATTTTTGGCGGACACTCATTATGATTAAAATATGGATATCACTGTGGTTCTCTCGAATTGAAAAGTTTTACAGTTTGAACCAATGTTATAAATATAGTCGTGTTAACAGTTACTTTCATCTTATTTTTCTGAGTGTTCTATTTGTGCTCGTGTTATTTTAACAATAGTAACAACACCAGCTCAAAGTATCTTATTTAAATTGCTATCCTTTAGCTATTCATCCTTCCAGATTGTTTCTTTTTTTTTGGTTTTTGTTAACTTCCTCTTATCAAAATATTTATTTTGTGTTTCGACTTTTTGGAAAAGGAAACCAATAAAATGAAAACAGTGGGTTACTAATGGGATTTTTTTTTTAATTTGTCCCTAAAACTTTCTTTTATTTGTATAAATCTTTGGATAAACCACAGCAGGGTGTCATTATTTAGTTTTCTTTCTATAATACTTAATTAATGGAAAAATAAGATTTTGAGTAACTTGAGCCAAAAATAAATTGTAACCAAAAATTAAAAGAAATTGTACGTCAGAGATTATAAATGTTTAAGTAATTAATTTGAAAATGTCAATCAAATACTTTTTTTAAATGTTTAATATTAAGTGACCTAAAAAATCATAAAGAATTTTACATATCGCTCATTTACTACAATAGTGACATAACTTTAAAAATATGATTTTGCAGAAAACTTGTTTAAAGTTCTCAATTAAAAATGGTTTTTAATTGAAAAAGTCCGGTAAATACAAAATGTTTGGATTAAAAAAATATTGTGGGTCGATCATACATTTGACTGCTCTAGGGGCACTCTTTGGGCAGTAAGAGCGGTTGGAGCAAATTAAAAAAAATTTCATTTTGTATGGAAGCCCCCTTAGAAATCCGACAAAATTAATGGGGGTCTTGCTATTGACTCCTCTACGGCTCCCCATTGGAACAGAAGAAATGATTTTAAGATTGAAAAATTACAATAAAATTTTTTAAAACAATTTTAAAAAATAATAATAATCGTTATGACACTATACTATTGGACAAAAAATTTGTAGAATCGATAGAAGTTTTCCACAAAAAAATTTCAAAAAAAATCAAAGAGTACATACACTTTGAAAAATGAGATTTAAATTTTAAAACTAAAAAATCAAACACTTAAAGATTTTTTTTTTTATTTTTTTTAAAAAGAACGTAAAAAAAATTAAAAAAATGGAGTTTGGACCATTTTTGAAGAAGATATCATTAAAAGAAGTTTGAGTAAAGTTTGAACCGGCCATCAAAAAATCTGAAAATTTACCACGAAGGAGTTTTCGACGGGTATTAAAATCTGTAAAAAAATTGGGAAAATCTAAACAAAATCAAAGATTCCGATTCGAAATGGAATGCTCCATATATTTCCTAAAACATGATCCAAGATAATCCGAATATTTCGGCGGTAAAAGTACTTTTTAAAAAATCCGATTCTAAAAAAGTTAAAAGGTGTAAAATAGTGTACTTTTTCTTTCTCCTGAAATACACTTGTCTGATAAATTTAAAATATAGGACCTGTCAGAAAACAAAAATATTAAAATCAAGTAAGAGTGTTAAATTCGGCTGTGCCGATTCTTTTATACCCTCCAAAATGTAAAAAAAATTCACGGGCGTTTTTTTTGGGGGGGGGGGGGGGGGGGGGGTTGAGGGGGTCAGTGGGGGACTTTGAACGCACCTTCCCATCGCGATAAATATACCAAATGTTTAATTATTTAACGAAAATACAAAAAAACATGTAAAAAAAGTAGTATTTTTTCAGATGTTAGGTCAGTTCTTCAAGGGGGAACTTTTTTCCCCCTGGCCCGATTTTGCCTATTCACGAACTTAACCTGCCTATGAACATGAGACATATTTGTGCCAAACTTCAGGAGTCTAGCTCTTTTATTTACGACTGCATTGTGTTATCTACAGACAGACGGACGGACATTCACAGAATGTCTTAGAATCGATCATAGATCAATAATATATATACTTTATGGGGTCCCCGACCGATACTTTGGTACTTTTTCTATCTTTGTACTTTGGTACTTTTTCTATCTCCAGAAATAATAGTTATAGAATCTTTGGGAAACTTTGGGGAATGTAGGATCAATAAAAAAAAAAACATTTTGACAAATGTCCTTTTTAGAAAATTTAGATTCCAACAGGGTAAAAAAATACACTTTGGTACTTTTCTGATCTCCCGAAATAATGGTCTTAAAACCTGATTTTTACAATGTAGGATCATACATCGAAACAAAATGTTCTCAAAAAAGACTTTGGGTATCAGAAATTCCTAAGTCTTTTTTGAGAACATTTTGTTTCGATAGAAGATCCTACGTTCTAAAAATCAAACTTTTATGACCATTATTTCAGAAGATTAAAAAAGTACCCAATTACACTTTTTTACCCTGTTAGAATCGAAACTTTTTTAAAAAGGACTTTTGCCAATTTTTTTTCTGATTGATCCTACATTCTAAGTTTCTGGAGAGTAAAAAGGGGTAAAAAGTTTATATTCTAACAGGGTAACAAAATGTAGCTTGATACTTTGTCGATTTCCCAAAATTATGGTCTTATAAAATTTTAATTTTGGTTCTAACACTAAATCGGTCCCAATATGTCAATAGAATTGATCCAGGTTTTATGAATTCGGTTAAAAAACAGTATGAATTTTTAGTTGTCTCATGCATCGAAACAAAATTTTCTCAAAAAAGACTTTGGGTATCAGCTATTTCTAATTGTAAGTCTTTTTTGAGAACATTTTGTTTTGATGGAATATTTTCTACGTACTAAAAATCAAATTTTTATGACCATTATTTCAGGTGATCAAAAAAGTGCTAAATTACACTTTTTACCCTTATCGAAACTTTCTAAAAAGGACTTTTAATAAAATGTTTTATTTTTTCTGATTGATCCTACATTCTATGTTTCTATAACTGGAGAGTAAAAAGGGGTTAAAAGTTTCGATTCTAAGATGGTAACAAAATGTAGCTTGGTACTTTTTCGATTTCCCAAAATTATGGTCTTAAAAATTTTTAATTTTGATTCTAATACCCTATTCACACTTACAGTTTTAAACCGTTTTTAGCAATTATTTTTAGCATTTTCTGTCAATATACTGTAATAGAATAAAGAAAGTGCTAAAAATATTGCTGCTAAAAACGATTTAAAACTGTACATGTGAATAGGGTATAAAGGCCCAGGCACTTGAGCGCTACTGTAGCGGTGCTGTAGCGTGACGGGCTGTTGTATCGTTTTAAAGTACGGCCACTACACCACCGTCACGTATTCGTTTAAGTACCTATTTCCATTTATTTTAATACAAGCTAACGTATCAGCTGACACGTCTCCGAACCGTATTCGCTCAAGTAATTATGCCTTAACACTACATCGTTAAAAATATGTTTAGCTCAATCTAGGTTTTAATGAATTCGGTTAAAACATGCTACAAATTTTGGGGCCCCTGTAGGGGGCTAGCCTTTGAAACTTGGGGACTTGGGTTCGATTCCCACCAGAGCCCTTGGTTTTTTCGCCAACGAGACGACGGTCATTGTTACCAGTTGTCGTTAAGGTTGAAATTTTTAAAAATGTATTGTAATTAAATGTAAAAAAATTAAATACAAAAAAAATATATGCTATAAATTCTCTGGTTCTCTGTTTTAATAAATATTTTGCAATTTTGCTAAATTTAACACCAGATGACTGCCAGTAAACACTTCCATTTACTACAATATTGATACATATTTATGTATATAAATACAGGGTGCAGCAGTTGGACGGATACAAAACAAATTGCCTTTAGCCAAAATAAGCATGCAATCTCATTGCTAAAAATTGCCCTTATATTCGTTTTTCATTCAATAGTTTTTGGCACAATAAAATTAAAATGTCTTAATTACAAAAGCTTAAACCTTTGGATTTTAGAAGATTTTAACTGTCACCCCCTGTAAAAAGAGATAAGTATATTATGCAGAATTATGACATCATTTAAGATTTTGTTTGCCTGATAAATTATTGTTTAATATAGTAAAAGAATAATAAATGGCATTTATAAATGATCCCAGCAAAAATTAGTGCTTAAGGTGCGTTCACACGAGAAAGAAATCTCGATAGAAAAATCGAAAATTTGTCTACTCTAGCATTTTTAAATATCATCTCTAAAAAAATAAATTTTGTTTACGTAATAATTTTTTTATTAAACAAAATACAGTCTTCAAATCAAAAATAATATCAATATCTTCCAAAAATCTGTAACATTATCAAAAAAAAGGTAAGAAATAATACGTTTTAGAGGAATACAATTTGACACAATTATTGAAAAAGTCAAATTCACAGCTACACAGAGTCGTTTTTTGGTATTTGTCTAGCATTTTTCTCTCACGTGTAAACGCGCCTTTACAATTTTAAGTAGAGTCCTTTAAAACTACAACAAAACTAAAATCAACAAAAATCAAAATAATAATAGCTTTCACAGAAGGAATTTTCCACCCTGAACAAAAGAGGACTGTTTCAAACGTATCCAGCGTATAAAATAAATATTTTTTTAAAATGATGACTAAATTGGCTAAGGTCCGATCAAGGATCAGGAATATATATACATTAGGGTGGCACGAATAATGATACATTTTAGAACACGATAAAGATGTCACAGATAGGAATCATATTTTTTTGGGGGTATGTATCATTAAAAGCCACCCCACCGCCTAAATTTTTTTTCGAAGTCAATTTTGAAGCGGAAGGGTTTAACCCAGCAAAATGAAATTTTTAGTCGGTAATAAATAAGCTAAGCAAGTAAAATTATAATTAAAAACAAAAAATGGAAAAAATCGAAAAAAAAAAATTTCGTTTGGGTAAAAACATTTTTGGGGCAAAATTTTAATCCCTCAAAGGCACGGGTTAATTTTGTCCGATTTGGAAAAAAAAATTTAAACATAGCGGTTTTAGACCAAAACGAACCATAATTTGCCCGACGATCGATGAAATTCGAAAAACGTCATTATTCGTGCCACCCTAATTTACATACGTTTTGGGAATCTGGATCCAAAGTCTGACGTGCTACAAACGGAAGGAAAAAATAAATATTGTTTTTGATGGAAAGTATTCATCATTTTTTAACTACTGATTATCGACATCTTCTGAAGTAGATTAGGTTAGACTGTATTTGGTTACTTTATGTCAGTTTTAAAGCACTCTCTACAAAGAAGTGCACACTTTTTTTTGCTGGAATGCGTGTAATGGACAAAAATTAAGTTTTGGTTAATTATAAACAAATTTATCACATTAAATATTATACAGATTTATGAAAATATTCGTAAAAATCAACTGCTCTAACTGCCCCAAGAGTGCCACTAGAGCAGTCAAAGTTATGACCGAATCACATACATACAGAACTATCACACTCGAAAAAAAAATAACTAAAAAAAATAGGAAAATAACCTTAATTTTAAATAAAATGATTCAGCTCCAAGGATTTTTTCATTTCTTTTAGTTTATATTTTTCTTAAAAGTAAGGAAAATAATTTTTTCTAGAAAATGGGAAAAAATTTACGATACTCTAGTTTTTACACATTTTAAGACTAGATGGGGTCCAGACCCCATAGGTCTCTGTTGGCTCGGGACCCGTTGGCTCGGGACCCGTTGGGTCTTTCAGAGGTCGCAATAGATTTTTATCAAAAACTTTTGTCCATTTCGCTCTATCTTGCTTAGTTTTTGTAGAAACGGTAATAAGGGGACTGATAGGGTCTTGAGAATCTTTAAAACTGGATAACTTAAAAACTGTTAGTCTGAGGGAATTCGGATATTTTGTGGTAGTGTTCTAAGAGCAAAGGGCTACAAAAATGCAGTTGGATTTTTTCGCGTGCCGACAGTTTTTTCCGAGATATGGGCATATATAAAATCTCGGGAATGTGAAATTTTTGATTCAAAATTAGGGGCTTGGGACCCCGACAGATGTGTAAAGTTAGGATGTTCCATATTTATACCCTACACCACTCTGTGGTACAGAGTATAATGAGTTTGTGCTGATGTTTGTAACAACGAAATATTGGTCCTAGACCAACCTTCAAGTATACCGATCGACTCAGAATTAGTTTTTGGGTCGATTTATCGATGTCCGTCCGTCCGTCTGTCCATCTATCGGTTTAAGCACGATACAGGTCGCAATTTTCAATCAATTGACTTGAAATTTAAAACTTAAGCTTCTTTTGGCCCAAGGACGAAGCCTATTGAAATTGAAAAAAATCGGTCCATGTTAAGACCTACCCCCATACAAACGCCCCCTTCGAATTTCGCTTAAATGCCTCTAATAACCGTATTAAAGTAGATATCGTTTTGAAATTAAACAATACAGTTTTATATGCACAAACCACCATACCAAATTTCAAATGAATCGGTTCAGTCTTTCTGATAGTCCCCATACAAACCACCCTCCCGATATTCACATAATTTCCTCAAAATTAATAAAAATTAAAATATTTGATAAACATTTTATTTTTAGGTGTTAAACATGTACTTTAGTAACATAATCAAATTGGAATATAATTGGACCATTTTGGGACTTAGTCCCCTATATAAAAATTTGGACCGATATTCAGTTAAATCGGTCTATTGGCAAAAAAATAAACCAATTCCAATAAAATTTGATCTGTGTGTGTTTTCTACACTAAATAAAGATCTAACAAAAGATAGATCCAATTGGTCCATATTGGGATTTGGAACCAATTTTCCGGAAAACACTGGTGTAGGGTATCATGTGGTCGGTATTGACCGACTATAACTTTCTTACTTGTTTTATTTGTATTGCTTTGAAATTTTCACCCGTTTCGCTATATCTCGCTTAGTTTTCAAGATATCGCCATTTTTATTTTTTAACTAAATTCTAATAAGTTATTTACTAAATTCTAAGAAGTACGCTTCCTCAATTCTAAGAAGAGAAATACAGTGAAGTTTTCTTTTTAGTTAAATTTAACTAAATTTTGGGAAAATTCATGATAAATTTTTCCTAAATTTTAGTTATGTCTTTTTTCAGTGTATTTGCTAAATAATCTTGACAATGGAATCTGACAAATTGCGAAACCCTGTTCGATTAAGTCTTTTAAAAATTACCAAAATAAATAAATTTAAAACAGAAAAATAATTTTCTTTAAAATTATTCTTCGAGAATAGTTAGTAAAGGAAATAATGACCTCGAGCTAGAATAAACTCAAAGTATAATATTTCAAAGGTCGAGTAAAACAGTTTTTATTTTTTAATAAAAATGAATCATAATTTCAAAAATACATATTTTAAGTATAAACTTACCTTTGAATAACTTTCTGTCGATCGGATATCATTAATAGTCCATGGTAACATAGCAGCCGAATAGCGCGGATCAACCGACGCACTGCCGCGATAAGTTAATGAAACTAAGCGAGTTTTCATTTTGCCGAAATTTGTTTTAATATTAATTACACGAAAAACTTAAGAGTGAAAGCTTTTACTCAAATACACTTTAAGAGATATTTAACACTTAATTATCATGTTTGCTTATAATTCTCATTGACTTAATACGAAAGTAATTGTGTGTTATATTTTGAAAAAAATTTTTTTCTTTTTTTTTTAAATCAATATTATAAAAAGGCGTCTGATAGACGTCGTTTTGGTTGTTATTATTATTTTTTTCTTAACTATTATTATAGTTTTGAATAGAAAATAGCATGCAGTAAGCACTATCGTCGCACTATATGTAAAAAAATATACGAATTAATGAATTTTATGAGTCAGAAGGGACAATAGTATTTTGTTTGTTGTTAGTAGTGGAATATGAAATTTTATAAAAGGAGCCAACTTGGGTCATTTATTTAAAGGGGGTGTTCATCATCATCGTCATATTTAATCACACACTATAGGAATTTAGCACACACGACGTTAGACGGCATTAGATGAATGATATTTGTGTTTTTGAGTTTTTTGTTAGTTTTATTATAAAACACGCAACTTTTAATTTGTTTGAAAACAAAATAACATAATTTAAGATTCTGGATTTCCTTTGATGTAATAATATTTAATAAGGATATTAGATTAGAATTTTTATTAGAAACTAGACTTTCAAAGTTAAAATTATTGATTTTTTTCAAACATTTTTATTTATATATTGTTTTTACAAGTAGTGAGAAATACTTAATCTAACCAGAGCTTTAAAGGAATTTATTTTTAATATTATTTTTTTACAAATGATTTAAAATTTAAAATATTTAGTTATCGCCAATAAAATCGTCAAATAAATGAAAATTTACAAAAACTCATAAACAGATGGTTAATTATGTATCTTGATAGTCCTCAATCATTTCCATCGTTATGCCATTACAATATACTGTCATTTTATGGTAATAGAATAATGAGCTAACGATGACGATTATCAAGTTACATAATTAGCCCCCAGGTTTTTATTTAATATTCATAATCTCCAAAAATACTAACAATAAATCCGTCACCTGACAAGGGAGGTCTTTCAGTTGGCACAATTACAACTTAACGAAGCCGAACAAGAGCAATCAAAAAACCTTTCGATCTGTTTAAAATGTTTATATACCCAGTAACATTTTCAACAAAATTTCATAAAATTTGCTTCATTAGATTTCATAGTTTTATAAAAAAATGTCATTAAATTTTTTTTACAAAACTTGTTGTTGTTTGACACCTATCGAGTCGAGTCTGTTTCGTCTGTAGTTGGAGCGAAAATGTTTTCAATAAAAAACAGCTGGTCAGAGCGGCACGAGTTAATTTTGTGATTTTTTGTAATTGATAAATTATATATTCACTAAAATTCAAGTTGTTTTAAATTATTTCATGCTTCTACTAATGTATTTCAATTTTAGGATGTAGAAAAATTGTGTGTATAAAAACTGAGTGAAATATAATGTAAAAAAAATAAATATGAAAGTGTATTTTTATCAGTGTTGCCACCAACAAAATCGTAAATTACACGTGGATCATGCCAAAATTACACATGAAATCACGAATTACACATGGATCATGCCAAAATTACACATGAAATGACGAATTACACATGCTCTTTTTTAATAACGTTTTTTTTTGTAAATTTTCAAAATATAACGGTTAAGTCTGTCGATCAAGTCGATTTTTACATAAAACTCCGTTAAATCGACAGTAAACTCATTTTAACAGAAAACCCTGCTGATTAAAGCAGAAAAATTCAGCTAAAATATTCACAAAAATATTTTTGTAAACTCACCAAACAGAATCAGTAAAATTACTAAAAAATTTCTGTTATTTTTTAAAACTGAATGACAGAGAATTTCGTTAAAAATATCCATTTCTGCAGAAAAATCTGGCAAAAGTTTGCTTTTTTTAATTGAAACCCCGTTTTACAATTTTTTTAACATGTGAATTCGGTATGAAATCCATCCAAAATTTACGATTTTGCTTATAACATAACCGAATTTGTTAAAACAAATTATGAAAAAAGTGCTAATAAAAGTAAAAATTTCAAATTACACATGAATTACACATGCAGACAATTACACATGGGCTACACATGAAAAAACAAATTACACATGATATGTGTAATTACACATGAGGTGGCAACACTGATTTTTATACCCTAGACCAAGAACAATAAATCTCCCCTAAGAGGATATTCAATCTTCTAACGCCAAAATAAGTTTGGCGTCTTGGCGTTTCTTACATAGGCCAAAAGAAAGGGTGTCAGGTGTTTTTTGCGTTTTGGCGTCTTGGCATCACTTACTTAGGCACAAAATAAACTGATGTCTCTGTTTGGCGTCATGGCATTTTTGGAGATTAGGGGAGATTTAGGGGAGATTTATTGTTCTTGGGTGATAGTGGTGATCAAGAACAATAAATCTCCCCTAAATCTCCACAAATCTCCACAAATCTCCAAAAATTCCATGACGCCAAACAGAGACATCAGTTTATTTTGTGCCTAAGTAAGTGATGCCGAGACGCCAAAACGCAAAAAACACCTGACACCCTTTCATTTTGGCCTATGTAAGAAACGCCAAGACGCCAAACTTATTAGATTAGAAGATTGAATATCCTCTTGTGGGAGATTTATTGTTCTTGCCCTAGACCAGCGGGTACCTATGGTACCACTAGGGGGTACGCGTACCACTAGGGGGTACGCGAAACTGTCCGCGGGGGTACGCCAAATTTTAGTAATTTGGACATTCGTTTTAGATTAACCTTTCAATGAACCTTTAACCTTTCTTGAAAACCTGACGTCAGGTTGAGGTCAAGGTTCACAAAAAACGTATTTTTGTGCAATTTAGAGAGCATTTTTTGCGATTTTTTGGATGATATTTTGAGATCTGACCACTTGTTTTCGATTAACCTTTCGATGCTGATTCCGAATATGGTTCCCAAATTTTTCTTTGACGCCTGGTTTTTGAGCAAATTTATGTCAAAGTTCTCCAAAAACGTGTTTTTGGGCATTTTTGAGACGGGTTGTAATAGAGTGGAAATTTTAGTACAATTTTGTTACGCACAAAATGCCCTTTGTAATTGGGGGTGTTTCGCTCAAATTAAAAAAAACATTTTAAAAAAATTAAAAAATTATATATTTATTTTAAGAGTTCAAAAAACGTCCGTTGTTTTAATTTTTGGTGTAGAATTGACTGGTGAAATCAGATTTACAATATTTTCAGCCGTTTTTGCTCTGCAGAAAAATCAGCTCAAAATCCGCGTTTTCAGATGCATTGAACTAACCACCCAAAGGAGCGAAAATTTTTCCAAAAAAATACCATCATTGTTTTGAGATCCTTTAAAAAAATTATAAACCCGCAGATATAAAATTTCAAAATTAACTCTAATATTTATATGTGAAGTTTTTTTTACAAAAACAAAAAACTCGTTAGGGGGTACGCGGCTGATAAAATTTAAAATTAGGGGTACGCGAGCCAAAAAGGTTGGTAACCGCTGCCCTACACAGGGTATAATGAGTTTGTGCTGATGTTTGTACCTTCAAGTATACCGATCGACTCAGAATTATTTTTTGAATCGATTTAGCGATGTTCGTCCGTCCGTCTGTCCATCTATCGGTTTAAGCACGATACATGTCGCAATTTTCAATCAATTGACTTGAAATTTGAAACTTAAGCATCTTTTGGCCCAAGGACGAAGCCTATTAAAATTAAAGAAAATCGGTCTATGTTAAGACCTAGCCCCCATACAAACGACCCCTTTGGATTTGGTTTAAATGACTCTAATAACCGTATTATAATAGATATCGATTTGAAATTTAGCAGGTAATCAAATTTTGTATGCACGAATCATCATTTCAAATTTCAAAGGAATCAGGTCAGTCTTTCTGGTAGTCCTCATACAAACCGCCCTCCCGATATTCACATAATTCCCTCAAAATTCATAAAAATGGAAATATTTGATAAAAATTTTATTTTTAGATGTTAAACGTGTACTTTAGTAACATCATCAAATCGGAAAATAATTGGGCCATTTTCGACCGATATTCAGTTAAATCGGTCTATTGACAAAAAAATGTTTTCTACTCTAAAAAAAGATCTAACAAAAGACAGATCCAATCGGTCCATGTTTGGACTTGGGGCCCCATTTTCCGGAAAACACTGGTATAGGGTATAACTTTCTTACTTGTTTAAAAGATATCCTATCGAAATTTGGCAGGTGATCGTGTTTTATATTCACAAATCACCATGCCGAATTTTAAAGCAATCGGAACAGTTCTTCTTGTAGCCCCCATACAAACCACCTTCTCGATATTCACAAAAATCTCTCAAATTTCATGAAAATCAAAAATATTTAATTAAAATTAAGTTTGTATGTATTAAACGCGTACTTCAATAACCTTATCAAATCTGTGCCCAATTTCTGTAACTATGCGAAAAGTTTTCGCATCGAGAAAAAATAAATAATATCATAGTCATTAAGTTTTCTACAGGGCGAGCACAATTATGCCAGTGTTAAAAACATCGAATACAAAAAAGAAATCGAAGCTTTTTTCTGAATCAATCTGTGACACACTGGATGACTATAACGTTATTTTATTTTTTTCGATGCGAAAACTTCTCGCATAGTTACAGAAATCGGGTACTGATTATTATCGGACCATTTTTGGACCTAGACCCATATAAAAATTTCGCCCGATATTCAGTTAAAGCTGTTTATCTGCAACAAATAGAAGCCTGATTCAATAAAACTTGGTTTGTGAATGTTTTTTACACTTATTAAAGATTTAACAAAAGAAAGATCCCATCGGTTCATATTTGAACTTGGGACCCATATTCTGGAAAACACCGGTGTAGCCCGAGTAAAAATAAACATATATTACAATATATAACTTGATACAAACATAATAAATTATATATGATTATACATCCGTGAGATATTTTTTAAATTTTTTTAATGCAGTCATATGTAGTAATATATAATTTAATCATGATTCGGATTAAAAGGTGTACGGTTGATATAATTAAATAAATTAATATGAGGGTCAATACAAAATCTGTTTTTCTGTATAATTTAACATCAAATTATATATAGCTTATTCTGTTCCATATAAAACTTTTTATGTTTCCAATTAACCAACAATTTTCTAAGTTTTTTAGGCAAAGTATAAGAAACTTTTTAAAATGTTCCTAAACATTTCCTTATTAGGGTTATGTATATCACCTATCTGGTTCGAAGCGTACCCAAACATTTTTTTTTGTTTTAGAAAATTATATGTTTGGTGAATGTATCGTTGACCTGTGGTGTATCTCAACCCAAACCAAAAAACACCAGGATTTTATATGTTTTTATGCAATTAGATCTAATTAGATCCACCAATATATAGCAATGTCTGGTCAAAACTCGGATGAAATCAAATCATATTTTATACAAGTTGATCTTTTTTAATGCAAAAACATCCACCATTATTCGGATCAAATTGCGTATAAATATATATTGTGTTACATATCATTATATATTGCATCTTATAAAAATTTTTACTCGGGAGGGTATTATATGGCTGGTCTTGACCGACTATACTTTTCTTACTTGATTTTCATTAAGCTTATGTCAATTTTCATTATTTTCACGAAGCTTTTTTTTCAGTGTAGTTTTTAAAATAGCACCATTTTAAGTTTTTATGCAATAAATGAATTAGATTTTTCTAATTGAATGAAAAGAAAATCGATGGCATTGAAAATGGAATGCATCGATTTTTTAAAAGTCAAATGAAAAAAAAAATTGAATGCATTCAATTTTTGAAATTCGAGTGAAAATAAATCGAATGCGTTCGATATTTATAAATCGAATGAGTCTAAAGTGAATTCATTCAATTCGCTGAAATGTGTTTGGGGATTGGGCAATCACTAAATTTACTTTCGGAAAGGCAAATCGAATGAAGGAATGAAATTCGTTGAAGCCTCTGATTTGATTACATTTATCAAGATTTTGCTATAAGTGTAAATTGTGCTGTTTCAATCATTATTGGATTAAAAATCGTTGTACCATTATAGTTCTGTGTTTATTGGGTTATTAAAAACAAAATATTCAAAAAAAAAATATTTTAAATTTTTTTCTAAAAAATAATTCTTTCCATTAAAACTCTGGTTATGAGAATGTATTTAGCGGGGCATTATTTGTGTATTTTTTTTTTTTTTTTGTTCTTGTCAGTTTCCGTTTTCTTATGCTTTGTCGTTATTCTTTTTTTCATATATTTTTCTTTTTTTGTATTCTTGTTAGATATTTTTTTTTTATTTATTCACATCAGAGGACACAAAGGACGAGACATATTTTTTCACTGTCTGTGCCCATAAACCACCCTTAAAAATAATCATAAATAGCTAAAGTTTCATCAAAAAAACACATGAACAGCACTTTTTTCCAATAAACCAGAAAAAATAATTGTTTAAAGGAATTTTTAATTTTAAAACACTGTCTCACTTTATAAACTCACTTTATATTTATTTGTTAAATAATAAAGTAATTTATTTTTTTAATATTGTAACTTCAATTTATTTAAATATCGATTATTTTGTTTTTGAATATAAATTCCTTATTATATACTACTATTTTTTTTTTTTTCTTCTTTTGTTACATTCACCAATATATTTTTTTTTCGTTTTCTTGTGTTTTTTTTGCGTTTTTAATCGACCGACCGTCTTCAATGAATAAAAATTACTAAAGGATTTTTTTCCAATTTTTGCCACTTCACTACTAAAGAAAACTCTCCTTTTCACAATTCCAGCTGAGAGTATTTATTCGTTTTTCTTTCATATTTTGTTAGTTTTTTATAGTTTCTAACATAATTTGCACTCTTTTCAGTTAAAATTTGTTATTTTGTAATGTATTTTTTACACAAATTTGCACTTGTTTTATTTGACGCGCAAACTCAACAACAAACACTTAACTAAATGTTGTTTTTTTAGTATACTCTTTAGTTAAATGTGGCCACTTGGTTTGTGTTAATCATTATAATTAAGTGGTAACCCTTTGATTAATTGACAGATGCTGAAACTATTGTGAATAGTGTTATTGTGAAAGTTGTTGACGTATTTTTGGTTTGTGTCTACAATAAATATAAAGTAATGGTGGTAAACTGGAATAATGAACAGGGTGACATGTATGTAGTTTTTTTTGAAAGTAAAGATCCCAGTGAACAATTATGCGTATGAATTGTAAATTTTGGTTTAGAGCGTTTTATAAACGTTATTTTGTCAAAATCATATTGTGCTCGATTCGGGAGAACTCTTTCACCATTCACCTCTTTATACCTTCCACTTAGTGATAGAGGGTATATATAAGTTTGCCTTTACGTTTTTAACTCATCGAAATATCGGTCTGGGCCACCATAAAGTATATATGGGGCATTCCATGTGAAATCGGACACTTTGAAAAACTTTTTTTTTAGATTTTCCCAATTTGTTTGCTGTTTTTAGTACCCTTCGAAAGCTCCTTCGTGGTAAATTATCAGATTTTTTTGATGACCCGTTCAAAAGATATCGAGTTTTTAAAAATTGGTAGTTCGTTCCTTTACTCAAACTTCTTTTAATCATAACTTCTTCAATAATGGTCCAAATTTCAATTTTTTTTTTCAAAAGTTTTGTTTTTTTACGTACTTTCTAAAAAAAAATCCCAAAAAATTCTTAAAAGCGCTCTAGTATGCGATTTTTAAGTTTTAAAATTTAAATCTCATTTTTGAAAATGTTTGTACTCTTCGATTTTTTTGAAATTTTTTTGTGTAAAACTTCTATCAATTCTACAAATTTTTTGCCCAGGAAGATCGTGGGATAACGATTATTACTATTTTTTTAAATTTTTTGAAAAAATTTTATTGTAATTTTCCAATCTCAAAATCATTTCTACTGCTCCAATGGTGCGTCATAGAGGGGTCCTTTATAAGACCGACCCCCATTAATTTTTACGTCTTAACATTTCTTTGGAACAAACTAATACCCTATCTCCAATTTCTAAGGGGGCTCCCACACAAAACGACATTTTTTAGAATTTGTTCCAACCGCTCTAACTGCCCTAATAGTGCCCTTAGAGCAACAAAATGTATGACCGACCCACAATATTTTTTTAGTCCAAACATTTTTTCTGAACACACCTACCCTCTATCTTTAACTGTTAAGGCGGTCCCCATACAATTTTTTTTATTTTTTGTAAATTTGTTTTATTTAATCAGCTTCTACCGGTCCAATGGTGCGTCCGAGAGGGGTCATTAGTGAGACCCCCCATTTATTTTTACCCTACAACATTTTTTCAAAACATACCTACGTCTTATCTCCACTCCCTAAGTAGGCTCCCATACAAATAACAGTTGGAGCAAATTTTAAAAAAATGTAATTTTGTATGGAAGCCTACTTAGGGAGTGGAGATAGGGCGTAGGTATGTTTTGAAAAAATGTTGTAGGGTAAAAATAAATGGGAGTCAGTCTCACTAATGACCCCTCTCGGACGCACCATTGGACCGGTAGAAGCTGATTAAATAAAACAAATTTACAATAAATAAAAAAAATTGTATGGGGACCGCCTTAACAGTTAAAGATAGAGGGTAGGTGTGTTCAGAAAAAATGTTTGGACTAAAAAAATATTGTGGGTCGGTCATACAGAATTTTAATCATTTTAAATTTTTTTTGGGATTTTTTTTTTAGAAAGTACGTAAAAAAACAAAAATTTTGAAATTATTGAAGAAGTTATGATTAAAAGAAGTTTGAGTAAAGGAACAAACTACCAATTTTTAAAATTTCGATATCTTTTGAACGGGTCATCAAAAAAATCTGAAAATTTACCACGAAGGAGCTTTCGAAGGGTACTAAAAACTGTAAACAAATTGGGAAAATCTAAAAAAAAAGTTTTTCAAAGTGTCCGATTTTACATGGAATGCCCCATATATTATTGATCAGTGATCGATTCTGAGACATTCTAGCGATGTCCGTCTGTCTGTCCGTCTGTGGAAATGGTGATCACGGCCAAAGTATTAAACATATATGACTTAACATAATTACTTGTTGTTGCCCTAAGTAGTTTGGTATTGCATTTGAGCGAAATCGGTTCAGCGGTTCATAAGCTATGAACTAAAATGTAAGAACACCTCGAAAATTTTGCTATATTCTACATAACCTAAAAACACAAAATGCTTTAAATTGATTGGCATATGTGAACATAATTGGACACAGAATGAAATTTTTACAAGTACAAACCAATCTTTTCACAAAAAAAATAAAAAATCGCGGAACTTTTTTTTTCACCAACAAATTTTTTTCGCGTACTTTTTATCATTTTTTTTTTTTGCAAATAATCCTTTATTACATTGTGCTGGCCCAGATCCACGCGGAGGGAAAAAAGGAAATTAACCCCCCAAACCGAATTCAAAAGAAGAAAAAAAGAAAAAAAAAAGAAAAGAAAAGAAAAGAAAAGAAAAGAAAGAAAAAAAGGGAGAGGAAAAAAGGAAAAAAATAATCTCAAAATTTATTCTAAAGGAAAAATGTATCGAATGTTAAATTTTTCTATATGAAAAAATTTGAAATTTTTTTTACAGGAAAAATTTTAGAATTTTTAATAAGGAAAAAATTGAGAATTTTCCTATAGGAATAATTTGCGAATTTTTCTATAGGAAACATATTAGATTTTTTTCGGATTGTTAGAATTTTTTCATATGAAAAAAGTCTCGGGAATTTTAATAAGAAAAATCTAAAAATTTTTCTAAACTAAAATATTAAAGAATTTTTAATAGGAAAAGTGTGAGAATTTTTCTTTACAAAAAATTTGAGAGAAAATCTGATAATTCTTCTTTCGAAAAAATCTGAGAAGATGGGTAAAAAGTAAAGAGAAAAAGAAAATGAAATAATAAGAACATTTTTTCTATCAAAAATGCTCTCTCTCAAAATGTTTCTATAGGAAGAACTTTTTAAATCTTAGATTTTTATAGGAAAAAAAAGTCTCGGAATCTTTAATTTTTTTAGAAAAATCAGGAAAATTTTCTGAAGGGAAAATTTGAGAACTTTTCTATAGAAAAAATTTATTAGAATCTAAGACGCAGAATCTGGAACTTGTTTATAGATAAAATGTTTCGGAATCTGAGATTTTTTATTTAAAAATATCTCAGAATCAAAGACTTTTTCTTTAGGACAAATGTCTCAGATTCTGAGATATCTCAGAATCTGAAATTATTTCTATTTGAAATATGTCTCAGAATCTAAGACATTTTACTAATAAAAGATGAAATCTTTGGCTAAGATAAAAAAATCTCAGAATTTTTCGATAGGAAAAATATATATTAGAATTTGTGAGTTTTTATCGAAAAAATTTTCTAGAATCTGAGATTTTTTGTAAAGTAAAAATGACTCAGAATGTGAGAATTTTTCTATAGAAAAAAACCTCAGAATCTGAGATTTTAATTTTAGGAAAAATGTCCCAGAATCTAAGAAAATATCTTAAATTCTGAAATTTTTTCTATTTGAAAAATGTCCCAGAATCTTTTTCTGTAGGAAAATGTGTGAGACTTAGATTCTGAGACTTTTTCTATCGGAAAAATGTCTCAGAAGCTGAGACCTGTTCTGTAGGAAAAAGCTTTTAGAATCTAAAATTTTTGTATGAAAACTTTCTTAGATTCTTAGACTTTTCAGAAGAAAATATGTCTCAGAAAATGTTTGAGGTTAGGTTAGGGTGGCGGTGCCAGATGGGCACTCCGCATAGACCAATTGGTCCATAGCGACACCACAAAACTTTTTCCGCTTATCGATGTGAACTAAATACATTGACCTTCATTGCGAATTGTTTTAAACTTTTCAGGTCTATCCTCGTAATTTCCTCCAAAGTCTCGAACTGTGAACTTCCTATAATTGATAGTCGAGTTCGTGCCAAAGCCGGAACACACAGGATGTGTTCAATGGTCTCCTCGACGTCTGGTGTCTCGCACCTTTTACAGCTTGCGTCCGTAATAAGATTCATGTTCTTGGCATGTTTTCCAACAAGACAATGTCCCGTTATTAAACCTGTCAACATACGACATTATATTCTCGTAAGGCATCGAAATGTAGGTTAAAACTAAAAAAATAATCTTCGTGAAATTAATGAAAATTGACACCTGCTTAATGAAAAATGCCTTACGTTTTTAACAGAAGGCAGGTTTCATTTGATCAATGAAACTGGTGTGATTAAAGATTTGTTTATAAACCGGTTAACCGAAAAACCGTTTTTTTTTCCAAAATTTCGGTTTTTTTTGCAAACCGGTTAACCGGAATTGAATATTTCCGGTGCACCGAAACCCGTTTTTTTTTTTGTGGGTTAACCGTTTTTTTTTTAATACATTCAAAACGGAAAATTTTTGCAAATATAAAGGGTTTATACTATTTTTTTTTATATTTTCAAAATTTCGTTGAAAACACCTTAAAAATCCATGAGAAAGAAAGTCTAAAATATTTTTTGCCTTCAAAAAACAATTTTCCAAATAGGAATTTTATTCCGAATCTGGTAAATATTTGAATTACTCACCATTGTAAACGTTTTTTGGACAAATTCGTTAAACATTTATTAAGTGACTGTTAACCACACTAAAAAAAAAAAACCTTGTCAAATTAAAAGAAAAAGTCTCGTAATCTCATTTTACCAATATTTGACAATTTTCCTAGTTTTTTAACAAAAAATTTTGATCGAAATTAATTACAACTTTTCTTGTAATTTTACAAATTTCCAAAGTTTTTACAAAAAAAAAAAAACTAGTAAATTTACGAAAATTCCTTGTAGGTTTTATTTCAACAAAAAAATGTATATTAACAATTTTGTTGGTAAAAATCTTGTAACATTACAAAAAAAGCTCGTAATTTTTACTAAAAATTCTAGTAAAATATCTAGTAAAGTCACGAGAAGTCCTTGTAATTTTGATCGCGCCAAAAAAGTTGTAAATTTACAATTTTATTGGTAAATTTATTCCAAATTGTACGAGACTTCCTTGTAAAAATGTAATTTTTACATGGAACTCTATTGTAAGATGGTCCTGATCATTTAGTGTATACTAGGGTGGCTCGTTTTTGGGCTTTTCTCTCTGATCAAATTCTAATACCCGCCAAAAGTGTCGGTCCCTTGAGGGTAACTCACATGCAAAATATCACCCCGATCGGAGTTTATCTTCTGTCTCCACTTTGAGCCTCAAAATTGGATGGGTCATTTATGACTCCCTACCAAGAAGGGTTAACGATTTTTTTAAATATAATATATTAATACGAAATAATAGTTGGGGTACAAAACACAAAAGCCGTTTTATACTTGTTTATAGCACAAAATTTAAGCATTAAACTTCAAATTTTCTGCGGGGGTCATTTTTGACCCCCAGCCAAAGTGGGTTAAAGACGCCCTAGATCGGTAAGATTTTATGACAGACTTACAGTTATCTAATAGAATGCCACGACACCAAAAAAAAACGTTAATTTTCCCTAAAATGAAATTTACAAAATTTTATTAATCCAAATTATTGATAAAACCAACATTTTCTTGAAATCCGCTAACTTCCCTCCGCGATTCCCGAAAAGTGGTCCAAAGGATATTCGCCATATTTCACATTTTTCTTCTCCAAGGTGTTCTTAATGAATTCAGAAATAAAAAATTACATATTTTAAATTTTTTTTAAATAAAATTTTCAAATTTTGAAAAAGGTGTTTTGAGAACGCCCCCAAAACCATGGCATTTTTTTAGTATCAAGTTTGAACGGGTTAATGTTATCGTAAAAATCTTTAAGTTTCATAACTAAGTATATGCAAAAATTATTTTTTTATTTATTTTAATAAAAAAACTTAATTTTTTTTTAAGTCCTTTTTTGCAAAAACCCCAATTTTGAGGCTCAAAGTGGAAACAGAAGATAAACTCCGATCGGAGTAATATTTTGCATGTGAGTTACCCTTGGGGACCGACATTTTTGGCGGGTATTAGAATTTGATCACAGAGAAAAGCCCAAAAACGAGCCACCCTAGTGTATACTTGTGTAGTATGATTTTTTCTATACGAAAATTTCCAAATTTAAATTTTTTTCTGAAAATAAAATTCCTAGATTGGGAAGCAATTTTCCAATAGAAAAAAATATAAGTTTTGAGACATTTTTCCTGAAGAAAAAGTCTCAGATTCTGAGACATTTATCCTATAGAAAAAGTCTCAGATTCTGTGACATTTTTCCTATAGAAAAAGTCTCAGATTCTGAGACATTTTTCCTATAGAAAAAGTCTCAGATTATGAGACATTTTTAATATAGAAAAAGTCTCAGATTCTGCGACATTTTTCCTATAGAAAAAGTCTCAGATTCTGCGACATTTTTCCTATAGAAAAAGTCTCAGATTCTGCGACATTTTTCCTATAGAAAAAGTCTCAGATTCTGCGACATTTTTCCTATAGAAAAAGTCTCAAATTCTGAGACTTTTTTCCTATAGAAAAAGTCTCAGATTCTGCGACATTTTTCCTACTGAAAAATTCTGATTCTGAGACATTTTTCCTATAGAAAAAGTCTCAGATTCTGAGACATTTTTCCTATAGAAAAAATCTCAGATTCTGAGACATTTTTCCTATAGAAAAAGTCTCAGATTCTGAGACATTTTTCCTATAGAAAAAGTCTCAAATTCTGAGACATTCTTCTTATAGAAAAAGTCTCAAATTCTGAGACTTTTTTCCTATAGAAAAAGTCTCAGATTCAGAGACATTTTTCCTATAGAAAAAGTCTCAGATTCTGCGACATTTTTCCTATAGAAAAAGTCTCAAATTCTGCGACATTTTTCCTATAGAAAAAGTCTCAAATTCTGCGACATTTTTCCTATAGAAAAAGTCTAAAATTCTGCGACATTTTTCCTATAGAAAAAGTCTCAGATTCTGCGACATTTTTCCTATAGAAAAAGTCTCAGATTCTGCCACATTTTTTCTATAGAAAAAGTCTCAGATTCTGCGACATTTTTCCTATAGAAAAAGTCTCAGATTCTGAGACATTTTTCTCGGATTCTGCGACATTTTTCCTATAGAAAAAGTCTCAGATTCTGAGACATTTTTCCTACAGAAAAACTCTCAAGTTCTGAGACATTTTTTCTTTAGAAATAGTCTTAGGTTCTGGGACGCCCTAAGTTATACAACCCAGATAGCAAATCATTAGCACAAAAAATTTTCAAACGATTTAAAAAATCATTATTAATTTGCAGTTAACAAACATTTAACATTAAGAGGCTGAACTAGATTAGATATTGAAATTAGCACTCATTTAGCTTGTGTTTAAATATCATTATAACAAAAGTGAATTTAAATTTTTTTAAAAACTTTTACTTCTTCTCTTTTTGACATTTCTAGCAGCATCTACATAAATTTTCTGTTTTTTTTTTTAACTGCTACTAAATATTTAAACCAGTTTTTCTGTTATTATGAAAAGTTAAAAATGCCAAATGCGTGGTCGTGAAGACTAATCAATAAAACCAGATTTAACAAAAATTGTTAAAGTAAACGCCATCTAAACTTAAAAATAAACAAAAAATAAAAAAAAAAAAATATTTTTAAAATCTAATATGTATTTATTTATAGGGTAAGTGAACCCTCTGCTACTTTTTTTAGTGCATATAGACATCATTGCACGAATATCATTTCAGCATTATGGTACTGGAAATATTGAAAATGTGCATTGCATTGCAAATTAAACGATTTTAACCAAATGTGGCTGCATATGCCAAATATGAGAATATGAATTTATATTTTTATTAATTTTTTTCTTGCTGTTATTAAAATCTTCATATCACTTTGATGGTAGTGGGAGAAAAAAAAATCACAAAACGGGAAACAGTGATGATGTCTACGAATACCCGATGCTCAGTTTAGAGTTAGGTGCGTGAGTGATTTTTTGACTCGCGCAAGCTTACCAAAATAGAATTTTATTGACACGCGAATTTTTTTTTTGTGCCCACCCTCACGTGAGTAGTTTTAACTTTACCAGGCGCGGATCCACGGAAGGGGAAAGAAACCCCTAAACCCAATTCGAAAAAAATTAAAAAAAAGAAAAGGAAAGAAGAGGAGAGGAGAGAGAAAGGAGGAAAATCAAAAATAAAAGAAAATAATTTAAGAATTTTTTTTATAAAAAATGTCAAAGAATCTTAAATTTATTTTAAACGAAAAATGTCTAGGAATGTTAGAAATTTTCTATATGAAAAAATTTATTAATTTTTCTATAGGAAAAATTTGAAAACTTTTTTTGGGGAAAAAATTGAGATTTTTTCTATAGGAAAAGCCCTAAAAGTTTTCTAAAGGAAAAATCTGAGAATTTTTGTATAGAAAAAATTTTATTATAGAAATTCTTCTATGAAAAATGTCTAAGAATCTTAAAAAATCTAGACGAAAAATTTTTTTATAGAAAAATGTTCAAAATTTTTCTATAGGAAAAATCTTTTAAATTTTCCTATTGAAAAAATCTGACAATTTTTAATGAAAAATGAAAAGAAAATTTTTCTATTGGAAAAATAAGAAAATTTTCTTAGGATAAAATTTCAGAATTTTTTATAGAAAAAATGTGATAGAGGCTGAGACTTTTTCATAAAATTACTTTATTTTATGAAAATTTTAGAGTTTTTGATAGAAAAAATGTAACAGAATCTTAGACTTTTTTATAGGAAAAATGACACTGAATCTGTGACTTTTTTAAAGGAAAAATGTCTCAGAGTCTGAGTTTTTTTCTATTTAATATTTTTTTTTTACAGAAATGAAGTCTTTTTTCCTTAGGAAAAATGTCTTAGAATCTGAAATTATTTCTATTAGAAAGATGTCTCGGAATCTAAGACTTTTTTATAGGAAAAATTACTCAGCATCTAAGACTTTTTCTATAAAATAATGCCGTAGATTCTAAGAATTTTAGAAAAAAATTTCCAAAATCTGAAATTCTTAAATTCCGAAATTTTTTATTTGAAAAATGCTTCAGAATCTAAAAATTTTACTGTAGTAAAACTTTCTGAGAACCAGACTCTGAGACTTTTTCTGTAGCAAAAGTGTTTCAGAAGCTGATACCTTTTCTATAAGAAAAATGTCTTAGAATCTAAGACATTCTTCTCAATTCTCTTACGAAAATATGACTCAGAAAATGCTTGAGATTCTTAGACTTTTTCTTACGAAAATGTCTCAAGAGACTATACTTTTTCTATAGATAAATGCCTCAGAATCAAGGAAATTTCGTCAACAAATTTTAAAAAGCATTAAAGTCTTCAATTTTTCTAATATCTATTTCTATTTTCTATTTTGGTGTAGAAAGATCGTTTCTGTATCTGAAACCTTTCTGAAGAAAATTAAAATAAAAAAAAATAATATTCTAGAACCTAAGAAGTTTTATATGGGAAAAAGTCACTAAATCGGAGAATTTTTCTTTGCGAACATTTTTTCAATATAGGAATAGAGGGCACCTTCCTCTTGCGATTTTGAACTTCTTCTAAGATAAGAATGTTGCATTTGCTTAGCAAAAGTACAAAAAACTCTGCAAAAAATTCGGTTTTTCTTAGGTTGGTTTAGTTCTCCAAGCGGGAAATTTTTTCCCCTTGGTCCGATTTTGCCCATTTCCGAACTTAACCTGCCTAGAAATATAAGACATATTCGTGCCAAACTTCCGAAGTCTAGCTCTTTTATTTTGAACTGTATTGTGTCCTCTACAGACGGACGGACGGACATCGCTAGAATGTCTTAGAATCGATCACTGATCAATAAAATATATACTTTATGGGGTCCTAGACCGATATTTCGATGCGTTACACACGGAATGACAAAGTGAGTATACCCCCATACTGTGGTTGGACGGTATAAAAACGCAAACAAAATTAAAACCAACCAAATTAAAACAAGTGAGAGTGTTAAATTCGGCTGTGCCGAATCTATTATACCCTCTAACATATAAAAAAAACTAAAAAAATTGCAGGGGCGTTTTTTTTGGGGGGAGGTCAGAAGGGGTCATTGGGGGACACAAAAACCTATGAGGTAAATGTTTTAAAATTCATTTATTATGCTTTTTGAGCTTTAGTAATACAATTTTTTACGAACTTAAACTGCCTAGGACCAAAATACATATTCCTGACAAACTTAACAAGTCTATCTCTTTTATTTTGGACTGCATCGTGTCTTATACGGACGGACGGACGGACATACGGACATTCTAGAAAAGTCTTAGAATCGATCATAGATCAATAATATATATACTTTATGGGGTCCCCGACCGATATTTCTATGCGTTAGAAACGGAATGACAAAGTGAGTATACCCCGATACTGTAGTTGGAGGGTATAAAAATTTACTAACGCACGAAACTTTTTTTCTTAATAATTTCAAATCAGTAATTAAAAAATCACTCAAAATCACGCGTGATTACCGCGTGAATCACAAAAGTTTCACGTCACGCGTGCACCACTATTTCAGGCCTAAAAACCACTACACAAACAACTTATAAATGAAGCAATGCGACATTTATTATGATGCCGCTAACGCTCCCATCCATAGCCATAATAATAATCAAGGGCTGTCTGATGTTATTCAACAGTCAGTCAGGAAGGAGTAGGAACAACAGCCGCTACAGCAGCAGGTTTCTTATTTATAGTTAGGTGCACAAAAGGAAGGAGATAAAAATAGTTTTCACTTTCAGTCAGTGCATTACAGATTCATTAAATGCATAGTTTTTCTAAGAGGGGAATTTCAATAGCATTCGATACGAACTTAAGATATTTTGACAAGGATTTTGTTGTTTTTTTTTTTGGGTTTTGTCATAAAGTGCCTTATTATTACATTGTTTTCTGTAAAATGTACTTGAGTTTTGAAGTATTGAACTAAGGGGTGTTTTGTCAATACAACGGAACTTGTGTTTTGTGTTTTGTAAAATATGAAATATTTCAGTCTTATTGTTTGAAATATTTTTAAGGAATCTGTTAAGGCACGATATGAAAAGAGCATCCTGCAGGTGCTTTTACTCGATATAAATTGTAACAAAATTCCTAAATTTAATTTTATTTAATTGTGTTTATATATTGTTGGACTGTATATTTTATAACTGAATTTTTATTTAGTTCGGTTTGAGTCCATATTAATTATTTCTGAGAAATAATAATTGTTGTACAATGAGAAAATCTGAAAAAAATCAAGTGACAACACAGGCTAAGTGGAGATGTCGACAGCTTTCGGAAGATGCCACCCTTCCATCATCAGCACTCCTTCGATTGCCACACACTTAATGTGTGTCAGATTAAGATTCTGCCAAATGAATACAACACGAATTAATGGTGAATAGGGGTTATTCAACACAAAGAGGAGTAATTCCAATTCTTAATTTCTTCAAAAGTTTCATTTAAATGGCTAATCTTAATCTGACACACATTAAGTGTGTGGCAATCGAAGGAGTGCTGATGATGGAAGGGTGGCATCTTCCGAAAGCTGTCGACATCTCCACTTAGCCTGTGTTGTCACTTGATTTTTTTCAGATTTTCTCATTGTACAACAATTATTATTTCTCAGAAATAATTAATATGGACTCAAACCGAACTAAATAAAAATTCAGTTATAAAATATACAGTCCAACAATATATAAACACAATTAATACACAACTCATAAGGTACATTGCAATTTAGTAATATTTCTAAGAATTAGAAATATGAAACAAAAATTCAAACCTAACGAACATTTTTCAAGATTTGAAAAGTCCTACTAAGGGTTAACAATGGGAAAAATACAACTCTGTTAAAATTTAAGATGGATTAAGTTTCTGCCAAATGAATACAACACGAATTAATGGTGAATAGGGGTTATTCAACACAAAGAGGAGTAATTCCAATTCTTAATTTCTTCAAAAGTTTCATTTAAATGGCTAATCTTAATCTGACACACATTAAGTGTGTGGCAATCGAAGGAGTGCTGATGATGGAAGGGTGGCATCTTCCGAAAGCTGTCGACATCTCCACTTAGCCTGTGTTGTCACTTGATTTTTTTCAGATTTTCTCATTGTACAACAATTATTATTTCTCAGAAATAATTAATATGGACTCAAACCGAACTAAATAAAAATTCAGTTATTTAAGTTTATTTTCATAAAAATTTTCTCACGAAATTGAGAAAAATTTAAAAAAAAAACGAGTATTATAGAGATGTACACATGAGCAAATTAGAGCGTGATTCACACGTGATCACGCGTGATTTTTGCGTGAAAATTGCGTGAGTGAATAAGATTTTTGCGTAAGTGAGTATGCGTGAGTCGATTTTTTTTGAAAGTTTGTCTCAAGCTCTGTGAAAGGGTCGAGGAAATGAAATTTTGAGATTTTTTGAAAAAAATTTTTGAACGTAAAAAAACGCATTTTTTTTTGGAAAATTTCAAGTAGCGATATTTCAAAAAACGTTTGACCTATTTTAAAAAAGTTTTGATATTCGTGTTCAGAGCAACAAAATTATATAAAAATATTTACACTGAAAAAAGAAAATTACACTCGAAAAACTATTTTTTACCTAAATGACAAAAAACTACTATATTTTTTATTTAAAATACATTTTTTATATATTTTTTTACGAAAAATAATTTTATTTTTTTAACATTTTGGAGGGTATAAAAGATTCGCCACAGCCAATTTGAACACTCTAGAGATGAGCGCGTGAGTATTTTTTGACTCACACTTACTGACGTTCACGATAGGATGTTTTTAATCACGCACACTCATGAGCATATTTTTTCTACTCACACTCACTTAATCAATCACTCACAATCATGTGAGTAAAAAAAAATCGACTCACGCACGCCCACTCACGCAATTTTCATGCAAAAATCACGTGAGTAAAATTAGCTCTAAACTTTTATCGAAGGAAGTTAAGGGCTAAAATGTTCTGATTTGGTTCAAATTAGGTTTAAATGAATTTCTTTTAAATAGTCAAAGTAAAAAAATTTTGATATTTTTTAAAAAAAAATCTTAAACGTAGGAAAAACCGGCCATTTTTGGAAATTTGTTGACGAAATTCAAATGGCAATATCTGGAAAACCGCCCGACCTATTTCAGAAATTTTTTGATATTTATGTATAGGGATGAGATTTTCATGCACTAAATAATCGAAAATATGCGCTAAAAAATTCAAAATATGCACTAAAAAACCGTATACCAAAATAGTTTGCTAATTTATGCCAAAATATGCAAAAATATGCACTTAAACGTTGGAAATATGCACAAAATATGCATTTAAAATCAAAATATGCAAAATATGCATTTTCACCCAAATATGCCTAAATATGCAAAAACAAATCAATGCCATTTTAACGCAAATTTCTTGATTCCGAAAGATAATTACTCGATATCGTTTTTAGACTATCGACAAAAAACATGCATTTGCATGGAAATCTCATCCCTATTTATGTATGTATATTCAGCATGGTAAAAATAATAAAAATAAAGGAAAGATATTTTTTTTATTTTTCAAAAATTAAAAATTTTGATATAAATTTTCAAAAAAATCTAAAACTTGGATCGAATCTAGATCAAATTAAGTTTAAATGAAAGATTGTCTCAAACTCTAAGATAAGGAAAAGGGGAAAAAAAGGATAAAAAAATTTTAAGATTTTTTTTTTTAAATCTTGAACAAAGTTTCCTAACGCCATTTTTAGCAAATTTTAAATAGCGATATATCGAAAACCGTTCCACCGAATTTAAAAAAATTTGATATTCATGTTCAGCGCATCAAAATTAATAAATATGATGTATCGCATGATTTATTTTTAAAATTTTTAATTTTTTTAATTGTCAAAAATCCAAAACTTTGATTGTCGGTCGCCACGGGCTAATAATTTATTCCGATATGCCGAAAATTTGTAGCACATAAGTTTTAGGCCTAGTAAAGTAAAAATTAGCTCAGACATTCAAAATCCGAAGAAAAACTTTTTCGGCATACAAAAAAAATTCCGCTCTAATGAGCCCAGCTACAGTAGCATCAGAGTAGTTTGGTAGTTAGCGTGTTTTCAACAGACGGACGGACATCGCCAGATCACCTTTAAATCACTCAAGGATCACCTTTAAATCACTCATTATTATTTTAACTACTTTTTTGTATAATCCCAAAAAGTAGGCAGGCCAAAAAAATGCATTCCTAATCCTCTAGTTAAAATGCAGATCTCAAAACTTTTTTCGACAAAAAAATGTTTTATTTGCTTAACAAAAGTATAGAAAATTATGAATTGTTCGACTGAAAAACGAATTTTCTCTGTAATGCGCTGTGTGAAGCAGAGGACAATCAACAACAAACGGGTGTGCTCTACGAGACAAGCGAGATTTACGAACAGTCACTCGGGTCTGGGGAATAATTTCACTTATCTTAGATAAGTTAACACCCACATTTCGACGATGCTTCAATGAATAAATAGAGTTAGACAGACAACTGTCATTGATATGCTTCTCCGCCCTTTCCTGAACACGGTCCAGAACACGGTCCCCTGCACATATGTATATGAGAGCTGGTATAAATAGTAAGGAGATCGGATGAAGTGAAGTCAGTCTTGCACCGTTTCAAACAAGAAGTGAATGCAACTTTCGTCACTTGAAATAAGTTTTTATTCCAATGGACATCATTGGAATAAAAACTTAAGGTCTCATCGACCTTATTCGCACGAACCCACTCGGAGATTGTAGAAAGGCGTTGGTTGAGTGGGTTATTCATGTTTGGCCTCATGCCCTGTATATCCAAAGAGCTTGGTCTCTGATCGAATGAAAATGAATGACAAATGTTACTGTCATCTGCAAAAGAGTAGATAGGATTCAAAGTCTGATCATGAAGGGCATTATTAAAAATAAGGAATAGAGTAGGAGAAAGAACAGAGCCTTGCGGTACCCTTAAATTTAGCTGAAACTCATTTGATGAGACCCCATCTAAAACAACACTTATATTACGATCTCTAAGAGAACTCGTTATAAGTCGAGAGAAGTCATTACTAATACCAAAAGAAACAAGCTTACCCAGGCAGAAACTGCCAACCGTTCCAAAGAAAAAGTCTCGGCAAAGCACTTTATTTTTTGTGCAGAAGGTAGTATGAATTCGAAAAAGTGCTTTCCAAGCGCTTTGCCAATGTTTTTCTATTTAAATCCGTTCAAAGTATAAATTTTTTATTAAAATTTATTAACTTATTATTATACTTTTTTTCGGGACTTTTCCAAATTTTTTCCTAAAAGCATTTTTAATAAATTTTTTATATTCCAAAGCGCAAAGAAAACTGCAAACAAATTTTTTCCGGGACTTAGAAAATTGTTCGAAGTTTGTTCAGAATTTTTTTATCCTAATAAATGAGTCAATAAATTTTTTATCCTAATTTAATAAATTTCTTTATTCAAATAAACACCAAAAAAAGTTGTGTCTTATGGACTTATGTATATAATTTATATACGTCCCTTTGTTTTTGTTCTAAAAGTGCTATAATAGTACCATATTTTTTGTTTTTTGAAGCGCTTTAAAATAGCAACGGCATACCGTTTACCGTGGTTATCATTTTGGACGCTGGGAGAGTACTTAACTGTGATGCTTTGCCAGCACACAAGCGACCATAAAAGGTACTTTGCCAGCACTCTCCCGTTCGTATTTTTCTGCCTGGGTAGCCACGAGGGCCCCGTGCCACACACGATCGAATGCCTTGGAAATATCTAGAGCAACCACTTTACTCTCATCAAAGTGGTGGTGGGAAGAAGCTTCGTTTGGCTTAACAGTAAGGTCTACGAGGTTGTTGGTCCCGTGGTTTTACAACGGTCTACCTTCGAATCTTTTACTAACTAGAAAAGACAGTGCTTCTTATTCATTGACCAAATGTCAATGACTTCTTTTTCCAAAATAATTACCGTGAGTTAATAATTATTCCCAAAAAAAAAATTTTGATTTTCATCTTCATCTAAAAATAAAAAAAAAATTCTTGGAAAAGGGGTTTTTCTTTTTCTCTATTAATTCAAATGAATTTCCAAAACATACCAGTACTATCAATCACTTTAGGAAAGCTAATTAATTAGTAAGGGGATCTCCAATTTTAAAAACCGGAAGTACACTCACATTGTATATTTATTTTTACCCACCTTTTAACATAGGATTATCATCATCATAATTATGATGATCTTGTGGTGGTATATAAATTTTTTTTTTTTGGAAAATTAATTACTAAAAGGTGTTGTTAGATCGTTCAAATACAGTAGATATCAAAACTATAATTAAGTTACAACAATAATATCATCTATAATATACGATAGATAGTTTGTATGTTTACAATAAATACAATGTGAGGTGTACAAATGACCTTGATTTTATTAAAAAACTACGTACTACTTGGCACATGACTGGAGGAAGATGTTGACGATGAAAAGAAGACGAAAAAAAAGTAGAAGCTCCATACCTATAGATAAGTAAGTACACACACTATGTATACAAACAGAAACAATGGGTGGCGGTAAGAACGCTAATTCGAATTTTATGACGTCACATGTGGATGGATATACGAAAGTTGTTTCATAAGTTTTGGGACTTAAGAGGAACGAGGACATTTTCCAAGTTATTCAACAAAACCCATAATCCTTTGTTACTTATTAGCATAATTCCGGAACTTCAGCATGCATACTTTACGCTTGAGCATGTATACTATACATGCTCAATATCCCGAGTTTATAAGTCCCGGGGCCGGATAGTATTACGGCAATGGTGCTCAAACGGTGTACTTCGTCGCTTTCTGCCCCATGTTGAAAGGTGGCCAACGTCCAGCCAATCCCCAAAAGGGTGAGGTTACGAACCCAGAGAACATTGGCGTAGATAGCCCTGTCTGGGGGGGGGGCTTAGCCCCCCCCAGAATAATTTTAGCCCCCCCCCAGAATTTTAATCATTCACAATTTTTTTTTAATATTTTAATGATTTCATTAATTTTTGCAACAATAAATAATAATAATGAGTCTTTAGGACTCGTTATGATTATTCTACGAGTCTTAAGGACTCGTAATGATTATTATATTAGATCTAATAGTTTTTCCCATTGAAAAATAGTCTGAATTATTGCAAAAAGTTTTTATATGAATCTGATGTTTTTGTCAGTAATAAAAACTTCACCGAATCTTAGGATTTAAACTTCAGGAAAACAGTTTAAGTTCTTTGATTTAAAAAAGTTTATAAATTCTAAGTGGTTTTTTATAGACAAAAGTTATTGGAAGAAAGAATCTGAGAATTTTGACTTATAATCATCAACATTTGCAATCATCAGAGCTTTTTCTTGAAAAAAATCATACACACAAAAAATTATTGGCTAAAAAATTTCAATTAAATCTATTGATCAACAAAATTTAAATGAGTCAATTATTGCTTTGATCAACATTTTTGTTATTTTCTTTAACTATCAAATTACAAATTTTCAACATACCAGATTTTTTTTCGCTTCAATTTATTTGAATACATTAATTCAAAAATATACTTTTTACTGCAGTTTTACTTTTTTTTATTGTCGGCAACATTTTGGAAAGCAAAAAATATGAATTTCTTCATAATTTTTCCATAAGCGTGAAATTCATTTGTTAAATCAATAATTATTTTAATTGACTTTAAATAAAAAATCAATAAAATTTTTGATCAAAATCGAAAAAATGATTAATTGAAATAAAAATCAATTAATCACCTACAATTTGATAATTGATATAACAATTTTCTTTATCGGAGGAGTTTCAATTAAAAAATTAATTGAATCCGCGTTTTTGTTGATTGACTTTCGTTTTCAATTCTTTCTGTGTAGTAATCTAATGATTTTACTATAGGAAAAACATTAAAAATCTTTCATTTTCATAACATATCTGGGAGTTCTAAATTTCCTAAAAATCTTCAGAATCGAAATTTGTTTAAAAAAAAATATGAATTTTTAACCGCTTTCGGAGGCCATTCGTTTCTAGGACACCTAGACACATGATGAAGGAAACGCTTCAGAAATAGGTCTAGGGTTTTCTATTAAAAAAAAAACAAAAAATTCAAAAAATCTGGGGGGCTTTAGCCCCCCCCCCCAGAAATGTTGGCTTCCTACGCCAATGCCAGAGAAAGCAATTTGCTCTACTTTCTCTAAGGTGATGGAGAGCATGGTTAATCACCACCTTGTAAATTATCTGGAGTTCAATTCACTTTTGTGCGATCGACAGTATGGCTTTCGTAGAAGTCGTTCTACGGGAGACCTGTTAGCGTTCCTGTCGGAGCGTTGGAGTTATTCTATCCACCAATTTGGTGAAAACAAGTTGATCGCTCTAGAAATTTCATGGTGCACTCGTTTCGAAGCTTATTGCGTTTGGTGTCAGCAGTGATTTCTCTCGATTTATATAGAGCTTTCTCAAAGACCGTACTATACGTGATGTTATAGATGGGTTCTCATCGGATGAGTTTCAAGGTTCTTTCTCTCTCCTACACTTTTTCTTATTTTTTATTCTTTCGCAGATGACAGCGACATTTGTCATTCATTTTCATTCAATCATAGACCAAGCCTTACATAGGTTGAAGCTATCAGGAAGAACATGAATGACACACTCAATCATGACCTAACGACATAATTCTAACGGGGTCTTGCGAATAGGGTGGATTTTAATGTTCGTAAGATCCAATGTTGTATGTTGACCCACAGGTGGACTGTGACATCAGCGTCATCTGTATCCATTGGTGGTATAGCTAATGAGGAATCAGCCCAGTTGGAAAATGTGTCACTGAGGAAATTTACATAGTGATTCCTTGAGGAAATGTCTTTAGGTTCTGACAAATCATTCCTTGATTACATGTCCTAACATTGTCATCAATGAATGTTTATTTCAAGAGTGTGGAGAAATCCTCTGAGACATCTATAGGGAAATATCTTCACAATAACAGAACATTAAATTAAAATTTTAAATCTGGAAAACCCTTCAGTTTCCAAGAAAAACATGGCAACATTATCGATTTACTTAAAATAAAATCAAATTCTTACAACAGTAATAAATAGACAAACAATTTTGAAAAGTCAGCATGCCCTGACTACTGCTGACTTTGAGTGTGGACAATTTGAAAATTTATATGAAACTGTCCTCAACTCAGTATATAAAGATGTCTTGTGAATTTCAGCAGTGACTCTGACATGTAACCGAACCGTCACTGAGGATGGCTCGAGGACGTTACCAACTGAGAGACACTCTTGATGTTCTAGGCATGAAAATTCAAGGTGATGTTCGTTGGAACCAATATGTTTTTCAAGTTACGAAAGAAGCATTCATGTGTCATAGTTTCTTGAAAAGGTGTAAAAATTACTTCACTTTGATCTCCTCACTATTTATACCGCCTATATCCGACCGAAGATGGAATACAACTCCCATATCTAGGCAGGCGCTTCAAGGTCTATATTGAAGCTTCTGGAACGGGTGCAAAGGTGTGCGCTGATGCTCATCAATGGCAGTAGGTCATCCAGCTCTATTGACTAATTGGAGCATCGTCGGAATGTGGATTGTGCATCATTGTTCTACCGATATTACCACGGTAAGTGTTCAGTTGAGATAGGCGAACTCATCCCTGAGACGCGGGTTCATGCCCATATTACACGCCTTTCCAACAAATTACATTCGTTCGTTATCGACTGTCCAATGAATCGCACAACGCCTTACCGAGAAAGTTCGTTTTTTGATCGAACTAGCCGTATGGGAATAAACACCCCGCAGACGTCTTTCCCATTCAGCTACAATTTGGAAAAATTCAAGTTAAATGTCCAAAAACACTACTCCCTCTATCCTTATCCCCATAACATATTTTCCTAATACCAACACAATGCATTGCATTAGTAGGGGGCATCCCCTGAGTGTTGGCTCAAATTACAAAAAAAAATAGTCTACCGGTTCTTCTCCGGCATGTGGGTTGTATCGTTAGCAGGTTTCCTTATCGTGTTCCCCAACCATTTAAATTTTCGGAAACGAAGGTAGGTTAGGTTCCATAGATTGATATAGAAGATTGTTGTAGGCCAGAAAATTTGCGGTATTCGTCTCGAGACATCGGTTAACAAACGCTTGCAGGATCTGTACTTCGCGTTTTGACATATTCCACGTCTCGCAACCATAGAGAAGCACAGATTTACCGTTGGTGTAAAAAACTTTTAATTTTGGTTGGTGAATATCGAAATCACGTTAAAAATCTACAAAGAGTAAGTAAGTGAGCGGAATTCCACCGACTGCTGGGCAATCACTCTGATACTGTTTATGTGATCAACACATGATTTGTATTGTCTGAAGCCAGCTTATTTGAGCCTCAGTTGGGGCTCCAGGACAGAAGATATACGTTTGTTTAGAATGTGGGCTATTATTTTGTTTGCCATGTTAAGAAGAGTTATGCCTCTCCTGTTGCCACACTCTTGAAAATTACCTTTTTTGGATCTTTCTTATTATACCTTCTCTGATCCCGTGACGGATTTGTTCGTTTTGCCAGAAGCTTGTAATTACGAGTTTTCGAAGCATTGTGGATAGAATGACATCGGCTTCGGGAAGTTCTGGTGGTATTTCGTCGGGTCTGCTGCATTTCCTTTTTTTATTAATTGCATCAGCAATTTATTCTGAAGTAGGTGTAGTTGTGGAAATTTCATTCCTGGTGTTATGAATGAGATTCATTGGATTGCAATCGTTCTTATGTCGGTAGGGTGAGTCGACAATAACTATTGTATTTTTCGCATATCTTCATCTGTTGGTCTTTAGCATAGACCTTTTATGCTATTAGACGAATTAAAAATAATTGCTCCAGTCAATGTCTCAAGAACCATTTTGAAGAAATGGTTCTTGGGAACATTGTTTTCATTTATTTCCCAATACTTTCTAAGCCACCCTCGTATTAATACTTCTGTACTACAGTACACAGTAATTGTGTCGTTATTTATGGATAGTGTTTTTTGTGTAGTTTTGGTTTTTAAACGTTTAATAAAGATGTCTTTATTTGGACTTACAATAACAATAATAATGTGCAAAATTAGTATTAACGGTGTTTTTTTTTTTTTAAATATCCGCTGCTGTCAATAATTCGAATATGACCCAAGAGTTTTGCTAACACTATAAACAATAATGAGTTATTCAGTTCATTAATATAGGAAATTAGATGGGTACTTAGCTCGTTCTTAATCACAAGACAATTTGTTAAAGTGTATGTTGATATTAGCATGTGTTTGCAAAATATGTCATTTTGATCTGTCGACAACGTTTCCATTTGAAATTCAAAAAATCCCAATTGAAATTCATATGAATTTCCAAAAATAGTATTCGCGTCAATATGAATTTATTCGTATGTCTATCTTCTTCGACGAGATAAAGACCTGTCCCGGTTCACGAGGGTCATACAGGGAACGAACGTGCCATGGTGCCCGAAAACCTTTCATCGGTCCGGACCTGTACTTTGGTGTGCAACTGGGACATGCTAGGGAAGCCCAATACTGACTGACAGAAGGCTTCGACATCTGGGGGGCACTTGATATCTCCAACTGACATACGGAACTGCCTACCGAATAGGATTCTCGGTTTTATTAAAAGCCTGAACATTTAGGGCACCCCTTTAAGGCTGCACAAAAGATCATTGTGGTCATAGTGCATAGGGCTCTTTAATTTAATAATCTAATCGAATCTATTTTCTTTGGTCCAATTACAAGTATCTTTTTAAATCCTATGTTATTTGGACACATACAGATTTTTCCTGTTCAGAACTTCGACATACTGTATTATACCTCCCCAGAACGAAATTATTCGCTTTCCGCTTGAGGAAATAATTCGCTTTCCGCTAGAGCACCCACCGGAGGCTTATCAAACAAATTTCCACATCTGGGAATCGAAAAACCCTCACATACATAATTGTCGGGAATACAATTCATCCGCAAAATGTAACAATTTGGAGTTGTCTTATCCTTGACCCACGTTTTTCAGAAATCTTTCTGGAAATGGCATTTCCGTCAAGGTCAGCCCCATAGTTACCGAATTTTTGTAGGTCGAAATAGAAGATAGGCAACTATGAACCATGACACACAGTATAAAAAACAGTACAACAATGTCGTGTCTTCTGTGGAAGACACGATACAGTACAAAGTAAAAGTGCTAGACTCCTGAAGTATGGTCTTGGGCTGGTTAAGTTCAGAATTAAGCAAAATCGGATAAGAGGGAAAAAGTTCCCCTTTTAAGAACTACACTTACCTCTGAAAAAACGCAATGTTTCACAGGTTTTTTATAATTTTGCTAATCAAATTAAACATTATTGTGTCAAAAGAAGTTCAAAGTCCTGCAGTTGGATCCAGGGGAATACCAAATGTCATTTATTTTGGTCCGCCCCGTTTTGTGAGCATGGATAAAAAAAAATTAAATAATGATCAAATTGTATAAATATAGTGCAAAATGCATAATGAGTGAATTAGTAAACATTTATTGCGAGGGGTAAGATGTCCCCCACTGCCTCCGCCAACCGCCCCCAAAAAAAGACGCCCCTGTATTTTTTTAAATCTTTTAACATGTTTGAGGGTAAGAGAGATTCGGCACAGCCGAATTTAACACTCTCACTTTGTATCGTTAAGAATCGATGCTTTTCGTATAATCCAGAGGCGATCCCGGTCCTTACGTCGAATATCGTTCGAGCTAATCTTAAGGTAGAGCCAGAAACTTAAAAAAGGTGTTGGAAAATAAGGTTAAAAGGATGGATTACTGCAAAGCCAGCCAAGCCAGTGACACGTATAAAGTCGTTTTCTATAAAGTCATAATATACCGATATCTCGAAACTGCTTCACCGATTTTAGAAATTTGTTGATATTCATTTTCAGGATGCTAAAATTAATAAAAATAATGTATTGCATTTTTTTTTTAATTTTTAAAAAATTAAAAATTTTGGTGGAATTTTTCCAAAAATCGAAAACTTTGATCCGATCATTTAAACCACAGGTTTAAATGATCGGAATTGGCTCAAATTAAGGCGTTATAAAAGGGTCAAGGGAAAGGCGCTATAATAGGGTCAAGGGAAGGAAACAAAATTTAAGATTTTTTTTAGACTCTTGAACGTAATTTTTGTTTAAATTTCAAATATGAATATCTTGAAAATAGAAGTTTATTCCATAACGGCTAGTTCGACCAAGAAACGAATTTTCTCTGTAATGTGTTGTGCAATACATGTGCCCGGGCATACACCCGCGTCTCAGGGAAGAGTTCGTCTATCTCTACTTAACACTTACCGTGGTAATATCGATAGAACAATGACGAACAAACCACATTCCGACGATGCTCCAATGAATAAATAGAGCTAGATACTCTTTTGTCATTGATGAGCTTCACCCCTACCTTGCACCCAATTCAGAAGCTTCAGGATAGACCTTGAAGCATCTGCCCAGATATAGGAGTTGTACTCGATTTTCGGTCGGATGTAAGCAGTGTAAATAGTGAGGAGACCAGACGGAGTGGAGTAACTCAAGAAACTTGAATGCTTCTTTCGAAACTTGAAAAACATGTTGGTTCGAACGAACATCACATTTGTTTTTTATGCCTTGAACATCAAGAGTGTCTGATTCCTCAATAGCTATACCCCGTATGTAGGCCAAAATACAACATTGGGTCTTGCGAGCATTAAAATCGACCCTAGACCCCACTCACCACCATTAACCTCAGTATGGCTTGATCTATGATTAAAGGAAATAAAGGACTAATGTTACTGTCATCTGCAAAAGAATATATACGATGAAAGTTAGACCCAGAAGATCGTTAAGAAAAATAAGAAAAAGTGTAGGAGAAACAACAGAACCTTGCGGTCCACCTGAATTCACCTGAAACTCATAAGAGCGGTCTCTGAGAAAGCTCGAGAGAAATCTCTACCGACACCAAACGCAAAAAGCTTTGAAACGAGTTCACCGTGCCACACACGATCAAACGGCTTGAAAATATCTAGAGCAACCACTTTGCTTTCACCAAATTGGTGAATAGAACGACTCCAACGTTCCGAAAGAAATGCTAGCAGGTCTCCCGTAGAACGACTTTTACGAAAGCCATACTGTCGATCGCACAAAAGTGAATTAGACTCCAGATAATTTACCAGGTGGTGACTATTCATGCTATCCATGACCTTCGAGAGCTTAGAGCAAATTGATTTTGGTTGGAAGTTTTCAGGGTTTGAAGACTTATCCTTTATTGGCTGGACGTTGGCTACCTTGCAGCAAGAGGGAAAAACTCCTACCCGGAGTAGGAGTAATGTTGCCAAAGGACGAGACAAGGACAAAACTTGGTAAAGAAGGGGAACGAAATGGAATAGAACAGTAATAAATCTTTTTTACTCAAATTTGTTTGCGCTCAAATTTTTTTTCATTTAATATTTTTTTCACAAAAGATTTTTTTCACTTAATATTTTTATCACTCAAAATTGTTTGAGGTTTTTAATCAAATATTGTACACATATGTCCCGAAATCCACTTAATTCCATAAAGTGCTAGAAATTTTCCTGATTTCATTACAAAATAAGGGTTTCACCGGAATGAACATGATTCCGGAATTAACGGGGTTATTATAAACAGTTTTTGAGAAGGACTAAAACGACTACAATAAAATAAAGATAGCGCAAGAATTTCAAAATTTGGGACTCGAATCATGATCATTTTATTATCCGGTATTAAATACTACCGGCAACCGGTAATAGTTTAGCATATTTTAAAACATGCTTTGGGATTTTGGGCTATATATTCTTATAGTATGGGCTACTTTAAAGAAAAATGTATCTGGCCACGCATTATCACACATTTCTATTGTCTTTTAAAGTTCATTTAGATCATTTTATTTATTATTTAAAATTCTTGAACCTATTAATTTCTTTAAAATGTTATCTTTGTGTTGTTTTTTCCTATTTAATTTCTATTAAACATAATTTCTTTCGTTCATAAATTAGTGACTTTAAATTATGACACTTTGTATAATTACAAGCATTTTACATTGTATACATAACTCATTTACTTGCATAGTGTCATAACTCAAAATATTTAATTTTGCAGAAAAAGCGTTAAAAGTTTACAATTGAAACTGGTTTTCCATTAAAAAAGGACGGTACATAAAAAATTTCATAATGGCGAGTTCTGTTCCCAAACGGTGTGTTTAGAAGATATCAGTACGGGTTTTTGATACAATATAAAGCATGATATAACGAATAATTCTGTATCATTAACTTAAAAATCATGTTTTTTGAGTTATGACACTATGCAAGTAAATGAGCGATATATACAGTTTAAATTGCATGTAAAGTTTCGATTGCATAACTCAATTACAAGAACATTAATTATGTTTAATGGTTTTAATGAAACTGGCATGATATTTGTTTAAAAAATTATTTAAAAAAAAACTACATGTGTATGTAATGTGAAACTTAATTAATTTACAAAAACAAAAGTTCAAAAATGTTAATAGAATAAAGTCATTGCGGTAATTTAAGATGAATTTTAAGTTGTTCTAGGAATATAACTCGGAAGTTTAAGAAAAGGGAAAGAACAAAAGTATTTAAATATGAATTTACAATAGAATTAATTAATTAGTTATTTATTAAATTTAACAAACAATTGCAAATCATTTGTATAACCTAACTAAGAACGGGTAATAGTGACCATTGTCTCGTTGTAGCGAAACGGAACAAGGCGTCTGGTGGGAATCAAACCCATGACTTCCAGACTCTTAAACTATCACGCTATCAACTTACCTACTGGTCGGCTCTCAATAGAATTATTTCTTAGAATTTCTCTTTTGCTTTCACAAACTTGAGAAAATTAGAAACTTATCCCGATACACTTTCTTGCGTGGCCTAATTACAAGCGTTAAGTATTCTTGCATGTCGACTCATTAACCATCTTTCCATAAAAGTTGATACTATGCATCATTCATGTCACACCTATACCAACTTAAGGTTTGTTAAAGAATCGACAATCTAGTTTCCCATATCCCCCTACGACCCGGAACCCACAGAAGACATTCCCTATTCCCACATTCCTTTATGGCAGAGAAGTTATAAATTCCTTCCTCGCTGATACTTGGATTTTAAAGGTTCTGTAAAAAATTTGTTGACGGTGAGTTAAAGTCGGCCCACCGTACGTTAAATGAGGAGGGTAGCACATGCTAATATATGGAACATTCTTCAGGGCGCTCTGAAACAGCTGTCTAAATGGATAATAGACTGTGGTCTATTACCCATTTAATCTCGGTAAAACTGTACCAGTCTAGTTTACAAAGAAAAATAAGATTCATGCTTTTGATTCTATTACTTTGGAAGTTAGATAGGAAGTTAGATTTTAGGCGGTATATTTGAGCAACAGGTGAGAAAAGCAACTATAACTTTATATTCCTACAAACGGGCCATGGGAAGACGATGGGGGTTAGCCCTGGATTCCTTGACTGGACTTATACAGCCGTGATGCGCCCAATTTTGCTATATGGAATCATTGTCTAGTGGCCTGATTTGGAGAGAATGGCATCATTGTGTTTCACTGCAGCCAGCATACATCTTTATACAGACGTCTATTCAGGACAGCTTGGATTGACCCTAGATCGAAAGTTGCCGAACTATTAAAATGCTTAACAGATTCATGCAATAAATAAAGTAACTGACTGGTGGAGATGCAATGTCTTGTCGACAACCGCAACCATAATCTAATCTAACTGTCGCATATCTTAAATGAGATGGCCAGTTTGATTTACGATTCATATGGGTCCCAGGGACATTCCAGGGAATTACAAAGCCGATGATCTTGCAAGACTGGGAACTACCTTACAGGTTCCTACGGAATTGGAATGAGTTGGATGCCTCTAGAAACTTGAAAGCATAATCTATCGCTTTGTTCCGTAAGAAAGTCTAATCAGAGATAGGCAGGTGGATTAAAGTGCGAGACTACACGACAGATTTTGACTTCTCTTAATCAAAAGCACACAAGCACGGTAGTTTCTGTAATTACCAAACACTTTTCTTATAACAAATCACGCTGAGCGGCTTAAGTTGCTGTCAAATGACTTCTTCCGGAGTTGCTAGGATGAGGACGAGTTTGAAACTATAGAGTTCTTTATCTGGCATTGCACTTTCTGGTCAGAGACATGCTTTACTGGGAGCTGCACGATCTCTCTGATTTGTCCGATGGCAAAAATTACTTATCTTAGGAATTTCATAAGCAGTTCATATTGGTTTATTGGTAGGGACTAGTGGGGACCTCAGAGTCTGTGTGTGCTGACATAAAGTGTCAGCAGCCACTTTATATCTTACCTACGGAACATGATCCAGTGTTCCCAGAAGCGTTCCTTAACCTTAAAACCAATTAAACAAGATCTGCCCTTTTGTCGCACGGCTTAAACAAGATTGCCAAGCAGTTTGATATACGACTTATATTAAACATTTCAGGGAATTGCAAAACCGATTAGCTTGCAAGACTGGGTACTACCTTACAGACTCCTACGGAAATGTAATGTGTTGGTATGCCACAAAAATCTCAAGCACAGTCTACGTCTTTGTTCTGCGAGGGAGTCCAATCAGAGATGGCAGATAGATGGACGTGCGAGACAACACGACAGATTTGTCGTGTAATAAAAAAGCAAACAAGTGTGCTGCTATCGCTTACAAGAGGAGAAGTTTCGACGGTAGTTGCTGTAACTAACGAACACTGTCTTAAAGAAAAACACGCTGAGCGGCTAAAAGTTCCGTCCAATGACTTCTTCAGGAGTTGCCAGGATGAGGAGGAGTTTGAAACTATAGAATTCTTCATCTGACATTGCACTTTCTGGTCAGAGACATGCTTTACTAGGAGCTGCACGATCTCTCTGATTTGTCGGATGTCAAAAATTATTTATCTTAGAAATTTCATAAGGAGCTCATATTGGTTTATTGGTAGGGACTAGTGGGGACCTCAGAGTCTGTGTGTGCTGGCATAAAGTGTCAGCAGCCGCTTTAAACCTTACCTACGTAACATGATCGAGTGTCCCCTGAAGCGTTTCTCAACCTTAAAACCACTCAAACAAGATCTGCCTTTTTGCAAGCAGTTTAATATACGACTTATATTAAACATTCCAGGAAATTGTAAAGCCGATTTGCTTGCACAAAAAACTTGGAAGCAAAGTCTACGACTTTGTTCTTCGAGGGAGTCCAATCAGAGATGGCAGATAGATGGACGTGCAAGACTACACGAAGGATTTGTCGTTTAATAAAAAAGCAAACAAGTGAACTGCTATCGCTTGCAAGAGGAGAGGTTTTAACGGTAGTTGCTGTAATTAACGAACACTGTCTTAAAGGAAAGCACGCTGAGCGGCGGAAAGCGCTGTCAAATGACTTCTGCCGGAGTTGCATGGACTATAGAGCACTTCAACTGACATTGTCCAGCACTTTCTAACCAATGAGATTCTTCACTGAAAGCTGCACCATCTTTTCTGACTTGTTGGATGTTAAAAATTCAATACCTTAGAAACTTCATAGGGAGCTTATATTGGTTTAACGGCAGAAACTAGTGAGGAAACCCAGTACCAATCTTGGTGTTACAATGAACCTCAGAGTCTAGCAAGACTGTGAACTTCCTTACAGGCTTCTTTGGAATTAAATCTACGGCTTTGCTCCGCGAGGGAGTCAAATCACAGATGAGCAGCTGGTTGGACATGCGAGACTACACGGACGATTTGGGCTTGGAGTTGCATGGATGAGGAGGAGTTTGAAACTATAGAGCTCCTCATCTGTCATTGCTCGCCACTTTCTGGTGAGAGATATGATTCACTGGGAGCTGCACGATCTCTCTAATTTTTCGGATGTCAAAAGTTTAATATCTTAGAAATTTCATAAGGATCTCACATTGTTTTAATGGCAGAGACTTGTGGGGAAACCCCATTACCATCCCGTGGTGTCGCAACGGGCCTAAGAGTCTATGTGTGCTGACGTTAAACGTCTGCAGCCTAAGAGTCTATGTGTGCTGACGTAAAACGTCAGCCGCCACTATAAACCTATCCTACGTAACATGATCGAGCGTCCCCAAGAGCTTTCCTCAAGCTGTGGTCCTGATTTGGGTGCTGTGCTCTTTATACAAACATTTACAGAATAAACATTCTGGCATTCAAACAAGATTTGCCCTTAACTGACGCACGTCTTAAACGAGGTGGCCAAGCTGTTTGATATACGACTCATATGATTTCAGAGAATTGCAAAGCCGATTAGCTTGCTAAGAGTGCTACGAAAGCACTCTTAGAAACTATAGAACACTTCATCTGACATTGTCCCAGAGTGCTGACGTAACGCGTCATCAGCCACATCAAACCTATCCCACGTAACATGATCAGGTGTCCCCAAGAGACTTCCATCAGCATTTTCGTCTCTCTCGGAATGTTACGCTTTACTTCCAGAACCGCTTGAGGGTCCGTCTTGCTCCCTTCCCTCAATTTACTTATTTTAATCAACAAAATGCATTGCATCAGTACAAGGCTACTTTCTTATCATAATATTTTGAAAGTTACAATTCATAGAATATACTTTAACGGGAAACTTTTGAATCATGTTTCGTTAACTCTAAAATTGGCAAATTTACGTCCATTTTTTTTTAAATCGAAGTCATTGCGGATTTTTTCCCTATAAAAATACACAACATTATTTAATTCTTATCTTTTGTTATTTTCATGATACAATATCTTATCTAATACTATTTTTTCTTCAAGATTTCCCAAGCTAAAGACCCGAAGCTATACACTCACTCATTTGAAAGAAATAAACAGAACAGAAAATCTTACTCAGCAAACAAATAATCAACAAGATTTCTGCAACCGTTTTGTTGTTATTCAAGTAAGTACATATTGTGTAAAAAATTACACACGCCCAAACCATATTGGACAACTGTAGAGAAATGATTTTTATCATACTACAACTCGTCGTATTGTCGTCCGTCTACTGCTAAAAAAAAACTTAATCATAATAGAGGCTTATCTCTCTACAAAACCGACACTATAAACAATAAAACAAATAATAATAATAAGCCTTATCATAAGAAAGAAAGGCCATACTGGTAACAAAATAATACAATATCAACTGACTGATAGAGGTACTAAACAAATAAAAAATTTTGTAAATTCTATAACCAAAAAATTGCACAAAAGCAAAATGTACCCAAATATGAAATAAAAAGAGAGAGAGAATGAGATATATAACGAAAAAGATCATATGGTTAACTGAAAAAGTATAAAGCAAGATAAATGTAGTCGATAATGGTGGACATATTAAAACCCTACATTAAAAGACAAATGTGTTATCATATTGATAAAAACATTGAGAGCAAAGCCTACGAAATTTTCACACGAATGGATCGAGGCTGCACGAACAAGTGGGCTTTGGAGTCTATTCGGAAGAGCTTGGGTTGAGCCTGGCTGACAGATACTTGCAATGTTTACCAGGCAGAGATGCTGGCAATCAGGAAGTGGCTGACTAGTTGAGTTGCAATGTATTGTCTACAACTGCAGTCAACATCTATTCTGACATCCAAACCGCGGTCAAGTCCCTGGAGTCAATGTTTCTGAAAACAAGATCTGCCCTTAACTGCCGCACGTCTTTAAACGAGATGGCCAAGCAAATGGGTCCCAGGGCACAGAGACATTCCAGGGAATTGCTAAACCGATGAGCTTGCAAGACTGGGAACAACCATACAGGTTCCAAATAAATTAAGCAAAGTCTACGGATTTGTTCAGCGACGGAGAGTAATCAGAGATAGGCAAATGGATGGGCGTGTGAGACAACACGACAGATCTGGTATTCTCTTAATCAGAAGCGCACAAGTGTGCCGATATAGCTTTCAAGAGGAGAGATTTCGACAGTGGTTGCTGTAATTACCGGACACTGTCTTATAGGAAAGCACGCAGAGCGGTTAAATGTACCGACAAATGACTTTTGTCGAAGTTCCATAAATGAAAAGGAGTTGAAAACAATCGAACATTTCATCTGCCATTGCTTGGCACTTTCTGGTCAGAGACTTGCTTCACTGGGATCTAGGGAGCTGCACGATCTTTCTGATTTGTCAGATGTCAAAATTGAATATCTTAGGAGTTTCATAAAATTTTGTTATGTTCTATTTTCATCGGTCACTTGATAAGTATTTATAAAACACTTATGCCCTATTCACACTTACAGTTTTAAACCGTTTTTAGCAATTATTTTTAGCATTTTCTGTCAATATACTGTCATAGAATAAAGAAAGTGCTAAAAATATTGCTGCTAAAAACGATTTAAAACTGTACGTGTGAATAGGGTATTAAGTTATAAGTCCAATTTTCACCTACAAACGTGATAAACATATTACACGTCATGGGTTAGATGATTTCGAATCGGCCAACATCGTTTTTGCTTCAGGGTATTTTGTAAGTGTATTTTAGGTTCAAAGTTGGCAAAAAATTATCTCAATTTTAGGGGCACGCCTATATTAAAAGCAGGTCTGTTGAGATGGCTTCAAGTGTTGTTGTCGGGTTGATTATGGATAATCTTCACAAAAAAGAGTATGCTTTGGCATCATTCTTGAACGTAAAAACTGCGTTCACAATATCCAAATTTCATCAATCCTTCATGTCTTACAAAATAGAGGCAGGAACCCAAAGATTACTGTGTGGACGGGCAATATGCTCAAAAGCAGGGCAATTAACTCAAGGAGCACTTCATAAGGGGCAGTGATCTCTCCACTGGAATCTTGTAATAAATAAGATAATCGAGTCACTCAACGGAATGGGTATCAAGGTAGTTGCCCACGCTAACGACGTTGTGATCCTAATCAAAGGTAAGTTTTTACCAACGATTAGCAAACTCATAGAATCAGCACTAAGGAGACTCTCGACGTAAGCCAAGGACAACGGTTTGGGAGTTTATTCCGCCAAAAACGAGCTCGATTTGCTCACAAAAGGGACTAAGATCGATGCCTGGTATGTTATTTCATAGTTAAAAATATACTGACAGTGTTATTAGACCAATACTGACCAATGGTGCTCTGGTGTGGTGAAAAGCATTGGATACGAAATCATGTCTCTGCAACCTGCAGAAGGCACAACGACTGGCGTGCGTAGGTATCACAGGTGTTATAAGATCGGCACCCAGGTCGACATGGAAGTGATACTAAACATTCAGCCCTTGGATATCTACATCAAGAGCACAGCATCAAAATCGGCTCTCAGGATAAGAGAGTCGCAAATGCTTATGCAACGCTCTTGGAAACACTCGACCAAATTAAATACGGTGGTTGGGACAGAATCGCAGTGACAGAACTTTCGAAGTCCAAGTTCCAACTAGGGAAGATTGAGTGGAAAACTCAGTTTTAACAGAGAATGCGATCTCAATTTTAACAGACGGATCGAAGATGGAAAAGGTTACGGGTTCGGGAGTATATTCTATATGCCTCGAATTCAGGGTCTCATAGAGACTTCCGGGCACGTGTAGTGTTTTAAGGTTGCGTTACTTGCAATTGATAAAGCCGCTCAGATGATCCGTCCTTGCGCCAATACATTTTCGTGGACAGTCTTGCGGCTCTGAAGGCCTTAAACTCAAGCACTGTAAAATCGGGAATCGTTAGGAAATGTGGATAATTCCTTCGTTGAATCAATCAAGCTTATCTGTGTGCCTGGACATACTGGTGTTGCTGGGAACAAATTGTCTGATGAATGTGCGAGAAATGGCTCTGAGTCTGTGGGGGAACATGTTGATGAACGAAACTAACTAAGAATATCAGAGAATAGAATGAAGGATATGTGGACATCACTGACTATAGCATTACATCGCGAACCCTGTGGACAATGCTAAATCTTAAAAGGACAGAAAGTTTTCTTACTTTTGGCAAACGGACGGTTAGCTTTTTATTGAGTGTACTTACAGGACACTGTATAATTGGCCAAATGGCCGTGCTAATGGAAATCTTTGACGGACACTATTTTAGTGTGGAGGAGGAGGAGTCAGTGAAGCACTTATTGTGTAAGTGTCCAGGTCTGATGAAGCGCCCACTTAAGCATTTAAGGCAGATTTCTCGATGACCTGGAATGCCTAAACGGTGTCTCATGGACTTCTCTAGCAGAATATCTTTGGAAATCGGTGTGGTTTAAGAAGTAGACTTTGTATCAGAGGGCGGAGAAGGGAAATATCAATTAAGGGAATCATAATGGGCTTTATGGCCTCCGAATAAATTTGCCAAATGGTGGACGCACATCCAAACTAACCTAGGAACTATACGTGTTAACAGAAATTCTAATCAAGAAAGCGGTGAAAGGATAACATTTGTTGTAAAATAATTTTTACTGATTATATAGTATCAGGGAATATTTTTTCATGTTCCATGGACAGAGTGAAGTCTTGCTAAGCTTCCCTCTTCCTCCAAAGTACACACAAAAAATTATTGTCTAAAAAATTTCAATTAAATCTATTGATCAACAAAATTTAAATGAGTCAATTATTGTTTTGATCAACATTTTCGTTATTTTCTTTAACTATCAAATTACAAATTTTCAACATACCAGATTTTTTTCGTTTCAATTTATTTGCATACATTTATTCAAAAATATACTTTATACTAGGGTTTTACTTTTTTTATTGTCGGCAACATATTGGAAAGCAAAAAATATGATTTTCTTCATAATTTTTCCATAAACTTGAAATTCATTTGTTAAATCAATCATTATTTTAATTGACTTGAAATAAAAAATTGATCAAATTTTTAATCAAAATCGAAAAAATGATTAATTGAAATAAAAATCAATTAATCACCTACAATTTGATGATTGATATAACCATTTCTTTATCGGAGGAGTTTCAATTAAAAAATTAATTGAATCCGCGTTTTTGTTGATTGACTTTCGTTTTCAATTCTTTCTGTGTAACACGTGGTATTCTGTTGATACTCAACTTGGAATTAATATAGAGGCTGATACATTCCAACTTGTCAACAACACAAATTGGAATATTTACAAGTATTCAACAAAATTTTACTGGAGTATGACATGCTAACTTTTATTTAGTTTAAATAATACCGTACACTGTGATACAAGGAGTTATGAGTTTATTCTGTTGTTTGTTACCATAAAAACATATTTGACATAGACCTACCTTTTAGTATACCCAGTACCGTTTTAACCATTAGGGCACACTAAGCACGTGCCCAGGGCCCCTGACCTAAGGGACCCTCGAAATGCCAATAAATTCGCTTATACGAAAATGGAGAATTTTTTTTTTTAATTTGTTTTTAAAGAAAATTTCACATTTTCTTACAGAAAAATTCTTAGAATCTAACAAATTTTTCGTATATATCGAAGACTTTTTCTATAGGAGAAATTTCACAATTTTCGTATGGAAAAGGTTTCAGATTCTGAGACATTTTTCGTTTAGAAAAAGCTTCAGATTCTAAGATATTTTTCGTATTGAAAAAGTTTCAGATTCTGAGATATTTTTCCTATAGAAAAAGTCTCAGATTTTCAGAAATTTTACGTAAAGAAAAAGTCTCAGATTCTGAGACATATTTTTGTATAGAAAAAGTCTCAGATTCGGAGACTTTTTTCGTATAGAAAAAGTAATAGATTCTTGGACATTTCTCGTATAGAAAAATTCTCAGATTCCGAGAAATTTTTCGTATAGAAAAAGTCTGAGATTCTGAGACATTTTTCGTATAGAAAAAGTCTTAGATTCTGAGAAATTTTTCGTATATAAAAAGTTGTAGATTCTAAGGCATTTTTCGTATAAAAAAAGTTTGAAACTCTAATTTCGTATATTTTTCGTATAGAAAAAGTTTCAGATTCTGAGGCATTTTTCGTATAAAAAAAGTCTCAAACTCTAAGACATGTTTCGTATAGAAAGTCTCAGATTCTGAGACATGTTTCGTATAGAAAAAATCTCAGATTCCGAGATATTTTTCGTATAGAAAAAGTCTTAGATTCTGAGAAATTTTTCGGATAAAAAAAGTCTTAGATTCCGAGAAATTTTTCGTAAAGAAAAAGTCTCAGATTCTGAGACGTGTTTCGTACACAAAAAGTCTAAGCTTTTTAGACATATTTCGTAGAGAATAAGTCTCAGATGCTGAGACATTTTTCGTATAGAAAAAGTCTCATATTCTGAGACATTTTTCGTATAGAAATTGTTTCAGATTCTAAGACATTTTTTTTGTAAAGAAAAAGTCTCAGATTCTTAAACATTTTTCGCAAAGAAAAGGTCTCAGATTCTGAGACATTTTCGTGTCTTATACAAAAGGTCCTCAAAAATGAGGTTAGAATATATATGCTACTGACGCAACAAGTTTTCATGTGTGTGTGTAGTTTTGTAACAAACACTCTGTTAAACCAATAACATATTATGAATGTAGGGTATATTAAATGGAATCTTTTTTATCATAAATGAGGGTGTATTAAGAGAAAAGAGAATTAGATATAAATAAGAGAAGAGATTAAAAATTATTAAAAGAGTCGTGTTAAAGTATCTGAGAGATACTTATTATATATTTTTGTTTTTTTTATTTTTTATATCAATTCACACCAATAAGAGCACTTAGCATGAGTATGATGACCAAATCTTGGTCATTGTTTAGGGAGTTGTTAAGTGACTGCGTCAGCGATCGGTACGTTTTTTCAAAAAACTGCGGTGTTTTCTTATAAGTGGCTATACGGAACGAACAAAATAGAATAAAATAAAAACAAGAAAAAAATATTTTGCTATATTTTTTTGCGATATTAAATCTTTAAACACGTAAAATTTTTCTTAACCGAAAAAAATAAGAAAAATAAATTTGAACGTAAAATAAAAACAACGTGTTGAATCTAACAAAAACATAAATAAAATATTGAAATAAATATTTGGGTGAAAAATGTATGTTTAACAAATATTAATAACAAATTGTATTGAAATATTTAAAAAAAAAAAAAAAATTTATTTTATTGAGTGCAAAAATTAATTGCTCGTTGTTTGTATAAGTTAAAAATAACGATTTTTTTTTTGTTAATATACAATAAAATTATTTAAAGTTTTGTTTTCATATTAATTTGAAAACAAAAAAAAAATAAGAGAGTGACCTTGTGTTTGTAGTTTAACTGTATTTGTTTACTTGTTTTTATAATTTAAAACAAAAAAATCAATAAAATAAAAAAAAGTTTTTTGTTTTTTTTTAGAGAAATATCTGTAAGTACGTTTGTATGTAACAAAATAAAAAAACACTCCTATCTATGGCTATACCTGTTGATTAGTGGCCAAAACACTACACTATTTCCCAGTGAAATACAAGAATACTAAATCTTAAAAATGTAAAATACTAAAAAACAACTGATTTACGTAGTATAAACAACTAACATCATTAAAACAATGTTTTTTGTAATTAAAAAAATCTATCTAAAAAATATTGTTTTTGAACAAAAAGTTATTTAAAAATTAAAAAAATATAAAAAACTTGGAGAGATTTTGAGATATGATAAATAAAAATAACTGCCCAAAAATTACTGTTACTACATGTATTAATTTTTTCATAGAAACCCAGTCGGCAAAAAAAATCACCCCTGACATACTGCTGACTCTCCTTTTATAAAATTGCTAACATCTTCACACAATTTTTCAAAATGTCCAAAATGACATGTCAGCAGTTAGTCAGCGGTTGTTTAAACGAATTGTTAGTGGCCACCTATACTGGTGGGCATTGCTGACCAACTGCTGACATGGCATTGGGGACTTTTGAAAAAATTGTATGAAGATGTCACCCATTTGATAAAGGGGGAGTGAATTTATTTTGCCAACTGGGAAACAATTTCGTTGAACTTTTTATGTAAATATGTGGGCCTGTCACAGTCAATTCCGTTCGGAAGTGGTTGAAGATGAAATAATTTTTTGGAATGAAACCATTTTCATTCAATTCCACTTTAACTTTTGAAAGTGATTTCAATCCGAAAAAAATATTTTTTTACGTTTTACGTGTAAACCATTTAATTCCACTTTCAAACGGAGTTCAGTCTGTAATATTCACCCTATTTTTTCCCCTGGCATCACGATTTTTTTTATAAAAAATACTATTTTCGATTAAAAAAAAATTTGAAAAATTAAATCAGATTTACTTTAAAGTTATGAAACATTTTCATAAACACTGTTTTTATTTTCTATGAACTTTTTCATTAATATTATGAAACTGTTCATACATTTTAACTTTAATGATGCAAATTTTATTGATTCAATGAAACCAAACATAGTAGGTCTGTTTTTAATGTCATTTTTCGTAATACTAATGTAGATTTTCATTCTTGTCATGTACAAATTCTATTAGTGTATATAAGTAATTTCGAAATTTCATTATAATATGCTCAAAAACAAAAATTGTAAGGGTTTATTCATAATACTTATAGTATACCTAATGAATGCTGGGAATAAAAGTTTTTATTCCATCTAAGCACATTTTCACAAAACCAAAACATTAGTGCAGAAATGCCGTCATTAGTGCAGAAATGCAGTCAGATTCAGAGAGAGGTGCAGTTAGAAATGCACTCAGATCCAGAGAGGATGCATTCAGCCATTGGCGTACTGACAAAAATCCATTTATTGCGCGTTACGCAAGCAGGCGAGAAACGAATATTCAGAGTACTCAGACGCGAAAAGCTTCTCTACGAACGGCGTTTGCGTGCTAAGATTCTTGCTGATCTGCAGGGCGGCAAGACTTTTGGTCATTTGTTAAAAGGGTGAAGAATAATACAAGTTCATCCATTCATCTAACACATATAAGGAATGACTGAAATGTTTGAAAGAAACTCATTCTTATCGCAAAGCAATCAACCACTGCCCGAACTCGAAAGAGTATCATTTACTATGTCCAAGATATTTTTTTGAGTTCGTGCAATAAAAAGGGTTCTTGAAGATCTTAACGTTAATTAGTCCCAGGGACCAGATGTGTTGAAACATTGTGCTTCGATGTTGTCTCGTCCCTTGACAAACCTTTTTAGTTACTCGTACCACGTAAGAGTTTTCCCCTCACGCTGTAAGGTAGCTAACGTCCAGTCAATCCCTAAAAAGGTGGGACTTTTAACCCAAATAACTACCACCCAATAGCAATTTGATCTACGCTCTCGTAGGTGATTGAGTGAGAGCATGGGTAATTATCACTTGGTCAACTATCTAGAGTCCAACTCACTTTTGTGCGATCAGCAGTATGTCTTTTGGCGTTTCTTTTGCAATGTTGGAGTTGTTCCAGCCATTAATTTGGTGAAAGCTAAGTGGTGGCTGTTGATATTTCCAAGGCGTTCGATCGTGAGTGGCACAGTGCCCTCGTTTTGAAGTCGGTAGTAATTTATATCGAGCTTTCTCTGTAATTGCACTATACGTGTTATTATAGATGGGATTTCGTCGGATGATTTCCATCTTAATTCAGGGGTACCGCAAAGTTCCGTTCTTTCTGCTACACTTTTACTTATTTTTCTTAATGATCTTCTAACTCAAACTTCCAATACTATATTTCTTTCGCAGATGACGGCAACATTTGTCATTAATTTTCCTTTAATCATAGACCAAGCCTTTCCTGAAATTGGAGCTATGAGTCAGAACATAAATAATGCACTTAAGCATGACCTTTCAAATATCTTCGAGTGGGGTCTTGCGAATAGGTTCGATTTTATTGCTCATTATACCCAATGTTGCATGTTGACCCACAGACGGTACATGGGGGTATAGCTATTGAGGAATCAGTCACTGTTGATGTTCTAGGCATAAAAATTCAATGTAATGTTCACTGGAACCAGGGTCGAAAGAAGTATTCAAGTGTCTTGGTTTTTTAAAACGGTGCAAGAATTACTTCATTACGTTTGATCTCCTTACTATATACACCTCCAATATCCGACCTTAAATGGAATACAACTCTCATATTTGGGCAGGACCCTCAAGGTCTATCTTGGAGCTTCTGGACCGGGTGAAAAGGAGTGGGTGATGCTCATAAATGACAGTAGGATATCTAGCTCTATTGACTCATTGGAGCATCGTCGGAATATGGGTTGTGTGTCATTGCTCTATCGAAATTACCACGGTAGGTGTTTAGCTGAGATAGATGGACTCTACTCGTCTATCCAGTAGCTCACATCCGTTTGTAGTTGACTGTCCAATGTATCGCAAAACCCATTATGTGGAATATACTGCACGCAGTAGTTTTCCCAGTCGGCTACAATTAAGAAAAGTTCAAATTTAATGTTATAGTCAATTAAAATTTTAATTGACTAAAAAAATATTTTTTTAATTGATGCAACAATTTTCGTGCTCAGAGGGATTTCACATACTAAAATAATTGAAAGTGTGAAATATTTTAATTACTATTGTGTACTTTCGTGACAATTTCAAAATCGTTTCTGTGGTCAAAAATAATTAATCAATTTGTAAACATTTATTGCGAGGGGAAATGTGTTCCCCAACGTAACCCGCCGCTACGATAATACATTTCCTCATTTCGTTTTTAACACCTCGAAATATCGGTCTATGATCCCGTAAAGTTTAGGTTTTAAGTGGCTGCTGATGCTTTACGTGAGAACACCTAGACTCTGAGGTTCGTTGTAATTCCATAAATGTTCCCTTTCAAATAATAGGTTCCAGAACGCATTATACTATCCCGCAATCGATTCTACTTAACATTACAGAATCGATGATTTCTTTTTTGAAATTGTTGCGAAAGCAACGTTTTTTAGAGCAAGAAGTTGTTTTGAAAAATAACTTTACATTAAAAATTTTGTTATAATTGCCGTAGAACAATTCTAGTATCAATTGCAATAGGAATCTGTTCCAAAAAATTTTCCTGCATATATATTCATGATCCCCGATCGATTATCGATTTTTATAAAAATTTTTACGCCCTCTGTGGTACAGGGTGTAACAAGTTTGTGCCGATGTTTGTAACTATCCGAAATATTGGTCCTTGCTCTACTAACATAAGAGTTATTCCGATCGGTTCATAATCACTTTTAAAAAAACGTCCCTTTCTAATTTTTTTTTTGATAACCCAGCAAAAAAAGAGCTTACCATTCACTACAAAATTCATCAAAACTTATGAACCCGATGTACTTCTTCTTCAACTAAAACATTGATGAATTTAATATGAGCATGACACACAAAGTATGTTCTTTTTTCGCCACTTTTCAGTGGCGAAATATTGACACTTAAGTATAACATATATCACTAGTGTTTATTATGTACATATACATTAACATTTTTATCACAACTTCTGAAGTAGTGATCCGGATGTTAATATAACTTGACCTTTTGGAAGCGCTTTTTTCATCACTTCTTTCGAAGTACATATTTCTTGGCATTTTGGGTGTGATTAGAACTTCTAAATTAGAAGTTCTTTTTCACTTATTTTTGTAAGATTGATTGAAAGAGTATTTTTTTGTAATATTTACACTAAAAACACTGTTCGACAGCAAAAACCTCCCAGTGAAATTTCTAACTGGTCCTTATAGATTTTGGTCTCCTGCTTCCAAATCTGCCGTCCAAATTTTCTAGCACGTACCGTTTTGAGACATTCGCTGTTAAAAAGTAAAAAACAACAATATTTTAGCACTTTTAGGGGTCCACTGTTACGTATTCTTACGTTGCTTTCACCAAATAGGACTTGATTTCATATAAAATGGACCTCCTGATTTTAAAACTGCAATCCAAAATTTTCAAGCATTTTCTGTTTTTGAGACATTCGCGTTTGAAAATTTTAGTGTGATTTATAATGAATATAAATGCGCAACAGTGGAGTTTGAGTTTTTCAAACGCCAATATTTCAAAAATAGTACGCGATAGAAAAATTTGGATACCAGATTTGGAATAAAGATGTCTTATTTTTACTAAATTGAATAATATTGTGTTTGAGCAACTTAAGAATACGTTACAGAGGAGACCCGAATATTTCAATATTCAAACGCGAATATCTTAAAAACCTTACGTGATAGAAAAACTAATTTCATTGATAATCAAACGTATATACTTCAAATTAAAAAATGAGTAATATTAAAGATCACAAGACTATAAAAATTCACGGCGAATCGATTCACCAGTTTCTAAAAAGCTTAAAAAATCTTTAATAATGTGATGCAGCTACATCCGCTTTAGTTCGTAAATGTATTTATTTAATTTAGGACCAACTTTTTTCAATATAAGATATAGAATGGTAGTTAAACGTCAAACTGCTTGTATGAAATTTGAAATATTTATCAATAATCGATTTTTTAAGCTCTAAATAAAGAGAAATTAAATGCCAATACCAAATTTTGTCACCTTTTTTGCAAAACCTAAATCTATTCGAAGCTGGCCGTAGAAAAAATTTCATACTTCGTGTATCACCCCCATTCTAAGTGTATCAGTTAAAAAAGAAGTTCATATGTTGTGGTGATTTGATTTAATTTGATCTAATACTTAAGTGCCAGAAATTTGCACTTTTTAATTTAATTCCTACACTCAAAAAATTATGTAGGTAAATTCCAGTGAATATTCACTTAAAACAAATGAAATTTTATTTAAAAACCACTCCACTGTTTTTTCATTTAAAATAAAAACACATTACAGTCAATTTTAAATGTTAATTTAATGACTAACCAAAACATTAAAAAACTACTGAATATTCACTTATTTTGTATTGAAGAACAGTTAAACTATAGAAGAAATTTTTTACTGCCGAAAATAAATGTAACAGATAATTCGATTTTAAGACAGTAAATTATATTTTTTAAACTACAGAAACAGTAAAAAAATTAAATCCTTTATAAAATAAGTGATTTTTCTTTTAAAATAACTTTACTGATTACTTTTTAAAATAACCTACAAACAGTTAATGACATAATTTTCTTAGTGTAAAAACATATGAAAGAGGTACTTCAAAATCATTAAGCAAAGAACTGGTAAAAGATGTTTTTATTGTTATTTTGTAGCATTTTTGGAAGTGATTTTAAAAGTACTTCCTACGGACTATGAAGTTCGGCACCTATCGCTACTTTGTATGTAGTGAAACCACTAATTCTTTTTGAACAACTTCGTTTATTTTTTGCTGGGAATTTTATTTTAGCGAAATAATATTGGAAATAGTGTCCTGAGATTATTATGATATGATGTCGTTAGGTTCGTGTTGCTAAACACTCTTAAAAAACATGATTATAAATTTTATTTTTTATTATGTTTTTTTTCTACATATTTTTTTATTTAAATTTTTTTTTTTGCGTTATAATAAAACGTGTTATTTTCATAATTTGTTTTTAGGATTTTTTGTATTTTTTTAATTTTTTTCTTTGTTTTCTCTATTTTGCACTATTTTCTTTTAAAATTATATAAACCTCAATTTGAAATATTATATGACACTACTAATATTTTTTTATCGTGTTCCTTTTGTATTCTAGTTTTAATTTTTTTATTATTATAAATAATTTCTGAAAACACTTTTTAATTAATAATAAACTCACGTTATTTATTGTATGTGCCATTGGAATTGCTAATGATTTGTTTCAGTTTTATTTTATTCATCTTCTTTAGTCAATTTTTTTTTTTATAAATTTTCTTTGTAGTAATAATTTTTTGTGTGGTTTTTAAATATAAATTGTATAATTAGAAGATGTTTATATATGGCAGTGTTTCACCTGATTTCTTTTGAATTTAAAAAAAAATACTGTCGATTTTGATTTTTAGCAGTAGATAAATTAAAGATTTTTTTCGTTTTTTTTAATTCTTTAAAATCAAAGAAAATTTCAAAAAATTAATAATTAATTTGTCGAAACATTTGTTAATATCATAAAAATTAATTTAATATAAATTTTATTGAGAAACAGTAAATACACCAATTTTGTAGGTGAAATCAAATGAAAAACAACTAAGGAAAAAACTTAGGTATATGGACAATTGTCATTAACTTTTGATACTTCTGATATTCTCTTAATTTTGCAATAACTTTTTTATTTGTAAATAAGGTGGTACCTGTGAAAGTAGATAAGTTAAGGGAACCTTAAAGAGTAATTGTGCAAGGGCACAGCGCAAAAGGTCTCATTAGTTCATTGTAAGGAATGTTCAAAGTTGAAAAATATAAAAAAATCTCTTGATAAACTCGCGAAATTTTTCGTCCAAAGTTTCATATTGTTGTTAGTTATTACTCCAAAATTTATATCGCTTAATCAGTAGACTTGGATAGATATTTGGTGTAGGTTGAGTGGATGTGCCATCAATAAGAAAAAAGTTACATGGACTTAAATCTTTGATACAAATTTTTTTCAATTTTTCGAGGTTTTTTGGTTGTGTTTTTTGGTGCAAACTGTAATTTCAAAATTCAAATACACATGGTAAAAGCTCTTTAAATACGCACTTTTTGAGCTTGATTCGAGTGATGTGCTCGCAATGGTTACGAAGCTGCAGCTCTCCAAACATGGGAAGAAAAAACTGGAATTTTTTAAAAAATCTGTTTTTTGCGAGGACACTTACCATTTCCCACTTGATTTAAAAACGCACCCAAAAAAATAATTAATAGCAAAAATTTTAAAAACTTTTTAAATTTTTTCCAAAATTACGATGTTTTAGTTTTGAATTGTTTGATAGCAAAATTAGAAATGGTATGTTCACTAGAGGTGTCCTTAAAATCGAAATCACTTTTTTATACCTAGTAGGGTCCTGTTTTGTACTTAAGTATCTAGTGTAGCAAAACTTGGGGCCATTTGGATAAAACTAACTCCTTCGAAAATGGATTGAAGTTTTAGGTCATTCTTATATGAGGGTCAGTCTTAGTGAAATCAATCAAAAATAGCTAAAAATTTTCGTGACCCCCTCCGATTTTGATGAAATTTGGTTTAGTTGTAACACTAACAATAAGTCATAAACTAATGCACACTTATTTTCAGCCCTCTAAGTCAACAGGGGCCGAAAATACGGAGGGTCAAAATTTCCCCCAAAATCTCCCAGTCGCGACACTTTACACCGTAAAAACTTAATATCGTTGGTTCTATTATAGCTAGAAAGCCCATTTTTGGTTTGTTTTGAAGCTCATAATATGCTCTACAAGACCTACCATAACCAAAAAATTTTCGAAAAAAATAAGGGTTACCTCCCTTATTTTAAGGTCGAGATATACGGAGGAGAAAATGGGGAGGATGGTATCCCCCGATTTTTTTTTTACTTGACAATCTTATAGAGAAAGTCCTAAAGAATATATTCTAAAATTTTTAAGTTGGGACAACAATGGGATCGCTCAAAATCAAAATTTTTCACAATTTTCCCCAAAATCTCCAAATCGCAACACTCTTTAACCTTAAAAATTTAATATTATAAGTGCTTTTGTAGCTACAGAGCCAATTTTTTTTGTTTTAAAGCTTATAATACGCTCTACAAGACATACCAAAACCAAAAAATTTTCCAAAAAAACGAATTGGTGCCCCCCTTATTTGACGGTCGTGGCAAAGGGTGGAGGAAATGGGGGGAAAGTATCCCCCGATTTCTTTTTTTCCTTGGGATTCTCAAAGTGCAAGTCCTAATGAACATAGTCTACAATTTTTATGTTGGGACAACAATGGGATCGACCAAAATCAAAATTTTCAAAATTTTCCCCCAAAATCATCAAATCGCGACATTCTTGCGCCTCCCATTGGAGTTCCAAGATAAAAATTTCAGGATATGCTCTCTAGAACTTACCCTTTAAAAAAAAAAACAAGGTAAAAAAAATTGGGGGATACTATCCCCCGATTTCCCCCACCCCTTGCCACGATCTTATAATACAAGAGGCACCCCCTAATTTTTTTATTTTTTTTTTTGTAATAGTAATTTTGAAGGGCATATTAAGAGCTTCAAAACAAACCAAAAATGGACTCTGTAGCTACAATAAAGTCCACGATATTAAATTTGTAATGGGCAACAGTGTCGCGATTTGGAGATTTTGGGTGAAATTGTGAAAAATTTTGATTTTGGTCGATCTGATTGTTGTCCCAACATAAAAATTTTAGGATATGTTCATTAGGACTTGCACTTTGAGAATACCAAGTAAAAAAAAAATCGGGGGATACTTTTCCCCCATTTCCTCCACCCTTTGCCGCGACCTTTAAATATGGGGAGCACCCTTCCTTTTTTTCTAAAATTTTTTGGTTAAGGTAGGTATTGTAGAGCGTACTATAAGCTGTATAACAAACAAAAATGGACTCTGTAGCTACAATAGCACATATGATATTAAATTTTTAAGGTTCAAGAGTGTTGCGATTTGGAGATTTTAGGGGAAATTGTGAAAAATTTTGATTTTGAGTGATCCCATTGTTGTCCCAACTTAAAAATTTTAGAATATATTCTTTAGGACTTTCTCTATAAGATTATCAAGTAAAAAAAAAATCGGGGGATACCATCCTCCCCATTTTCTCCTCCCTTTATCACGACCTTAAAATAAGGGAGGTAACCCTTATTTTTTTCGAAAATTTTTTGGTTATGGTAGGTCTTATAGAGCATATTATGAGCTTCAAAACAAACCAAAAATGGGCTTTCTAGCTATAATAGAACCAATGATATTAAGTTTTTACGGTGTAAAGTGTCGCGACTGGGAGATTTTGGGGGAAATTTTGACCCTCCGTATTTTCGGCCCCTGTTGACTTAGAGGGCTGAAAATTTGCATTTATTAGTTTTTTACGTAGTGTAAGAACTTAACCAAATTTCATCCATATCGGAGGGGGTCAAGAATATTCATGATTGATTTCACTAATAATGACCCATGAACGAAAAAACCCCATTTTTTCAAGTTTTTTGAAAAATATTAGTATTTGTTAAAAAAAAACATCTGTCGGGGTCCCGAGTGTTTATTTTTGAATCTAAAATTTGAATCTCGAGAGATGATGGGTAGTGTCCGACCGAACAGTTCGGCCAAAAAACGTCATTTAATCAAACATTTAGTAATTGGGAGTACTTTTAACAACTTTTTTTATATGGGATTCTTGTAGAATTGTTGAGGCGATGGATCGCGATTCTGAGTGTAAAATTTAAGAACGAGTACGAAGTTAAGCCACAATTTCGAAGTTCGGTAACCGAACTTTTTTCAATTTGGCCGAACGTTCGGTTACCGAACATCTAAATTGGTGCTTAACTTCGTCCTCGCCATTAAATTTGAAAGTCAGAATAGTCATCTATTGCCTAAACAAACAAACGGCCATCAAAAAAAGCTGTTAAAAATGCTTGCAAATATTAATTTTTGGCCAATACCATTTTTTGGCCGAACTGTTCGGTCGGACACTAATAATGGGGCATGTCACAGGCTCAATTCCGTTCGGATTTGAAATAAGTGATTTTCTCGTAAAACGCAAAACAAATATTTTTTTTGGAATGAAGTCACTTTCAAAAACCAGCCAGTTGGCAAAAAAAAACACACCTGACATACTGCTGACTCTCCCTTTATAAAATTGCTGACATCTTCATACAATTTTTCAAAATGTCATCAATGAGATGTCAGCAGTTGGTCAGCGATTGTTTAAACGAATTGTTAATGGCCACTCACTGGCCACTGTTGACCAACTGCTGACATGTCATTGGAGACATTTTGAAAAATTGTATGAAAATGTCATCGATTTACAAAGAGAGAGTCAGCAGTATGTCAGGGGTGGTTTCATTTTGCCAACTGGGCAAAGTGGAATTAAATTGCATAAAAGTGATTTCATTTGAAAAAAAATTATTTATGAGTTTAGTTTTTGAGTTATCCAGTTTATAAGATTTTTAAGACCCTGTCAGGCCCCCAATTCCCGTACACTCAAAAAAAAGGAACTAAAATCTGGGAAAATTAACTCAATTTTGAGAAAAAGAGGGAATGATTTGGCTCCAAAGATTTTTTTTCTTGGTTTAAGTTCATAATTTTCCCAAAAATAAGGAAAACAAAGTTATTTAATTTTAAGCCAATTTTAACTAGAAAATGGGAAAAATTATACTTCACATTTTAGAAATAGATTGGGTCTAGACCCTGGACCCATGGGTTCGGACCCCATTTAACTCGAGACCCCGTAGGATCCTTTAAGGGTCCCCATAGATTTTGAACCAAAACTTGTGTCCGTTTCGCTCTAGCTTGCTTAGTTTTTGAGATACGGTAATAAGGGGCCTGATAGGGTCTTGAGAATCTTAAAAACCGGATAACTCAAAAACTATTAGTCGGAGGGCTTTCGGGTATTTTGCGGAAGTGTTCTACGAGTCAAGAGCTACAAATGCCGTTGGACCTTTTCTCGTGTTGGCAGCATTTACCGAGATATGTGCATATATAAAATCTCGAGAATTTCAAATTTTAGATCTAAAATTAGGGTCTTGAGACCCCGACAGATATACAGAGCTAGGCTATTTCATATTTTTCTTTGCAGTCTTTCTTTTGAAAATTTCGTCTGTTTCGCTCTATCTCGCTTAGTTTTCGAGATATCGCCATTTTGAATTTTTAACTAAATTCTAAGAAGTTATTTACTAAATTCTCAGAAGTCATTAACTAAATTCTAAGAAGTACACTTCCTCAATTCAAAGAAGAGAAATACGATGATGTTTTTTTTAGTAAATTTTAACTAAACTTGACTAAATTATTTTTTAAGAAATATGTCTTAAAAATAAAGATACGATTCTTAGATTTGTGGAAAATTTCTTTGGCAGTAAGAATTTTTTTCCTAATATTAAAAAAATCCATTTAAAGAAAACTATGAACTAATTATAAGTAAATGAACTAAAATTTTTTCCTCATAGTTAAGAAAATTTCTCATTTTTAAGTTAAATTTAACTAAATTTTAGGAAAATTCATGATAAATTTTCAAAGACATTTTTTCCTTAATTTTAGTTATGTCTTTTTTTTCAGTGTATCTCAAAAACTAAGCAAGGAAAAAGTTTTGGATAAATATCTTAGGCGACCCTTAAGGACCATACGGGGCCTCGAGCCAACAGGGTCTGCACCCAATCTAGTCCTCAAATGTGTATGAACTAAAAAAATATAATAAAAGTTTTTCAATTTTCTAGTCAAAATTTTTTTTTTATTTTTATGAAAAAAATATGAACTAAAACAAATGAAAAAAAAATAATTGGCACTTAATCATTAGTAAAAAGTTTTAAAAACGATTTAAAACTGTACGTGTGAATAGGGTATTATACCCTATTCACACTTACAGTTTTAAATCGTTTTAGCAATTATTTTTAGCATTTTCTGTCAATATACTGTAATAGCATAAAGAAAGTGCTAAAAATATTGGTGCTAAAAACGGTAAAACTGTAAGTGTGAATAGGGTATTACTCATTGTCAGTTAAAGGGTTAAAACTACTCATTATCATTCTTTATAAAAAAAACGCCTTCTTTTTAAAAATACGAAGAAAAACTCTTTCGTAGACTTTATAAAGATAAAAATATACTTTAACCGGGCTTTATTTACATTTTAAGAAAAGTATTAATTACAAATTAAAGGCATGAAAAATTAAAAATAAAAACAAAAAAAAAATATGTATGATAAAGTACTTCCGTTTTTAATTTTATTTTCATTCACTATTTGTAATACATAAAAATGAGAGTGAGAGTTTTATACTTACTTTTTCTTTCTTTTTTTTTGTAAATAATTTATTACTTTAAAATAAATTAACTTTCTAAACATTTCAGTTTAAAATGTTTTATGTTTTTTTTTCTAAGAAATTTAAAAGAATTTAAAGAAGTAGTAGTTATAATTTTTAAATATCAGCTAAGATAAACATACCAAAACAAAATATTTATTTAAATTATGACGTCAAAAGCAGACTGTTTGAAAAAAGTGTTTGTATTATTTTTTTTTTTTTTTTAAATTTGCAAACATGAAATAGAATTTTTGGAGAGAAAGTTCTAGTTAATTTTAAGAATAAAAAAAAAATTGGCATAGCAAAGTTCCAAATCTTATCTCTGACAAATAAATGTTGCCACTTATATAAAAGTGTTTAAAGTGGTAACAAAAATTATAAAATTAAATTGTTTAATCAAAAGATTACAAAACCAAGTTTTTTTTTTAATGGGAACAATCTTAAAAAACATTTTGACAGTTAAGTAATGAAAAATTAGAATTTTAGATTTAAAATTTTAAATACCAATCAAAAAGTACCTACAATTTGACAGTTAAGTCAAAGACTTCTATAAAAGATGTACTATTTTGGAAAATGGTGAACCCAGTGGAAAAATACTCCCGTGTAGACTTTTTGATAAATTCATCTTTATCAAACGCTAAAATACGGGTGAACTTAATTTTAATAGAGATTATTATATACGATTTTGGGCGGTTGTACACATATACATCTTCCCATAAACTACCCCAAAGTTTTTACAGTAGAGGATAAAAAACAATATCATTATGACCCAAATGTAACAAAAGGGTTAATCAAAATTAAGTAACTAAAACCAACTGACAAAGGATACATAAAATTCGGCTTAACTAAAAACTGCCACTTGTTTTAATTAATGTTTACCCCTGCCCCTTTCTTTTAGGGTGTGTGTATATTAATATGCTGACAAGACTATTGAATCATATCATATTACTTACTCTTTTTCTTCTTCTTCTTCACCAAGAGGAAGAAAAACTCAACCGCAATGTTTTTTATTTTTATTTACAGTGGCTCACACCGTAAGTCCGGCAGTAGACATTAGATAGCAAATCCTATTATTACACCGTCAGACAAAAAGACAAAAATTCCATAATATGCGTTTTAAACTAGAGAATAAATGTAGCAAAACTGCATTTACAGTTTTTCATTTCGTGATCCTGTTTCCTTTTAAAAGGACTCCAAAGTTTCAAAGTATTAATTTTTGTAAAATATTTTTAAAATTTTTGTCCTAGAATGCCACTACGGATGGCAAATTAAAGAAGAGGATTTCCGCTAAATTTCCCATTTTATTATTTGGACATATCAGAAAAAGGAGATTAGTAATGTCCTTTCAAAACTTTGTCCTTAAATATCATTCAAAATTTTTAACAAAATATTTTTATAAAGTTTTCAAATGACTTTATTCACATCCTTTTATCCCGATATGGTAAAATATAAAAATGGAAAAATTAGGGATGATCCTCCTCTTTTATCTGCCGTCACCAGTGTCATCCTAGGACAGTTACAAATATTTAAATATTTTACAAAATGTCATCCTTTCAAAATTTGAAGTCTTTTTAAATGGAAACAGGATCACGAAATGAAAAACTGTAAATGCAGTTTTACTTCATTTGAACTCTACATTCAGACGTTTATCATCCAGTTCATGTTTAATATTGGCTGTCGGATGGTGTAATAAATGATCCACGAGGGTCGAAATGGAAAATAAAATTATTAAAAGTAATTTTTTTTAGAAATACTTCTAAGCGAATTTTTTTAAATCGATTTTTAAAGCAACCCGAGTAAAAATAATTTAATATGATCTTATATACTTTTATATAGCCATATTATTTCATATACGATCATGTGTGACACTATGTATTGCAAGATAAATTTATATAATAAATTTTGATGTGGGATTTTTTTAAGATATCGTCATACATAACTATATGTAGTAACATCTGGTCCCATGCATCATTTTAAATTTCCAAGTGTTTTATATAAAATTTTATATGCCTCCATTATTTTTTAATTTTTTAAAGTTTTTTCCAAGAACATATTTTTATCGCAAATATTTTTAAAGTGTTTTATATAAAATTTCATATGACTTCATATTTTTTTATTTTTCTAACATTTTTCCAAGCACCACTTTTTTATCACGAATATTTTATAAGTGTTTTATATAAAATTTTATATGACTCCATTTTTCAAAATTTTTCTAAGTTTTTCCAAGAACAAATTTTTTTGAAAATATTTTCTAAGTGTTTTATATAAAATTTAACATGAATCCATTTTTTGAAATTTTTCGAAGTTTTTTTCAAGAACAACTTATTTTTATTGTTTAAATTTTTCAACTTTTTATTAAAAAGTAAAAAAAAACATCCGATTTATAAAATTGTATAAATTTTAATATAATTGGATATAATTTTATATCATTGGATTAGACCAAAACTCGTATCAAAGTCGATATAAAGTTATATAAACTGATATTATTAGATATTATTCGATCAAATCTTATGAAACCATTTTTCGTATAAGATTATGTCAAAATTGACACGAACCCATATTAAATTATATATTGTGTCATATCAATTTTTTTACTCGGGAATGATCTAATAGTTATATTTAATTATAAAAAAAAATTCCAACGACTCAAAATAATTTTAAACAAGTGAGAGTATTAAATTCGGCTGTGCCGAATCTTTTATACCCTCCATCATTAGGGTGACCATTTTTTTCTGAGCTTAAATCAGTACGCCCAAGTTTTTATGTTTTTGATGTTTTTTCAACACTCAAGAAATGTTGATTAAACTAACTTGACCCCATGTATTTTGATTTAAAGCAACTGTTAAAAAACAACTGCAAAAAAGAACTGTTAAAAAAAACTGTTGTCGTTATTTTGCAGAAAATTTAGTTGACTTTAAACTAATTCATTTGAATGTTTTGATCGCAGAAAATAAAACAAAATTCCACAGGTTTTGAATGCAAGAAAATCACTCAGATTTTGAAAACTTTTTCCGTAAGTTTTGACAACTTTTCCTGTAAGAAAACTTCACAACAAATAAGCACGTGTTTTTTTAATGGCTTTTTCGAATTAACTCTAAAGACATTACCTCATATAAGATCTCAGAATCATTTGGATTCATGTAATTTACATCATCTTACTAAAAATATAAAAAATCCATCGGCCCATTGAACTTTTCGTCGTAGAAAACCTCAAAGATTCTGTGCGCATTTTCATGTAAATTTGGGAAAATCAAAATAACCTCATGCTAAGATACATTTTTGCGTTAAGGCACCTCTTCATTCACGAACCTTAATCTGCTTAGAATAAATTCATTCATATCAGTGTCAGGCTTAAGTTATAAAAAAAAACAACTCTGACGACTTATATTATGGAAATTCAAGTTTTTTATATTATTTTCGAATAAAATTATTTTTTATGTTGAAATGTTCAAAAATCAGTACAATCAGTACATATTTTAAAAAATCAGTAGAAATCAGTACAACGTTTTTTGATTAGTACACGTGATCAAAAATCAGTACATGTACTGATCAAATCAGTACGAATGGTCAGCCTATCCATCATGTAAAAAAATTTAAAAAATCGGTAGTGGTTTTTGGGGGACACCTTTTTCTTCGCTAAAAAGGGTTACAAATTTATTTGTTATGCTTTTTGCACTTATGAAATGGGTTAACACTTTTATAACCAACAAACAGATTTTCCACCTCAGAATCTTTCAAAATTTAGTTTGTTTATTGCACTCTACTAAACTAAGATAAATGTAAAATTTTGGACCTCTAGCTTTATTTTTTCCGGAAATATAGCTCTTTGAAAAACGAAAAAATCTTTAAAAACTCGCTGAAGTGGTGTAGTAGAGTTGGGTATATCTTTATAAGTTTTTAACTTAGAAGGTCGGTATGGGCTGTGATGGACTTCTATTTACATTAGTTCAAATCTTTCGTCTTCCTGCCCCATAGCAAGACGATTTAAGTCCACACATGTGCTTTAGACTGGGTCGACCATAAAGGAGAAAAAAAAGTTCCCATTGGGAACTACTGGTTGATCCCTCTAAGTTCCTCCATAGTCTGAAAAACAATTTAATTGGGTAAGAGATAGTGCAGGGCACTGACAAAGATAATGTAAAGAATCTTCCACTACCTCTTCTTCGTCCCCGCACCATCTGCACTAGTCATCTCCAATTAATTTCAACATTTTTAAATAACCTTTTAAGCCAGTATGGCCTGCAATTAGACCTACATACTTCTTTAGATTTGCTTTTTCCATATAAAGAAGCCTTTTTTGAACACGTTTTTCGCAGCGAGTCCACAGAGCCTTCGTTTGGATACAGTCGTATCTGCTTTTGGCAGACACGAGCCTGAAGCTCTTGGCAACAACGGCTGGCTACCTTAGATCGTGTATTCCTGTTTATTTTAAAGCCGCTTGACTATCAATGTAAATAATGATCTCACTAGAGTAGATCGGTCTCATTGAAAAAAGTCTAGCTGCCTCCGGCACTGCATTTTTGATCCATCAGCATAGACCTCAATTGGATGTTTCCCCACAGGTGGATTTTTAACAGTATTCCCTAGATAGTATTTTAATTTTACGCTCTCATCCCATTCAGTCAGGCACACAGTTCTCATATCGAGGATTTCGAATGAGTTTTGTGTGGCTATAGTCCCGCATCCTTAGCACTGTGTCCTAAGAGCGTATTCCTGGATGTAAAGGTCAAAAGATGGCAAATCCAGAATCCTACAAAGCCATGTGTAGATGTCGTCCTGCGTGCTCCAGTAATACTCAAGGCAGCTACTCCATTTAACTTGTTCAGATACGCAGCGTGTGTGCCCGTTATTACAATAGGCCACCATACTAGTGCACCATGTGCCAGTGTTTTACAATTGCCGTAAAAATCCAGGCGGCTAAATATGTAACTTGATAATCGTCATCGTTAGCTCATTATTCTATTACCATAAAATGACACTATATGGTAATGGAATAACGATGGAAACGATACGATTGACGACTATCAAGTTACATAATAACCCAGTGTATGAGCTTCGGTTTAAGAACCCATGTGTTTTCAATTATTTTCTGGCATACATACACAGCTACATACGCCTTCTTGATTCTCTCCTTTAGATTCTCAAGCCAATTTATTTTCCTGTCAAAGACTACACCGTCCGAAAGTCTCACACATGTTTTCCTAATGCGCGATAGTCGAAATTCAGCTATTTTTCTTATTCTTGTGAAGAGAACCGTTTCCGATTTTTTCCTAGTCCACAGGCCGTAGCCCACTTATGGAGTGATGAGAGAGCACTCTCATAATGCTATAATGCTTCGGAATTTGTTAGATTTCATTGTCAAGACTATTTAGGAAATAATTTAAATAACAAATCACTAATTTTGCAAATAGTCTTGACAACTGCTAATTTGCTAAATAGTCTTGCAAAAATGACTTGTGCAGAAATTTTTTAATTCACGACATTTGACCTTTATTATACCCTCCAACTACAGTATGGGGGTATACTCACTTTGTCATTCCGTGTGTGACGCAACGAAATATCGGTCTATGACCCCATAAAGTATATATATTATTGATCAGTGGTCGATTCTAAGCCATTCTAGCGATGTCCGTCTGTCCGTCCGTCTGTCTGTCCGTCCGTCCGTCCGTCTGTGGAAGACACGATACAGTCCAAAATAAAAGTGCTAGACTCCTGAAGTTTGGCAGAAATATGTCTCATAGGCTGGTTAAGTTCGGAGATGGGACAAATCGGACCAGGGGGAAAAAAGTTCCCCCTTGAGGAACTAAACCAGCCTCTAAAAAACACCATATTACATGATTTTTTGTGTTTTTGTTTAACAAATGCAACATTTTTATGCATCAAGAATCTTAAAGTTTTGCATTTGGACCCGGGGGATTAGAAAATATCGTTTTTTTCAGCCCGCCCCCCTTTTGTGGGCGTGGATTAAAAAAAAAAGTTGTAAAATAATGATAAACTTGTATTTATTTAGTGCGAAAAGCATAAGAATGAATTTTTAAACATATATTTCGAGAGGAAATTTGTCCCCCCAATGACCACTGCCGACCTCCCGCCCCAAAAAAATAAGAAAATGACCCTGGATTTTTTTTTGCATGTTGGAGGGTATAAAAGATTCGGTACAGCCGAATTTAACACTCTTACTTGTTTTTCATGTCAAATCGCTCGCTAAATTTGAAAGTGAATTAAAAAAGTTCAAGAGTAGAACAGTTTTTAAGATTGTCAAATTCCATATTTAAAAAGTGGATAATATTTCCGGACAAAATCGGAGGATCTTACCCGCAATTTCTGTATGACGAACGACGAAAATATTCAGAGGGTTAGTTTTTTTAACATTTTTTTATAAGAAAAAAATGGTTTATTGTTTATTGATTTTAGTAAATTTAGGTGATTATATTTTTTTTACAAGTCTGCGTATTTGAAAAAATCTACTTAAAAATATTTTTAAAAAAATGTCTTCTAACTTTCAAGTTCAATACTCGTAGCACATTTATTATTTACTCAATCTGGACGTTATTAATTAAAAAAAATTACAGCTGGATAATTTATCTATACAGTATTTTTAAAATAATACTTGTTTCATAATAAGATTTAGTATTGTTAACTCTGTCGTCAGCAAAAAGATATCTATTATCTACTGCCCGACTTACATTGTGAGCCACTGTAGGTCACTCTATTGTAACGTTCATTAAACTTTATATGTTAGCTTTTTTCTGTATAATCGTTCCAAATAAACACTTGTTTATAATAATTTGTTTAAATTTATTTAAAAATCAATAATTAAACTATAATAAATAAATTTTATTATTGTTATTTTATTTTATATTCTTAAAATGTCAAATGTTTTGAACTTTATATTTTTCTTTTGTACTTTATATTATAATACGTCTGTCATTTTAATCATGCTTTTTAGAGCAACTAAGAATTCCATCTTTAAATTCTTATCAATTCTTTTTGCCGCATTTATTTCCATAAAAAAAATTTAATATTTTTATGAGTTTTTCATTTTTTTTCTTAATCTTTTGTTAGTTTGGTTATTATTTATATGAAGTGATTTTCTTTATAAAATAATTTATATTCAGACGACAATCAGTTTCTCTTTTTTTTATTGTTAAAAAAAAGAAATATTAACATAATCTTTAAACATGGATGTTAATGTTGTGTTATGTGGGAACAGACTGGTTTTGTTAAGGAAAGTTTAACAACAAAAAATAGAATCATTAAAATTCCTATAAAATAATAAGAGGGTTTTTGTTAAAAAATGAGACTTGTTTTTTTATTTATAGGCATGTTTTTGTATTCCGATAAAAAAAAAACAAATTAATTCACTTTTTTATTTGTAAATCTGTGGAAAACAGGTTCTTCATGTTCTGCATTACAATTACTATTTAATAGACATTTGCTATGAGTCCTCTTGGAATTTCACATATGATGACTAATCATCATAGGTAGTTGTTGATTTTATTTTGATTGTCAATCATTTATTTTTAATAAAAAAAAAAACAGTGTTGAAGTGTATTTTTGTTTAAAATTGACTGTTAATTTGTTAATTACTTGGAAGTCAAAATTTATTCAATACAAGAATTATTAAATAAAACAATTAAAAATACAAATAATTTAAAAAAGTGGGTGTTATACCCTGTTCTCACGTAGAGCTAAAACCCGGAGGGTAATTGTGTAACTTGATAGTCGTCTAATCGTATCGTTAGCTCATTATTCCATTACCATATACTAGTGTCATTTTATGGCAATGGTTCTCAAACGGTGGGTCGCGACCCCCTAGGGACCGCAGAAGAGTTTCAGGGGGTCGCGAACAAATTTGTTAAAACCTAAAATTTTGGTAAATTTAAAACACATTTTTAAACCCTCCACTCTAGTGATAGAGGGTATATATAAGTTTGTCATTCCGTTTGTAACACCTCGAAATAGTGGTCTAGGACCCTATAAAGTATATATATTCATGATCCTTGATCGATTTTAAGACGATCTAGCGATGTCCGTCCGTCTGTCCGTCTGTCTGTTGAAAACACGCTAACTTTTGAAAGACTTTACGGAGGCTCCTGAAGTTTGGCATATATGTTGGGCATTTACCTGGTCAGGTTGGTATTGCAATCCAGCAAAATCGGTCTAGTGGTTCAAAAGTTATAAGCAAATGAGTGAATTTCGGCAAGGGTTTTTCTGGAATTTACGAGATAAAACACACGGTAACTTCCGAACGGCAATTCTGAGGGTGCTGAAGTGTGGCATATATATTTTCCGTTCTTCTGGTCCGGTTCTTTTTAAATTTCAGCCAAATCGGTCCAGTGGTTCAAAAGTTATTAGCAAAACCGTAAATTTCAGATTAGTTTCACCTTAAATTCACGTGTTGAAAACCCGTTTAACATGTTTTAAAATCATTTGTAATTCAAAAAAATATTTTACAAGGTATTTTTGTCACACAAAAATATTTTTACACTAAAACAAAAAAAAAAAAAATACACTCAAAAAAAATTTTACACTCAAAAAAAAATTAGTAAATTATTTTTTTTTTTTTTACACAAAATAAAATATTTTTAACCAAAAATGTGTTTTTTTTTTCACGTTAGAAAATTTACTATCACTTAAAAAGGGCATTGTGGAGGGTATTCTAAATTCGGCCAAGTCGAATTTAACTTTTCTACTTGTTTATTGCTGTGTTTTAAAAATATACAAATACTTTAATTAAAGAACATTTTTTTTCCATCACTTGAGGTCCCTCCGTAATCACTGTGAAGTTGTTAATTTCTCGGGTTGCCCAACACTTATTTGTGAAGTGTTTTGACTGAGTCAGGGATCTGACAGTTCGTTTTCTATTAACTTTTCGATGCTGATTCCGAATCTGGGTTACAAATTTTTCTAGTACGTTAGGTTTTTGAGAAAATAAAAGGCAAATAGCTTTCTTTGTGAAATTTTGGATTTACTTTTTAATGCTAATTCCAAATCTGGATCCGAATAACGGTTCTAGATTCGTGATTGAATTAAATTTCAATTACTACCAAACATTGGTACATAGTTTTGAAAAAAAGAACAATCATTACTCCAAATCGGTCTTTAAATGCTTTCTTGGTAAACATTTCTGATCAGGTTTAACTGGTAATTTTCTTTTATTTTCGGAAATAAAAAATCCACAAAGATCGTAAGTTTCGATATAAAATGCCGTAGTTCGGGACCTGGTTTCCAAATTTTTGAGAAAATTGAGGTCAAAGTTCTCAAAAATTGTGTTTTATTTTTTAGAAGTTTTTTACTTGAAATCAGGGTTGGCAACCGATACCCACCTAGAATAACGGTATTTGGCTATTGTACCACAACCAATAAAGATATGGACATTTTCAAAAGCGATTATGAAAGCTGATGAAATTTCTAGTATTTTAAATGTGTCACTTCGTGTTTCTAGAAACCGGTAGAAACACGAAGTGGCACATTTAAAATACTAGAAATTTCATCAGCTTTCATAATCGCTTTTGAAAATGTCCATATCTTTATTGGTTGCGGTACAATAGCCAAATACCGTTATTCTAGGTGGGTATCGGTTGCCAACCCTGCTTGAAATTATTGGTATGCGTCTGGGATCTGATTAATCTTTCAATGCTGCTTCTGGATTTGGTTTCCAAATTTTTCCATTACTTTAGGATGAGGTTAAAGTTCACGCTAATAACTTTTTTATGTTGGGTGGTCGCGTAAAATTTGAAAAAGCAAAAGTTAATGAGAAGCTCTGTTTTATGGTAATAGAATAATGAGCTAACGATGACGATTGACCATTATAAAGTTACATAATTAGCCCCCTGGTAATATACTGTTACACACGGTCTAGATTAGCAACTTCCACTTCTATCGTACGTCAAAATCGATAGAAAGCACTGTCGTTGCTAATGTGGACAGTCTTGTAAATGATGGTATACAATTGATGGTAGAGAGCCTGCTCTACTATAGATTGCTCGCAATCAAGTGTCAAAATGAGTAGTCATTTTTCATTTGACATTCGTTTTTCATGATAAACAAAAGAAGACGTTAACAAAAGCGGGAACAAACAATCTCCAAAAGAAAAATTAAATTGCTTACTATCAATTTTGGCGTTTCTAAACGTCAAAAGTGACGTTGAATTGCCTTCGTGATAGAAGTGGTGGTTGCTAATCTAGAACGTGTGTTATAGAATAAAGAAAGTTCTAAAAATATTGGCATAAAGAAATTACTAAAAATATTTTCGTAAGATCCGATTTAGCCCTGGGGGTAATTATGTAACTTGATGGTCGACAATCGTATCGTTTCCATCGTTATTCCATTACCATATAGTGTAATTTTATTGTAATAGAATAATAAAAACGATAACCCCCTGTTCTCAATTCCTAAAAATATTTTCTTAAATCCTTTTTTTTTTTTTTCGAAAAAGTTTTGGTAAACGTTGCTGGGGTTCCATACAATTTAATTTTTAATAAAAAAAAATACGTTTTTTGTTCGAAAATTGATATAAAAAGTTATATTCCTAATAAGAAAATTGTGTCATACCATTGTGGGCAACTACGGAGTTTGAGTCTTGTTTGATTAATTTATAAACAAATCATTTCTTCCAACAATATGGCTTACATATAATGCATCGAGTGAATCATCCATAGTTTGAAAGTTTATAAGAAAAACAAGAATTTCTTAAAAAAAAATAATTACACTACTGAACATTTTGAAAAAAAAAGAAAAAATGATACGACTGGGACACGACCTTGCGCAGTTAATTGCATTTGTTCTAGTGATCACAAATCTGGTCTCCAAACTTTTCAATCACATTGGGTTTTTGAGAAAATTGAGGTCAAAGTTCAAAAAAGTTGCGGTTTTTGTAATTTTTGGAAACTCATTTATTCTCAAAAACCAGGGGGCTAATTATGTAACATGATAATCGTCAACCGTCATCGTTAGCTCATTATTCTATTACCATTAAATGACACTATATGGTAATTGAATAACGATGAATTACCCCAGGGGGTAATTATGTAAATTGATAGTCGTCAATCGTATCGTTTCTATCGTTATTCCATTACCATATAGTGTCATTTTATGGTAATAGAATAATGAGCTAACGATGACGATTATCAAGTTACATAATTAGCCCCCTGCTATCAGGGGGGTAATTATGTAACTTGATAGTCAATCGTATCGTTTCCATCGTTACGATGGAATGTCATTTTATAGTAATAGAATAATGAGCTAACGATGACGATTGAGTTACATAATTAGCCCTCAGGTTTTGATATGTAAATGAGAAGTTTGGAGACCGGATTTTTAACCAGGGGGGTAACTTGATAGTCGTCAATCGTATCGTTTCCATCGTTATTCCATTACCATATAGTGTCATTTTATGGTAATAGAATAATGAGCTAACGATGACGATTGACGATTATCAAGTTACATAATTAGCCACCTGCATAACTATTGTAATAAAGTGTATACGGTCGGATCCCAGTCGCATTTTTTATGTTTAGTAGTGTTATGTTTGAAAAAGTAGTTTGAAAAACAAAATTATTTCAGAAATCTTTAACATGTTAAAAAAAAAAACTTGTCTAAAAGCGGTTAAACTTTTTTAAAAACCACAATTGTAACAATTTTTTAACAACAAAACTAAAAACCTGTTGCATTCCATAACATACTGTTTTCTGACATCACATTAAAACCGTTAAATGTATTTGGTTTTGAATCCATATGTTTGCTTTTATTGGCCACTTAATGGTCACGTTTAACACGCAGCATCTGATGTGCCTGATTTGTTTGATTTTTTATTATTTCTACAAAAATTCATAAAAATTCCAAGAAAATTTGGGGTATTTCTCCTCAATTTATTACTAACTTTAATTTGAAAAGAAAAAAAAAATAATAATTTATGAATGACTCATGTTTGCGTACAAAATATGTACAAGAAGATGCTAAAACTAAATAATAATTTATCCGAAAGACTGTAAAAGACATTACTTTAAAGATGACTATTGTTTATTTTGTTTTTGTTTAACTTTTTCTAATTTATTTTTTAGTTAATTTATTTATTAACTTAGAAGAAAACAAAAAAAAAATGTAAGAAAAGACCTTATAAAGAGTCATCAACTTTCAAGTTTTATTTTTTTATTTTAACTTTTCTTTGAGTGATTCATTGTTTACACACGTACTTTTTTTCATGTCTCGATATGTCATCAAATGTAATAATTATGTATGTGTTTAATTTAAACAATTAATAACAATAGTAAAAAAATATTTTAAATTCGTGTAACATTAAACGAGTTTTATTTTTATTATTTGTTGAGGTCCCTGAATAAAAAAATAATGTTAATTGTTTAAATACAGCTGAAATAACATTATTTTATTTTTTGGTAGAATCGAAGTTTGTAGTCTAAATTACAGTGTGCGAGTTAAAAAAAACTCGACAAGCGAGACCCTACTGTGAGATTAAAAGTTTTGGTTGGCGAAAGGTGTTGTGGCCACACTTACCCCTCCCCATAAATGTTGGCAAATTGATTTATTATGATTTTTGCACTTGAGTAATAAAATTTTATCATTATTAAACAATATGTTTATATCCACGCCCACAAAAGGGGGCGGAACAAAAATGACATTTTTAGTCCTCTGGGTCCAAGTCAGAGCTTCGATGAATGAAATCCTTTTCGAATGAATTCTCAAAAAAATCCATTCAATTTTCATATTTAGTGAATGCATTCGATTTCATAAATAAGCAATGAATGCAGTCCTTGGAATTCATTCAATCGAATGGAAAAAATGAATGCATTCGATTTCTTGTTCATTCGATTTAGAAAAATCGAATGCATTCGATTTTTTAACATTCCACTGCGAATGCATCGATTTTTTTAAATAGATAGACCAAAACGGAGCCAAATTTTGGGTTATAGTATCGCCGACTCTCTTTTCATACGATGGCCCTAATGGGCCCTAATTTTGAATTTGTGTTCCCGAAAATTTTCAAAATTCACATATCAACTGCCTACACAACAAAATGTGTGAAGAGTTTTGGCGATACTATGGACAACAAATTGGCTCCGTTTTGCTCTTCTTGGTTAGTTTTATTACGTTTCTATGCAATGAATGAATAAGCCATTCGATTTTTCAAATTAAATGAAAAGAAAATCGATTGCATTCGCAAGTGAATGCATTCGAATTTTAAAAGTCGAATGAAAAAAATCGAATGCATTCGATTTTTGAAAGTCGAATGAAAAATAAATCGAATGCATTCGATATTTATAAATCGAATGAGTCTAAAGTGAATTCATTCAGTTGACTAAAATGTGATTGGGGAATGCAATCACTAAATATTCATTCAGAATGCCAAATCGAATTAAGGAATGAGATCCTTCGTAGCTCTGCAGGGGGGTAATTATGTAACTTGATAGTCGTCAATCGTATCGTTTCCATCGTTATTCCATTACCATATAGTGTCATTTTATGGTAATAGAATAATGAGCTAACGATGACGATTGACGATTATCAAGTTACATAATTAGTCCCCTGCTCGGAGCATCAACAAGTATCTAGGTTATAGATACAGCCAATGCTGTAATATTTTATGACCGTGATCGCTAGATTAAATCAAGCGAGATGCGATATGTTGATGAAGGAGATAAAAAAAAAATGGTTTTTGAACTTTGACACTAAATATTTGAAGCAGTTTCCATCCGACAAAGATAATAATTATTTTTTAATATTACAATAATACACAATTCTCAATTAAATGTTACTAAATATGTATATTTCTAATTCCAGACACTTTGTTGCCTAATTATATTTATGCATTATAACTGTTACAAACATTCCCTTATTAGTATTAATTAAAATGTTCCCCTTTTAATGTTTATCTTTATGATTTCCCCATTTCCTATCTGCAAATCTATTTATATCCTTTAACATTCTATTGACATTAAATATTTTTTTTATTATTTCTTGTTTTTATGCACACAATAGAGTGGTCAGAAAAACTATCGTCTATTTTTGGAGCCTTGTTGCTCCTAAACTAATCAAAATATTTCCAATTTTTTTAACATTTCTGGATTCTCACTTACAGTTTAAAACCGTTTTTAGCAATTATTTTTAGCATTTTCTGTCAATATACTGTAATAGAATAAAGAAAGTGCTAAAAATATTGCTGCTAAAAACGATTTAAAACTGTACGTGTGAATAGGGTATTAGACAACACTCTTTAACAATTTAATAAAGAAAAACTTTAAAATTTCCCTTCAAACGATATGTATTTTGATGTCGTTTATGCATCGTCTATCGTTTTCGTTTTACGTGATTAGCCCCCAGACTATTATTGCTGCTAAAAACGATTTAAAACTGTACGTGTGAATAGGGTATAATACCCTATACATTTTATTGTAAGAGAATAATGAGCTTACGATGACGATTGACAATTATCAAGTTACATAATTAGCCCCCAGCTTAAAACCGTTCTTAGTAACATTTTCTGTCAATATACTGTAATAGAATAAAGAAAGTGCTAAAATCGTGTTTTAGCTGTACGTGTGAATAGGGTATTAAATCAAAAATTTTTCCTACTAGCCTAATTTCAAATATGATTTCTTTTTAACCTAACCCTCTCTAATACAGGCTGTATTATACAGCAATCGTATGCTATTAAATCAAATCGAAAAATTTGTATTAATATTTTTGCATAATACAATGAGTTTTTATACTCGTTTTATATGGCTATTTAAATCAACTGTATAAATCATACTTGTAAAGCGAAAAAAGTTAAATATCACAAATAGCATTTTATATATAAAAAAAATAATAAAAAAAAAACATATTTGTTATCTTATCATCGCACTTTTTATAAAAGTCAAGGAGAAAATAAATGAAAAAAGAGTATTTTCTACATTCACTTATTAAAATAAATTCCATTACAAAATAAGAGAAAAAGAAACAAAACAAGCAAAAGTGTTAAATTCGGTTGTGTCGTATCTTTTATACCCTGCAATATGGGAAAGAACAAAAAACAAATTCCGGGGCGTTTTTTTGGGGGAAGGAGGGGGGGATTTGGTGGAAGTTGTTGGTGGACACCTTCCCCCTCGCGATAAATGTAGGCGAATTAATTTAGAATAATTTTTTGGACTGAATACAATTTTATTTTTATTCAAACATTTTTTTTATTTACACGCCCAAAAAAGGGGCTGGCGGAAAACAAAAGCATTTTTATAGCAGGATTTTGAACTACTTGTGACACGCAAATTTTTGGTTTGTTTTCGAAAAATACAAAAAAAAAATAATAAATGGCGTTTTTATAGGTTGGCTTGTGACAATCTTCAAGCGTTTTACTCTTTTAGTTTGAACTGAAGGTCTGAACAGAACAAGCCCGGCACGACTTTTTCCATACGATTTGACAGTTAAAAACCGTGACCGGCACGGCAAAAAATTAAAACTTATTTTATTTTATCTCCGGGTTCTCTCAATCTCCCTTCCTCTCACACTCCAGGGTTGCCGCATTTTCACAACAATTTTTTATTTTTCATTCACAATGGTGTAACAAACGTACAGTAGTGCCAACTTAATCACATTAACTATGTAATAAGCGATTTTTTTCCGTAAAATTACTCTAATTTTATTAAAAGTTAGCACCACTGGACAAACAAATGACATTTTTTGCCGTCGCCGTCCCCCGTCATTGTTTTGGGCCTATATTCTCCGGCAACGGCAACCGTCCCCCGTGCCGTGCTTGTTCTGTTTCTACCTTTAATCGTGCTTTCCACAGATGTACTGACATCGCTAGAATGGTCATAAATATATTTTGGATCAATAATATACATAATTAATGGGGTCCCCGACCGATATTTCAATGCGTTACATACAAAATAACAAAGTTAGTATACCCCCATACTGTAGTGGAAATGTATAATAAAAAAACACATATTAATATGATTCATTAACCTTTTTAAGTAATATATTTAACCTAGAGAACCTCTTCTACATTTTTGTATTGTAATTGTTTTTATCGTTGTATTTCATGATTGTGACAAGTTTTGCGGTTTTATATTTATCTTAGAAAAAGACAAGAAAAGAACTTTGTGGTTTGAAAAAAAAAAAAATTTAATTCTTGTATTTTTGGTTGAGTGTACAATAGAGCACCCACAAAATGTATGGGATGTGCAAAAGTGTATTTTTTATCGCTCCCCGCTCATTTTCGGTTGAGTTGGGAGTAAAAAATAATATCTATCCAGAAATTGGACTTCTAGGTTGCAAACAGGCCAAGCGGTTTGAACTTCTGACCTCAAAAATGGGCTAAAAAGCCTTTATAGATTTATTTGGCTGTAACTCTTAAAATAAAAGTTTTTCGCAATTAACTTTCATAACAATTTTTTTGTAGAATCAAATTGCAAAGATTTTTCTCTCATACTGTTTTGACCTAAATATGTTCGATCGCGGTGTTTTAAGCGGTTAAAGACGAAATTTGGGTCAGAACTTTTTTTTTTTTAATTATCGTAAATTTTTGAATTGGGGAAAATTTGAGCTCTTTGCACAATTCACTAGGGTATTGAATGTAGTTTTCCAAAAATTTTTTTTTTGCAAAAATATATCGACCCTTCCATGAAAAAATTCCAAAGTTCTACTCTGAATCTCATTTTTTTACTATTCAACCTCAATATAGGCGAATACTCACTTTGTAATTCCGTGAGTTTCGCACTGAAACGTCTGTCTAGGATTTCCCTAAATATATATGGGGTATTCAGTGCCAAATTGGACACTTTGATAATTTGTATTTTAGATTTTTTAAATATTTTTACAATTTTTTAAAACCCATTAAAACCCCCATCCAAGTTAGTTTTCAAATTTTTTTAAATTACCCGTTCCAAAGATATGGAATTTAAAAAAAAAAACTATCGTTTTCCGTATTTTTATCATAACAAATTCAAAAATGGTCAACATTTTTTTTTAATTTTTGTTTTTATATTAAAAATTTCTTAAAGTGTTCTAATATGTGATTTTTAAATTATTGCACTCTTTGTTTTTTTTTAATCTTTTCTTAAAATTTTTTATTTGTTTTTTTTAATTTTTTTTTAATTTTTCGTGGTAAACTTATTATTTTCTTAAAATTTTAAGCTTAAGTAGATCGTGGGATTATGGCAATTATTATATTCATCGGTTTTTGAATTTTTTTTTGTTGTTTTCCAATCTTTATTAAAATACTTTGAATAAAATACTATTATTTCAACAAATTATTTCGAATTTGGACCATTTTTAAATAAGTGATACTAAAAAACAGAAAAAAGCGTGTTTTTTTTTAATTCGATATTTTTTGAACGGATTATCAAAAAAGATGTCAAAATTTACTTGGAATGGGTTTTTGAAGGGTACTAAAAAATTTAAAAAATATAAAATTAAAAATTTTCAAAGCATCCGATTTGGCATGGAATACCCCATATATACTATGTGGAATCCTAGACTCATCTTTCGATGCGTAAAACACGCAGTGACAAAGTGAGTACATCCCCATAACGTGGTTGGAGGTCAAAAAATTGTGGTTCAGGGTTGGATTTTGGCAATTTTTCATGGAAGGGTCGATATATTTTTGCAAAAAATTTTTTTTGGAAAACTACATTCAATACCATATTAAATTATACAAAGAGCTCAAATTTTCACTAATTTAGAAATTTACAACAATTTTTTAAAAAAAAGTTCTCCCCCAAATTTCGACTTTAATCGCTCAAAACACCGCGATCGGACATATTTAGGTCAAAACAGTATGAGAGAAAAATCTTTGCATTTTGATTCTACAAAAAAATTGTTATGAAAGTAAATTGCGAAAAACTTTTATTTTAAGTGTTACAGCCAAATTAATCTATAAAGGTTTTTTAGCCCATTTTTGAGGTCAAAAGTTCAAACCGCTTGGCCTGTTTGCAACCTAGAAGTCCAATTTCTGGATAGATATTATTTTTTATTCCCAACTTAACTGAAAATGAGCGGGGAGCGATAAAAAAAACAATTATGCACATATGGGTGCTCTAGTGTATAAATTGCATTGAAATTTGTACAAGGCAACATGTTGCGTTTTACAAAATTAGGGCATTAAATTTTCTTACCCCCTAATTTTGTAAAACGCAACGCGCCGCGTTGTCAAAATTTCTGTGTGAATTGTTTTTGTTACTACAATAAATAGCATTATAATTTTTACAACGCGGCATGTTGCGTTTTACAAAATTAGGACATTAATTTTTCTTAATAATTTTTAACTAGTACTCTGTGTCTAATATTTTTATTAACGAATAATAAGGGTAATTTTCTGTGTTATACCCTATTCACACTTACAGTTTTAAACCGTTTTTAGCAATTATTTTTAGCATTTTCTGTCAATATACTGTAATAGAATAAAGAAAGTGCTAAAAATATTGCTGCTAAAAACGATTTAAAACTGTACGTGTGAATAGGGTATTATACCCTATTCACACTTACAGTTTTAAACCGTTTTTAGCAATTATTTTTAGCATTTTCTGTCAATATACTGTAATAGAATAAAGAAAGTGCTAAAAATATTGCTGCTAAAAACGATTTAAAACTGTACGTGTGAATAGGGTATTAAATGTTTTAAAATTAGTTTTAAAATGTTTTAAAATTAGTTTACGCATTTGTACCTAATACCCTATTCACACGTGCAGTTTTAAAGTGTGAATAGGGTATTATACCCTATTCACCACTTACAGTTTTAAACCGTTTTTAGCAATTATTTTTAGCATATTCTGTCAATATTCTGTAATAGAATAAAGTGCTAAAAATATTGCTGCTAAAAACGGTTTAATACCCTATTCACACGTACAGTTTGAAATCGTTTTTAGCAGCAATATTTTTAGCACTTTCTTTATTCTATTACAGTATATTGAAAGAAAATGCTAAAAATAATTGCTAAAAACGGTTTAAAACTGTATGTGTGAATAGGGTATAAAACTGTACGTGTGAATAGGGTATAAATTAACGCAAAATGTGTTTTAAAACAAAAATTTACCTTATTTATTATAGTAAATATAGAGACATTTTTTATAGTGACGGTTTTAAATCGTTTTTAGCAATTATTTTTAGCATTTTCTGTCAATATACTGTAATAGAATAAAGAAAGTGCTAAAAATATTGCTGCTAAAAAAGATTTCAGACTGTACGTGTGAATAGGGTATTAGTGTATTTGTGTATTAACAGTATTTTTAGTTTCTAATCAAAAATATTAATCAATAAAATTCTCATTAAGTTAAATTACAAAATTTTATTAATTTGTGTTATATATAAAAATATTAAATGTTTAAAATTCCCAAGAAATTCACAGTACAAGCAATTAGCAATATGATAATTTTGTTTATTGCAAAATACTTTATATATGCAGCAAATGTGGTGTAAAATAAAAACGATAAAGGTCAATAATCTCAAACATTGCAGAATTGAAGAATTTCAAAATAAAAATTTTCAACATCTTTATAAAATAAAACAAAATGTAAATAAATAATGTAAATAACAAAATAATAATTTCCGTTTAAGGAAATAGTTTCGTGTCGTTTTTTGGGTAAACATGTGTTTTTAAAATTTTTACGTTATTAAAAAATGATTTTTTTATATTTACAGAGTTTTTATTAAAAATTATGTCGACTAGTTTACGTCCTTTAAAGATCACCATAGTTGGTGATGGTATGGTGGGAAAAACATGTATTTTAATAACCTACACACAAAATGAATTTCCTGAAGATTATGTACCCACAGTTTTCGATAATCATGCCTGCACCATGACTGTAGACAATAAGGAATACAGTTTAACATTATGGGATACAGCGGGACAAGAGGATTATGAAAAATTACGACCATTAAGTTATCCAAATGTTAGTTATTTTGCGTTTCGAATTGTAAAAAAACTAACTTAAATTTATTTGCTTCTATTTCAGACAAGTTGTTTTCTTTTATGTTATTCCATCGATAGTAGAGCTTCATTTGAAAATATAAAAAGTAAATGGTGGCCGGAAATTCGTCACTTTTCCAATAACGTACCAGTGGTGTTGGTGGGCACAAAACTAGATTTACGTATTGCCAATTCCGAGAAATTTGTAACAACAGCTGAGGGAAAAAAGCTGAAAAAAGAAATTAATGCCCATTCTTTGGTAGAATGCTCAGCCAAGAAAAAGATTCACCTGGAAAATGTTTTCGAAGAAGCTATAAGAGCTGTGGCAAAGAAACCCAAATCTAGAACACTGTGTTGTTTTCATTAGTAGAATAAAGAATGTGTGCGATCTGTTTAGTATTTGCAGAAAAGTATGCTACAAAAGTATTTATTTTAATACGTTGGCTTTAAAATTACATATTTTAAATTAAACATTTATGTAATTCAATTTTTTTATTTTTATTTAAAATTAGCTATTTATCGAACTTTTAATTGTGCAATGAAAAAGAGAGTTCGAGGTCATTTATTTTCCCCCATTATGAATTAACATCTATACTTTCTCTCTTTTACCCTATTCACACGTGCAGCTAAAAACCGTTTTTAGCAACATTTTCTGTCAACATACTGTAATAGAATAAAGAAAGTGCTGAAAATATTGTTGCTAGAAACGGTTTTAGCTGTACTTGAGAACATAGTATTATACCCTATTCACACTTACAGTTTTAAACCGTTTTTAGCATTTATTTTTAGCATTTTCTGTCAATATACTGTAATAGAATAAAGAAAGTGCTAAAAATATTGCTGCTAAAAACGATTTAAAACTGTACGTGTGAATAGGGTATTATACCATATTCACACGTACAGCTAAAAACCGTTTTTAGCAGCAATATTTTTAGCACATTCCTTATTCTATTACAGTATATTGACAGAAAACGTTGCTAAAAACGGTTTTTAGCTGTACGTGAGAACAGGGTATAAAAATAAAAAATAATACAAAAATCGAATTACTTAATACCCTGTTCTCACGTACAGGTAAAACACATTTTTAGCAACATTTTCTGTCAATATAATGTAATAGAATAAATAAAGTTCTAAAAATGTTGTTGCTAAAAACAGTTTTTAACAAAAATATTTTTAAAACTTTCTTTAATCTATTACAATATATTGACAAAATGTTGCTAAAAACGGTTTTAGCTGTACGTGAGAACAGGTTATAAGGGGAACTAAAAAGTTTCTAACAATTATATTTTTTATTTTATTATTTCGAAAAAGTTATTTTATACTTTTATATAATTTTCTTTTATAATTTAAGTATTAATTATGCCTAAATATTTGTATTAAACTTGAGCAAATTTATATTTAGATTTTATACCCTGTTCGCACGAACAGCTTAATACCCTATTCACACTTACAGTTTTAACACACGTTCTAGATTAGCAACCACCACTTCTATCACGAAGGCAATTCAACGTCACTTTTGACGTTTAGAAACTCCAAAATTGATAGTAAGCAATTTCATTTTTCTTTTGGAGATTGTTTGTTCCCGCTTATGTTAGCGTCTTCTTTTGTTTATCATGAAAAACGAATGTCAAATGAAAAATGACTACTCATTTTGACACTTGATTGCGAGCAATCTATAGTAGAGCAGGCTCTCTACCATCAATTGTATACCATCATTTACAAGACTGTCCACATTAGCAATGACAGTGCTTTTTATCGATTTTGACGTACGATAGAAGTGGAAGTTGCTAATCTAGACCGTGTGTAAACCGTTTTTAGCAATTGTTTTTAGCATTTTCTGTCAATATACTGTAATAGAATAAAGAAAGTGCTAAAAATATTGCTGCTAAAAACGATTTAAAACTGTACATGTGAATAGGGTATAAAACCCGTTTTAGCAAGAATATTTTTAGCACTTTCTATATTCTTTTACAGTTTATTGACAGAAAATGTTGCTAATAAAGGTTTTTAGCTGTACGTGGTGAGAACATGGTATTAAATTTCTTTTCTGTTTCAAAAGCGCGTTTTTTATTTCTTTTCTATTATTTTATTTTTCCATTAATTTGACCAACGTTTTTTTCATGTTAAAATGTGATTTTTTTTAGTTTAAGCAAAATTGAAAAATGATTAATATTATTTTATTTCTATAAAAAATATTAAAAACAAACAAAAAATTGAAATAATAATAACTCTTTGTATTAAATAATTTACTAATTTGTTTGACTGTATATTTAACGGCCATATTCATAATAAAAATCCCAGCATAACTAAACTAAATGCAGCGGTTTTTTTATGATTGAGACCGTTAATATACAAACATATTTGTATGTATTTATAATATTAAATAAAACTAGTCATATCAAAAAGCTGTATTTCATTTCAAACGATATCTTAAGACTGACCGACTCCTTATGTTACTCTTGAGTTAAAACACCTCAATTCAACCGAAAAAAGTAGCATTTTTGACCTTATATGGAGTTCACACTAGCGACTTTAAACAAGTTGTTTAACAAAACACCAGTAACAGAATAAAAACGTAATGGATACAGAACAAAGACTTTTTTAAACATCTCACTTTTAAACACTTCAAAACAGCAAGTGTGAACGCCGTATAACCTCTTTCGAATTTGATGAAACTTGGAATATAGTTGGTCCCTTACAAAAAAATCATAGTGCCAAAATTTTGGACTTCTGGTAGTTTTTCTTCCCGAGACATGGGGTCTTGAAAATTGGCAAAATCGTATATATTTGACAAAAGTGTTCTGAGATAAATAAAGATAACTCGAAAAGTAATAACAATACAGGGGGGTTACCGCGTAACTTTATTCGAAAGAAATCGTTCGAATTCGGAAATTTTCAACATGCCGTAACAATAAATTGGTTTACGCAAAATTTTACTTTTTTATATTTTTACATTATTTGAAGAAGATTTGCCGGGCTCCAAAGAATTTTGTAACGAAAAAAATATTGTGCTCGATTCTCGAATACGACTTCACCATTCACCAAATTTTTAAAAATTTGATATTCTTTCGAGTTTTAAGATTTTTAAATTTGTTCCTGTAGTTATTAAAGATATTACCTAGATCTTTAATTGTTACAAGAAAAAAATTTTAAAATCTTAAAGTTCGAAAGAATATTAAATTTTTAAAAATTTGGTGAATGGTGAAGTCGTATTCGAGAATCGAGCACATTTTCTTTTTAATTATTTGCCAAAACAAAATTCTGTTCGAAAACGTTTCCGTTTCGAATCGAAATACGCGGTAACCCCCCAGGCCTCAGTCAGGTTGCACATAATAGGTAATGAGACAGCCTTTAAAATGGTGTTCCCAAAGATTTTTTTTGAAAAAGGTCAAAGGTCATTGGTTTTAACCTTAATTTTTGGAGAGCTATAGCTCAAAAAACGATATTTTTAAAATTTTTTAAAAAATATATGTTATTAAGGATCACCTATACTACTTAAGTTTAAATTTTCAGGATGAAGACTTCATTGGAACTTTTAATATTAATAGAAACATAATGACAGGGAAGAAAAAGTGGTGTTTTTCCCCTTACAGAAAAAAACAATTTATTTGGTCTTTGAGATTTCACTTTTCTGAATGTTTTTGACGTGCTGAGTCCAAATATGACCTTTGAACTGGCCTATCGCAATTAATTTTCGAGATATCTGCACATTAATGTGTGAAAATTGCTAAAATGCTATTGCTGTGTTTTTTTGAACATTTAGGTGCTTATATCTTGAAAAGTAATAGCGATAGGACAGTTCAAAGGTCATACTTGGACTCAGCACGTCAAGAACATTCAGAAAATTTTTTTTTTTTTTTGTAAGGGAAATTACACCGATTTTTCTTTCCTGTCACAATGTTTCTATTAATATAAAAAGTTCCAATGAAGTCTCCAGTCTGAAAATTTAAACTAAAGTAGTATGGGTAATTCTTAACAACATATATTTTTTCCAAAATTTTAAAAATATCGTTTTTTGAGATATAGCTCTCCAAAAATTAAGGTTAAAACCAATGACCTTTGACCTTTTTCAAAAAAAATCCTGAGGAATGCCATTTTAAAGGCTGTCTCATTACCTATTATTTGGAACCTGAATGAGACCTGTATTGTTATTACTTTTCGAGTTATCTTTATTTATCTCAGAACACTTTTGCCAAATATATACGATTTTGTTAATTTTCAACACCGCATATCTCGAATTTTAACTACAATTTCAGTTGTTTTGATATGAAAAAACAATAATTTTTTTGTAGTTGTTTTTAAAAATTAATAAAACAAAATTACTACATTGTAGTAACAGTTGTTTTATGTAGTTGTTTTTAGTCTATAAAAAAAATTGTATTTTTCTAGAAATGTTTAGAAAATCGGATTTGTTGAACGAGTTGGAAGTGCACCCCACACTTCCAACTTGTTCAACAAATTCGCAGGAACTATTACCAAATAAATAATACCTAAATTAATTTAATTACAAATTATAAAATGTTATAAAAATATTTGTTTGTTTTTTAAACAATTTTACCATTTTTAACGTTTTAGAAGATTTTTTGTTAAAAAAAAAGACAATTTGAGTAACATTAAAAACAACTGTAATTTGAAGTTGTTTTACCGTTTTCTGTAGTTGTTCATCTATAACAACCCAATTTTTTGGTTGATTTTATCGTAAAATGTAGTAGACGTCTGAATAACAACTAATGTAGTTGTTTTAACTGTCGTTAGTAGTGGAATCTGCTGTCATAATTTTTTTTTTCGCAAAACATGTTGTAACAGAAGTATTGCTCAATTATAATAGCATAAAGAGCAGAGCAACATGATTTGCGAAAGTGTATTTCTGAATACAGTGGAAACCAGTGTTGGTATTTGAGAATTTTCAATTAGTGCCAAGTTGAAGGCTAAAAAGGGCCAAAATAGGGTGAAAAGGGCCAACAAAATTTTTTTTAAATTTTTTATTTTTTAGTTGTTTTTTACACACTTTTTTTATAAATGACGGTTTTGAAAGTAAAATCATCTCTGCGGGAAAGGTGACCAGTCGAGGACCGGGCATAGTGTTTTTTTGTACAAAAAGGACCTGTCAATAATTAACACCTTATTATATATTCCAGGACTTGTGTCGAACTGATCTTTCAGATCTCCGGACACATTTTTACTGGTCTTAAAACTAGTATTCCATGACCAGTTCGCGTGGAATAAGTCATGGAATAGGTAGGATAGGGTCAATTTTTCCTGTAGGACCAATCAATTTCCCTCAGGGATTAAACACTTCAAAATCTTAATTTAAAGGAAACAGAAACTTACATTGTTGTAAGGGGGATCAACTGATAATTTTTTCGTGTTTGTAATACATAATTAAATTTTAGTACGAATATTTTTATTTTAAATACATTTTGACAATATTTGGAGAGAATAAAAAAGGGCCAAAACTGTTATTTGTGGTGCCACTGGCCATTCAATAGTGCCAAAAATGGCACTATTGTGCCACATTTCCCAACCGTGGTGGAAACATAATATTTAGACTCCGGACTAAAAATAAATATATATTGAGGGCCTATCTATAGCCCTGTTTTCGCATAACCGTATATACGCTTACCCATACAAATTTTAAATTATCCACGCTTATTTTTAACTTGTATAAGCCCTGTTTTCGCATAACCGTATATACGCTTACCCATACAAATTTTAAATTATCCACGCTTATTTTTAACTTGTATAAATATCGGCGTTAAAATGAAGCGTCGATAAAAAGTGATGCCAAGTTCACATTTTTATTGAAATATCAAAGACACAACCCTTTTTCTTTGTTAATAGCAAATACACAAACCTTTTTCACAGAAGTGATGCCAAGTAAATTTTGTTAAACGTGGATGCGTTTTCAGTTAATCGGTTAATGTTAACATGTATACGGTTATGCGAAAACAGGGCTATAATTACAAGTTAATTACAAGTTAAAGTGATGCCAAGTTAACATTTTTATTGAAATTTCAAAGACACAAACCTTTTTCTTTGTTAATAGCAAATACACAAACCTTTTTCACAGAAGTGATGCCAAGTAAATTTTGTTAAACGTGGATGCGTTTTCGGTTAATCGGTTAATGTTAACATATATACGGCTATGCGAAAACAGGGCTTATATTTAAAAGCCTCTATCTTCCATTTTCACGAAAATTACTTTTTGATGGCAATATATTCAGTAAAACGGCCCTCATCTATTATGGCGTTCACACTTGCTGTTTTGACGTGTTCAAGAGTGAGATGTTTAAAAAAGTCTTTGTTCTGTGTCAATTACGTTTTTATTCTGCTACTGGTGTTTTGTTGAACAACGTGTTTAAGGTCGCTAGTGTGAATGCCATGGGGTAAAATTTAGAACAAAAATATTTTTTTTTTGGCTATTTTATTTGCATTTTTGGTTTTCTCTATCTCTAACACAAATAATTTTTTTGAATGCAAAACCCTCTATCTTTTTAAATAATTAATTTATAAATATTTTTTTTAATAATTCCATCATGCATTACATGTTTTTATACTAAATTTTGCATACTGAACATGAATTTGTCAACTAAATTCCAGAACCACGATTTTGGTCCACTGATGCTAATTTTTTCTGAAAATTCTTGTTTGACTTTTTTGAAAAGCTCAAAATTTGGATGTCTTGTGTATACTATGAAACAAAAATTTGAATCTTAAAAATAGCGATGCTGATCAGTAGGGATGAGATTTCCATGCAAATGCATGTTTTTTGTCGATAGTCTAAAATCGATATCGACCAATTATCTTTCCGAATCAAGAAATTTTCGTTAAAATGGCATCGATTTGTTTTTGCATATTTTGGTGAAAATGCATAAATCTGCATATTTTGGTTTTAAATGCATATTTTGTGCATATTTCCAACTTTTAAGTGCATATTTTTGCATATTTTGGCATAAATTAGCAAAACACAAATTTAAATTTATTTGTTTCAAAAACTATTTTAAATTTTAAAAATTTATTTTGGAAATAAGAAAAATTATTTTTTTTTCTTTATATAGAGTTCACACTAGCGACCTTAAACAAGTTGTTTAACAAAACACCAGTAGCAGAATAAAAACGTAATGGACACAGAACAAAGACTTTTTTAAACATCTCACTCTTGAACACTTCAAAACAGCAAGTGTGAACGCCGTATTAATTTGTTTTTTATAGATTGTCTTAAGTTCTAAAAACTCTTGCTTGTATAAAGTTTTGAATGTTACTATTTAAACCCGGCGTTACTTTTTGCTTTTTAAGAAGATTTTCCTATTAAAACAAGATTTTTTTTTGCGCACATTTTATTTTTTAGTGCATATTTTTAGGTTTTTTAGTGCATATATTGAGTTTTTTAGCACATATTTTAAGCGCATATTTTCGATTTTTTAGTGCATGAAAATCTCATCCCTGGGTCATTATTAGTGAAATCAATCATGAATATTTTCGTCCCCCTCCGATATTGATGAAATTTGGTTAAGTTCTTACACTACGTAAAAAACTAACAAATGCAAATTTTCAGCCCTCTAAGTCAACATGGGCCGAAAATACGAAGGGTCAAAATTTCCCCCAAAATCTCCCAGTCGCGACACTTTACACCGTAAAAACTTAATATCGTTGGTTCTATTATAGCTAGAAAGCCCATTTTGGGTTTGTTTTGAAGCTCATAATATGCTCTATAAGACCTACCATAACCAAAAAATTTTCGAAAAAAAATAAGGGTTACCTCCCTTATTTTAAGGTCGTGATAAAGGGAGGAGAAAATGGGGAGGATGGTATCCCCCGATTTTTTTTTACTTGATAATCTTATAGAGAAAGTCCTAAAGAATATATTCTAAAATTTTTAAGTTGGGACAACAATGCGATCACTCAAAATCAAAATTTTTCACAACTTCCCCTTAAATCTCCAAATCGCAACACTCTTCAACCTTAAAAATTTAATATCATAAGTGCTATTGTAGCTACAGAGCCCATTTTTGTTTGTTTTAAAGCTTATAGTACGCTCTACAATACCTACCTTAACCAAAAAATTTTAGAAAAAAAGGAAGGGTGCCCCCCTTATTTAAAGGTCGTGACAAAGGGTGGAGGAAATGGGGGGAAAGTATCCCCTGAGTTTTTTTTTACTTGGTATTCTCAAAGTGCAAGTCCTAATGAACATATCCTAAAATTTTTATGTTGGGACAACAATCAGATCGACCAAAATCAAAATTTTTCACAATTTCCCTTAAAATCTCCAAATCGCGACACTCTTGCACATTACAATTTTAATATCGTGGACTGTATTGTAGCTACAGAGTCCATTTTTGGATTGTTTTAAAGCTTCTAATATAGGGCATATACAATATTACTATCACAAAAAAAAAAAAAAAACAAGTAAGAAAATTATAGTCGGTCAAGACCGACCATATAATACCCTACACCAGAGTTTCCCGGAAAATGGGTCCCAAGTTCAAACATGGACTAAATAGATCTATATTTTGTAAAATCTTTAATAAGTGTAAAAAGCACTCACTAATCAAATTTGAGTAGAATAGGCTTCTTTTTGTTGACAATAAATCGGTTCAACTGAATATCGGCCGAAACTTTCACTTGGGGCCTGAGTCCAAAAATGGTCCGATGGTAATCAGATTTGATAAGGTTATTAAAGTACGCGTTTAACATACACAAACAGAATTTTAATTAAATATTTTCTATTTTCATGAAATTTGAGAGATTTATGTGAAAATCGGGAAGGTGGTTTGTATGGGGGCTACAAGAAGAACTGGTCCGAATTTTTTAAAACTCGGAATGGTGATTTGTGTCGATAAAACATGATTACCAGCCAAATTTCGAAAATATACCTATTAAAATGCGGCTATTAGAGTCATTTGAGCCAAAACTAAAGAGGACCTTTGTATGGGGGCTAGGTCTAAATATGGACCGATTTTTTCCAATTTCAATAGGCTTCGTCCTTGGGCCAAAAGAGGCTTAAGTTTCAAATTTCAAGTCAATTGATTAAGAATTGCGACCTGTATCGTGTTTACACCGTTTACATGGACAGACAGACAGACAGACAGACAGACAGACGGACGGACGGACGGACAGACGGACGGACGGACGGACATCGCTAAATCGACTCAAAAAGTGATTCTAAGTCGATCGGTATACTTTAAAGTGGGTCTAGGACCAATATTTCGGGTAGTTACAAACATCAGCACAAACTCATTATACCCTGTACCACAGTGTGGTGTAGGGTATAATGAAGGGTGCCTCTTGTATTAAAAGATCGTGGCAAGGGGTGGGGGAAATTGGGGGACAGTATCCCCCAATTTTTTTTCATCTTGTTTTTTTTTAAAAGAGTAAGTTCTAGAGAGCATATACTGAAATTTTTATCTTGGGAGTCCAATGGGAGGCGCAAGAATGTCGCGATTTGTTGATTTTGGGGGAAAATTTTTAAAAATTTTGATTTTTGTCGACCCCATTGTTGTCCCAACATAAAAATTGTAGACTATGTTCATTAGGACTTGCACTTTGAGAATACCAAGTAAAAAAAAAATCGGGGGATACTTTCCCCATTTCCTCCACCCTTTGCCACGACCTTCAAATAAGGGGGGCACCAATTCCTTTTTTTGGAAATTTTTTTGGTTTTTGTATGTCTTGTAGAGCGTATTATAAGCTTTAAAACAAAAAAAAATGGGCTCTGTAGCTACAAAAGCACTTATGATATAAAATTTTTAATGTTAAAGAGTGTTGGGATTTTGAGATTTTGGGGAAAATTGTGAAAAATTTTGATTTTGAGCGATCCCATTGTTGTCCCAACATAAAAATTTTAGAATATATTCTTTAGGACTTTCTCTCAAAGATTAGCAAGTAAAAAAAAAATCGGGGGATACCATCCTCCCCATTTTCTCCTCCGTATATCACGACCTTAAAATAAGGGAGGTAACCCTTATTTTTTTCGAAAATTTTTTGGTTATGGTAAGTATTGTAGAGCATATTATGAGCTTCAAAACAAGCCAAAAATGGGCTTTCTAGCTAAAATAGAACCAACGATATTAAGTTTTTTCATTGCAAAGTGTCGCGACTGGGAGATTTTGGGGGAAATTTTGACCCTCCGTGTTTTCGCCCACTGTTTACTTAGAGGGCTGAAAATAAGTGTGTGTCAGTTTATCACTTAGTGTTCCAACTAAACCAAATTTCATCAAAATCGGAGGGGGTCACGAAAATTTTTAGCTATTTTTGATTGATTTCACTAAGACTGACCCCCCTACTGATCAGCATCTGTGGACCAAAATCTCGTTTTTAATTTTTTTACATAACATACTCATACAGTTTGTCAACTTTTGAGATGAATTCAAAAAAATAATTTTTGTCTGAAAAATCAGCACCTGTGGACCAAAACCGCGATTTCGAAAGCTGTTATCATCAATAAATCACGTTCAAAATTTACCGATGTCCATTTTTATTTAAATGCAAAACACTCTATCTGATCATTTTCGTTCATGTACTTGATATTTTTGAGAAACAAACCCCTCTATCTATCATTAAATCCAAATATGTAGTACAAAATTTTAAAAACGAATTATATGTGAGATTCAGTAGTTGATTTAAAAAATATTGTAGAATATCGAATTTTAATTACTCTAACAATACGCGAAATAAATAGTTTTTTGGCTCTCTTGAAAAGTTGTGTTTTTTTAGATAGATGGTTTTGAATATAGGCCCTCGATATGTAGGTCTATTAGACCTACAATGAAATTTTTAAAATGATTTTTGGTGAACATTTTGTAAAAAAAAAAAAAAAACTTTGATCGGACTTAGCTCAAATTAATTTTAAATTAAAGTCTGTCTCAAGCTCTATTAAAGGGCCAAGGAAAAGAAATTTTGAGATTTTTTTTTTTAATTTCTTGAGCATAGGAAAACCCGTCATTTATTGCAAATTTCGAATAGCCATATCTCTAAAAACGGTTGAACGATTTTATTTTTAATTTTTTTATATTCAAAATTAATAAATATGATGTGTAGCAAGACATATATTTTTTATACCCTCCAACCACAGTATGAGGGTATACTCACTTTGTCATTCCGTGTGTAACGCATTGAAATATCGGTCTAGGACCCCATAAAGTATATATAATATTGATCAGTGATCGATTCTAAGACATTCTAGCGATGTCCGTTTGTCCGTCTGTCCGTCTGTAGAGGACACGATACAGTCCAAAATAAAAGAGCTGGGCTTTCGCAGTTTGGCACGAATATGTCTTATACTCCTAGGCAGGTTAAGTTCGGAAATGGGCAAAATCGGACCAAGGGCAAAAAAGTTCCCCCTTGGAGAACCAACCTCTGAAAAACTGTATTTTTTGCAGGGTTTTTTGTACTTTTTTTAAGCAAATGCAACATTTTTATGTCAGAGGAAGCTCAAAACCCTGCATGTGTACCCAGCGGATAAAAAAAATATTTAAAAAAATGACCCGCCCCTTTTGTGGGCATGGATATATAAAATGTATTTAATAATGATTAATTGAATTAAATAATTGGAAGAATCATAATAAATCCATTTGCTAACATCTATCGCAAGGGGAAGGTGTCTCCCAATGTCTCTCACTAAACCCCCAAACCCCGCCCCCCCCTCACAAAAAAAGACGCCCCTGAAATTTTTTTTTTACATTTTGGAGGGTATAATAGATTTGGCACAGCCGAATTTAACACTCACTTGTTTAATTTCAAAAATCCAATACTTTGATCGCAGGACGCAACGGGTTAATTTAATCCGATTGCATCAAGATTGTAACACATTACTTTTACATAGGTCTAGTAAAATAGAAATTTGCTCGGACACTTTGGAAAATTAAAAGTTAAAGAAAAAATGTCACTGTACAATGTGGTGTAAAATGAAAACGACAAAAGCTCAATAATCTCAACATTGCAGCATTGAAAGAAAATGAAAACTTAATATTTACATGGACCTATTTCCATTTAAGGAAATAGTTTCTTGACTTTTTTTGGGCAAAACATGTAATGATAACATTTTTATGTTATTAATTGGTAATTATTTTTTATATTTACAGAGTTTTAATCAACAATTATGTCGAATAGTTTACGTCCTCTAAAAATCACCATAGTTGGTGATGGTATGGTGGGAAAAACATGTCTTCTGATAACCTACACACAAAATGAATTTCCTGAAGAATATATACCCACAGTTTTCGATAATCATGCCTGCACCATAACTGTAGATGATAAGGAATATAGTTTAACATTATGGGATACAGCGGGACAAGAGGATTATGAAAGATTACGACCATTAAGTTATCCAAATGTAAGTAATTTTGGGTTTTGAATTTAAAATGTTATAAATTTCTACTTATTTAATTTTGATTTCTTCTATTACAGACAAGTTGTTTTCTTTTATGTTATTCCATCAGTAGTAGAGCTTCATTTGAAAATATAAAAAGTAAATGGTGGCCTGAAATTCGTCACTTTTCCAATAACGTACCAGTGGTGTTGGTGGGCACAAAATTAGATTTACGTATTGCCAATTCCGAAAAGTTTGTGACAACAGCTGAGGGACGTCGCTTGAAAAAAGAAATTCATGCCCACTCTTTGGTAGAATGTTCAGCCAAGAAAAAGATTCACTTACAAAATGTTTTCGAAGAAGCTATAAGAGCTGTGGAAAAGAAACCTAAATCGAAGCCCCAGTGTTGTTTTCTGTAGTGGAATTTATAATGTGGGAGATCTGCTTGGCAGAAGAGTATGTTACAAAAGTATTTATTTTAATACTTTAGTTTTAATAATTAAATTTATATATTTTAAATTAAACATTTATGTAATTATTTCCTTTCTATTAGGGAAACTTAAAGTTTCTAATAATTTGTTTTTTTTTTTTTTTTTTTTGTATTTTGTATTATTTCGATAAAAGTTATTTTATACTTTTAATTAATTTTCTTTTATAATTTAAGTGTTAATTATGCCTAAATATTTTTATTAAACTTCAGCAAATTTATATTGAGATTTAAGTTTTCTTTTCCGTTTCAAAAATGATGTTTTTCTTTTCTATTAATTTGACCAAAGTTTTTAATGTTCATGTTAAAATGTGCATTTTTTTTAAGTTTATGCAAAATTTATAATTTATATTATTTTATTTGTATAAAAAAAAAAAATTCAAAACAAACAAAAAATTTAAATAATTATATATCTTTATATTAAATAAGCAACTAATTTGTATGAGTGTATATTTTAACGGTCCTATTCATAATAAACAAAATTCCCTGTCAACTATGTATAACCTAAATTGTAAATATTTAGAAATGCAGTCGATTTTTTTATGATTAGGATCATTAATATACAATATATGTATGTATTTATAATATTATAAATAAACCTAGTCATATAAAAAATCTGTATTTTTATTTAAGCCAAATTTTAAGGCGGACCGATTCCTTAAACTTTTTTTAAAACATACCATAAAATTTTCAGTTTTGGTTCCTTGAATAGAATTCCCACCGAAAGATGTCTTAATATTGGATTAGCTGTAAAATGGTTTCCTTTTTTTGAAGAACTAAACCAAGATCTAAAAAACTCAGTTTCCTCACTTACGGCTAAAAACTGTTTTATATAGCATTCACACTTGCGACCTTAAACAAGTTGTTCAACAAAACACCAGTAACAGAGTAAAAACGTAATGGATACAGAACAAAGACTTTTTAAACATCTCACTCTTAAGCACTTCAAAACAGCAAGTGTGAACGCCGAATTAGCAAAATTTTTTTTGTTTCAATCAGTTAATTTACTGTATTAGCATAAAGAAATTGCTAAAAATATTTTCTTAAAAATTTGGATTTTTAAAATTTAAAATAAATGTCTTGCGACAGACACATCATATTTATTATTTTTTTTGCGCTGACTACGAATATCAAACAAAATTAAAATCGGTGAACCAGTTTTTGAGATATCGCTATTTAAAATTTGCCAAAAAATGGCGGTTTTTCCTACATTCAAGAAATTAGAGAAAAAAAGTCCCAAAATGTCATTTCCTTGAACCTTTCATAGAGCTTTAGACAATCTTTCATTTAAACTTAATTTAAGCCAAATCCGAACATTTCAATCAGTGGCGCCCTTCGATCAAAGTTTTGGATTTTTGGAAAAATTTAGATTCTTTTTTTTTAAATTAATAAATAAAAAATATCTTGCGATACAATAGTCTTGTTTTTTATAGAACGGATTAAGATTAGGATTAACTTTATTTTGTTAAAAAATGGGTCAAATCAAGTTCAGAAATTGTTATTATAAATTTTTTCTGAATCTACTCACAATTAAACAGGAAAAAAAAATTAAGCGTTGTCCAAAATGTAAAGTGGTATTAATACATCCGATTTAATACTAGAATATAGCTAAATTTATTTTTCATTCTTTACATTTTAAATTTAGCTTACTTATGTTTTTATTTTATTATTCTTATAGGAAGGATGTAGATTCAGAAAAAAATTTAAATTTAAGATTTCAGAAAAAAAAAACATTTTTTTTATAAAATAAAGTTTATCCTAATCTTAATGCAAAAAACAAGGCAAATATTTCATTAATTTTGGCATGTTAAGTATCAAAAATTTCTGAAATCGGTCCAGCGGTTATCGAGATATTGCCAATTGAAATTTGTCAAAAATTGCGGTTTCCCTACGTTCAAGAAACTTTTTAAAAGTTTTTTTTTCACTGACTATTTTATAGCGCTTGAGAGAGTAAATTTAACCCATGGCGCCCTTCGATCAAAGTTTAGAGTTTTTGCTGAAAATTTTATAAAAAAAAAAACAACTTTGTTTGAAGGGCGTTTGAAGGGAGTTAAAATGATCGGATTCGGCTCAAATTAATTTTAAATGAAAGTTAGTCTCAAGCTCTATGAAAGTGTCAAGGGAAAATTTAAAATTAAAATTTAAAAAAAAAATCTTGAACGTAGGAAAAAACTTAATTTTTTGCAAATTTCAAATTGCGATATCTCAAAAACCGTTTGACCGATTTTATTTTTTTTTATATTCGTGCTTAGCGCATCAAAATAATAAAGAATTTTTTTTTATTTTTTAATTTTTAATTTTTAATAATCCAAAACTTTGATTGCCGGACGGCACGGGTTATATTAATTCGATTGGCCTCAATTTTTTACCACATTACTTTTAGATGTAGTAGAATATAAATAGCATAAAGAATTATCTTGAAACATGTTCTTAAATGCAAGTGACAGGCTTTTATAGTTTTTTCAGTACTTTTTTAAACATATAAAACATTGTTATAGCAGCAGTTCATACAGCTGCACTTGGACCAAGGGGGTTATGAATTTGTTGACAATTGACGATTATCAAGTTACATAATTAGCCCCCTGGCTGTTTTCTATGACCAATATTTATTAATAACCTGGGGGGCTAATAATGCAATACCGTGTTTTAACGTTTGGTCCAATTCATAAAAATTTGTTTTTTTTTTTTTTTTGTTAAAACTATTTTTCCTGCTCCACGGTAAATTTTTAAAATAAAAAACCGTTACAATAAAATACAAAATGATTTCACAGCAATCATATTTAATATGTATGCTAAACAGTTTGAAATGCTTTGGATTTTTGACCATAATCTATTACATTAGTTTTGACAGTAAAGAAAAACATGAAGCATTCACAACTTTTTTTGTTTACTGTAAACAGTTTACGCCAAGGAATTTTTTTTTACAAATTTATCATGAAAATATTGTAAAAATGTCTACTGAAAAAGAAAAATTAGAAAAAACTAAAATCAATACACAAGTTAAACATGTGCCCAAAGATGCTCAGGTCATAATGTCCATACTAAAAGATTTGGGCATACAGGAATATGAACCCAGAGTAATTAATCAGTTGTTGGAGTTTACATATCGTGAGTATATTTCAAAGATAGAATAAACAAGGAAAATTCTAACGAATTATATATCTTACAAAAGGCTATGTGACTTGTATACTGGATGATGCTAAAGTGTTTGCTAATCATGCCCGCAAGAAAACTATAGATTTGGATGATGTTAAATTAGCCACCGAAGTGGTGTTGGATAAGGCTTTTACTTGTCCACCACCTAGACATGTAAGGAAACTTTTGGTATTTAAAATAGAACATTGTATTAAACATTAAACGTTTCTAGATTATTTCAAAATTAGCTGAAGTCCGAAATGCTATGCCTTTGCCGGCTATTAAACCTCACTGTGGTTTACGCTTACCACCCGATCGTTATTGTCTATCGGCCTGTAATTATAAACTCAGAGCTGCTACTCAAGCAAAGAAAATGACTAAATCTGCTTTGGATGGTAGAACTACCATTAAGACACAAATTAAAGGCGCACCTGCAGCAATTGCCGGCAGTGCTAGTAGTTCGGCGGCTAAACGCCAGACAGTTTTAACACCGAAAACTCAAGTTGTTACTATACCTAAACCGGTCATCAAATTTACTACCACCGCTAAAGCTGTAACAGTAGATAGTAAACAAGGTATAATTGGTGCTGGTGGTAGTCAAGATTCAACTGGAGATGTTGTAAAAATGGAAGTAGATTCAGATAATACAGCTATTGGTGCAATATCAACTACCTCATCAGGATTGACGGTTTCTTCTGGCGGTGGTACCGGTGGCGGTGTTAAACGAGAACGTGATGAAGATGAATTTGAAGTCGTACCTTAGTCATTAGGAAATATATTCTGTTCTAAAAAAAGTGTATTCTCAAGTTTTCACATTTATTTTAATAAATTGGTAATTACGTTACTGAGATTATTAAAAACTTTTTTTGGGAAATGTTAATTGTGAATTTATTTTATTTGGAAATTTGACATCTATTACTTACCCTTAATATAATTACAACAAGTAGAAAATAGTTAAATTCTACCTTGTCGAACCTATTGACATCCTCCACAATGTTAAAAAAAAAATATTAAGATTGTTTTGCAAAAAAAAATTGTGAAATAAAATTTTCGACAACAAATATTTTAATTGAAAAAAAAAAAAAGGGCATTTTGATCTGTGTGACATATCACGTGAAGCATCGAGACGCAGTCACTTTTCCTGCAGGGTAGAGATGGAATGCATTCCATTGCGAATGCAATCGATTTTCTTTTCATTCAATTTAAAAAATCGAATGACTTATTCATTCATTGCATAAAAAACTTTAAAAAACTAACTAAGATAGAGCAAAACGGAGCAAACTTTTCGTCCATATCGCCGACACTCTTCACATGTATTGACTAAATGGGCCCTAATTTTGTACCTAAAAAAATTGGCATTCCCAAAAATTTTTAAATGCAAATATCTCGCTAAATACTGCCGACACGACAAAAAATCCAAAATCATTTTTGTACCTCTTGTCTTTTATAATATGACCGCCAAATAACAGAAAGCTCTTCGAGTTACCGTTTTTTAGTTACGCAGTTTTTAAAATTCTCAAGACCCTATTAGGCCCCTAAATTTCTGTATCTTGAAAATTAAAAGGTAGACATACTGGTATGTGATGAAAATCGAACGATTTCAGTTTCGATCGATTTCATTAAAAATCCAAATTTGAAAAGTGAACAGAAAAGCCAAAATAACCTGAAATTGTTTTTAAAGGCTTGAGTATAATCAAATAAATGAATTAATACAATTGTATCTTATTTTACTTATAAATATTTCAAAATCATGGAGATTGAAAATTAAAAAACGATAGATTTGAAATCGAACGATTTTCATCACATGGGGGATAGACTTTGATCAAAAATTTTTATCCGTTTTGAACTACTTTGCTTTTTTTTTTTTGAGATACTGGAATTACAGGGCCCTGAAGGGTCTTGAGAATTAAAAAACTGGATAACTAAAAACACATTACTCGGAGGGCTTTCAGGTATTTGGGGGTCGTGTTCTGCGAGTTAAGAGCTACAAAATTCCTTTCAGACTTTTTGTCATGTAGGCAGTTAAATACTGTGTGATATGTGCATTTTAAAAATTTTGGGGAATATCAATTTTTTTGGATTCAAAATTAGGGCCTATTAGGGTCATCACATGTAAAGAGGGTTGGCGATACTATGGACCAAAATTTGGCTCAGTTTTGCTCTATCTATTTAAAAAATCAATTACATTCGCAGTGGAATAAAAAAAAATCGAATGCATTTGATTTTTCTTAATCCAATGAACAAGAAATCGAATGCATTAATTTTTCCATTCAATCGAATGCAATCCAAGGACTGCATTTAATGTTGATTTAAAAAATCGAATGCATTCACTGACTATGAAAATTGAATAGATTTTTTTGAAAATTCATTCGAAAAGGACTTCATTCTTCGAAGCTCTGAACTCATGAAATGAAAATCAGCCATACTCACACGTGATTCACGTGAATCTACTGTTTATGTTGTTCCAGACCGATATTACGAAGAGTTAAAAAATGTCAAAAATGGTCATATTTGGTAGCAAATTAAATTGCTTTAATCTCTTAATAAATATTACCTTTACAATATCTGTTGTTGATCTTGGAAATTTTGAATATTGTGGAATTCTTGAAATGAGAAAGCATCCATTAAAATTTGTAGGCTAAAATTTGTTTTGAAGAATTGTGTTGTTTTTTGTTTGCAATATTTTATATTAAATCTTAAATTGAAGTGGCAGTATTTTAACATTTTGTATTGTATTTAAGTTATTTATCTTTTAAGGCCAAGATAATAGCACAACCCAAATCCATAATTTGTAAATACTCTGAGCCACCATCTTGTAAACGGAAGGAAGACTCCTAAAAAGAGAAAGACAATAAATTGATTTACATATGCATATATTTATTTTTTTCTTACCCCCAATTTATCACAAATACGAGCTTTTTGCATATCTGTTAAAAATTGACATCTTAGAATATATTCATTAAATTGTTCCAACATTTGACCAATACTGTAAGCCTCGTAGCCAATGTTACGAACAAATTCCTCTAATTTCGAATAGTTGCCGGAACGACAAACTTCCAAATATTCGTGTAAATATGATTCGGGTATAATGCCAGACATTTCCGTTAAATCGGATATTTGTATTTTATGTTGGGCACCCTTCAGACGATAGCAGGACTGTAAAGTGGTAATGGCACGTCTCATATCGCCGCCGGAAATGTCTACTATCGATTTAAATGCATCCTCATCTATGGTAACACCTTCCAAATCGCAAATATGTTTGAGGCGTTCTATAATTTGTTTTTCACCTAAGGGTTTAAATCTAAATTTGGTACATCTTGAGGTAATGGGTTCTATGATACGAGAAACGTAATTGCAAACTAAACAAAATCTAGTACTACGACTCTCCTTTTCCATGGTTCTTCTTAAGGCCGCCTGGGCTGCATGGGTCATAGAATCGGCCTCATCGAGAATGATAATTTTGAATGGTGGACAAGGTGTACCATCCGGTCGGGTGCCACTTGCTGTTAATTGTGCAAAATTCTTAATTTTTGTTCTAACCACATTAATGCCACGTTCATCGGAAGCATTTAACTCCAAAATTCTTTGCCGGTACATATCACCAAAAATTTGTCTAGCAGCAGCTAATATGGTACTAGTTTTACCAGTTCCAGGAGGACCATATAGCAACATATTTGGAAGGTCGGAACCTTCAACACATTTACGTAAAACGGCAACTACTTCACCCTGTTCAACAACATCGTCCACACTTTTTGGACGACTATAAGCAGACAAATATAAGAATCCACAGATAAATAAAATTTTTGCAACATATTCAAATTAGGTACTCACTATTTTTCTACCCAAGGCGCTGGTGGTTTTCTACGTTCTCCAGACTGTTGTCCGGTAGAAGTACTTGCTTGACTTTTATCTGTTGTGGTAGTTTTACCAGTTTTAAGGAAAGCCTGCATTTTGCAACAATTTGATTATTAAATTAATGTTTGGACAATTTGCAATTTGTATTCATTTTTTTTGCGATATAATAAAAGGCGGTTTTTACGGCTTCTGTTATTAATTTCAGTGAATGCTTGTTATAAAAAGAAGCATGTTTTGTTTTTTAATTGTAACAGATTATTATTTTTGATTCGTAATAGATTGTGGCCATAGAAAAAATAGAAGTGTAACAGAGTCGTATTTCGCTTGAGTAATACTGTATACAGACTGGTGTGATTTTAAAATCACTATGTGATTTTCCATTGAACAAAATCACATAGTGATTTACAAAATCATCTCAAATTGTACTTGCATAAAGGAAAATCACAAAATCATCTCAACTTACCATGGTAAGTTCTTGTAGTGTGAACGTAGCCTAAGTATTAGTGACAGCACATTATGTAACCAGAGTCATAGAGTAGTCCAACAAATGGCGTTTGAAAAAGTAGTAAACAAAAACCATATGGTATTGTTTACGAAATTTTATCACAAACCGAAATTCGAGCGAGATGAAAGATACCAGTTTTACAGTGAGAATGCAGATTTTTTTTGTCTCTCTTTGCTTTGCGTTTGAACTTTAGTTTGGCATTGCCAGAATTTTCCAATTATCTTTGGTGATGCCAGATCTACAAAACGGTCGATGGATTACTATGTCACTATGTATGTAACTTTTGACGTTTAATAAAAACAATGCAACATAAAGGAGAACAACAACAAAGCAAAAAACAAAAGAGAAAAAAAAAGTTTTTAAACTATCAATAGTGCGTATTTTCTTTAAAAAAACGTTGAATAAAGCAAAATAAATAATAAATTTAATTAAATGAAAGAAAAATTCCATTTTTTATAAACAAAGAATCTAATTTGATATTAAATACGTGTGAGATGAGGAAGAACAAGCATTTTGCCACCATATTGGAAAATACATCAAATACAACACTGCGTACCTTCTAATCTTTTCTATGATTGTGGCAGAAATATTTAGGGATGCCATGAGTTATTTCTAATTCAAAAGTGAAAATCGCGGGATCCATATGTTTTTTTTTATATTATCTGGCATTTATACCCTATTCACACTTACAGTTTTAAACCGTTTTTAGCAATTATTTTTAGCATTTTCTGTCAATATACTGTAATAGAATAAAGAAAGTGCTAAAAATATTGCTGCTAAAAACGATTTAAAACTGTACGTGTGAATAGGGTATTACATTGCGATCTTATACCCTATTCACACTTACAGTTTTAAATCGTTTTTAGCAATTATTTTTAGCATTTTCTGTCAATAAACTGTAATAGAATAAAGAAGGTGCTAAAAATATTGCTGCTAAAATCGATTTAAAACTGTACGTGTGAATAGGGTATTATACCCTATTCACACTTACAGTTTTAAACCGTTTTTAGCAATTATTTTTTAGCATTTTCTGTCAATATACTATAATAGAATAAAGAAAGTACTAAAAATATTGCTGCTAAAAACGATTTAAAACTGTACGTGTGAATAGGGTATAATACCCTATTCTCACTTAAGGTACCTACAGACGACGCAATATTATGCACAATATTTTTGACGTTTACCCACAAATGGCATACATAAAAATACTGTATAAAATATTGAAGCGAAAAAAATACATGCAGATTGTACATAATATTGAATCGTCTGTAGAGGCCTTTATACCAGTGGTCGGCAGAAAGAGAGGATATGAATGCATTGGTATATGAAAATAAACATGCATGAGTTGGTGTATTTCTCAAACAAAGTGACATCAACATGCTTGTTGTTGTATATTAATGCTCTTAGTTGTGAATTTTGTTGACATTCGTGTTGAATACATGTAAATAGCCGAATGTGTTCGGGATCGATGTGCAATTGATGCCGACCACTGCTTTATACCCTATTTTCTGTCAATATACTGTAATAGCATAAAGAAAGTGCTAAAAATATTGCTGCTAAAAACGGTTTAAAACTTAAAGTGTGAATAGGGTATTATACGGCCTATTCAGTGTTTTGAAGTGTTTAAGAGTGAGATGTTTAAAAAAGTCTTTGTTCCGTGTCCATTACGTTTTTATTCTGCTACTGGTGTTTTGTTAAACAACATGTTTAAGGCCGCTAGTGTGAATGCCATATTACAGTTTAAAACCGTTTTTAGCAAATATTTTTAGCAAAAAATACTGTACGTGTGAATAGGGTATTATACACTTTATACACGCAAAAAAAAAATCTGTGTAAGATTGAGCAATGGTAAAAACTTTTTTCATACCAAAAAAAAAATTTTACCAAATTTTTGCTAATATTATGCTTGTCGCTGTTAAAGTAACATAATTAATTTTTTATGTAAAATAACCAAGTAGCTTGCTCAATAACGCAATGTTAAAGTTAATTTTGCTTTCATCACTTAAAACACCATTCAATAAGAAAAACCAATGGAGTCCCAGACGTATGTTTCGATGAATAACAAATGGAATGATAAAGTGAGTATACCCGCATTCCGAAGACACCAATAAGGTTTAATAGATTTTTAGTTAAAAATTAGTGTTTGGTAATAATTTTATATTTTTACAGGGTACTGCTTAATAAATTGTTGAAGCTATGGAGAATCCTTCACTACAATAAAGAGCGTGGACACCAATCCTGCCTTTAGTTATAAAATTAAAACCTAAAAACCCAAAGCCAAGGGAGTCCATACCTGTATTGATGAGTTACAAATGGAATGACAAAGTAAGTGTTCCTCCTTACCAAGAGACCAATGGGGTTAACCAATTTTTTAAATTAAAAATTTATGTTTTGTAATAATTTTCTATTTTTACAGGATGCTTTTAAATAAATTCGTGAAGCTATAGCGGATCCTTTACTTCAAGAAGAAGCTTAGGCAGCAGCCACTCGAGAAAATTGTACAAAAAGGGTCAGTTGGTCGGTGGTAAATTAAATCCTACACAACATTTATTATATTAATATGGATTTATTCTGTGAAAATTTTAAATTCAACAAATATACAAATTTTTACAAAAATTTATTGAAAATTTATTTTAGCATAAATGTGGTAATTTTTAGCATTATTTTTAGTCAGCTTTTCAAATAATTTTGGTATATTTCACCATATTTCTTTTGGTATATTTTACCAAGTTTTTGCTTAAATAGCGTTAGCATTTTCTTCAAAATTTTTTACATAAGTGTTTTGGCTAAATTACGAAAACTACTTCGTCGGTTGTAGTTTTAGCATATTTTTGGTAAAATTATGCCAGATTTTTGCTCACTCCGACACAAGTTTTTTTTTGCGTGTAGACTTGCGTGATTTTAAAATCACTATGTGCTCAATTCGGGAGTACTCTTTCACCATTCACCTACTTTTTAGAAACTTGATATCCCTTCGAATTTTAAGATTTTTAATATTTTTTCTTGTAATTATTGAAGATATTATCTAGATCTTTAAGTTTAACAAGAAAAAAAATTAAAATCTTGAACTGCTAAAGAATATAAAATTTTTAAAGATTAGGTGAATGGTGAAAGAGTACTCCTGAATTGATCAATATGTGATTTTCCATTGAACAAAATCCCTTTCTTTATTCTATTACAGTATATGGACAGAAGAAGAACATGGTATAATACAGAGTATAATACCCTATTCACACGTACAGCTATAAACCGTTTTTAGCAACAAAATTTTTAGCACTTTCTTTATTCTATTACAATAAATTGACAGAAAATGTTGCTAAAAATGGTTTCTAGCTGTAGGTGCTTAAAACGATTTTTAGCTGTAATACCCCATTCTCACTTCCAGTTAAAAATTGGTTAAAATTTTTTTTTTCGCAATTTCTTTATGCTATTGTGCTCGATTCGGGAATTCTCTTTCAACATTCAACTAATTTTTAAATATTTTATATTCTTTCAAAATTTAAGATTTAAAAATTTTTTTCTTGTAATTATTCAAGATATTAACTATTTCTTGAATTGAAACAATTAAAATTAAATCTTAATACCCTATTCACACTTACAGTTTTATATGGAGTTCACACTAGCGACTTTAAACAAGTTGTTTAACAAAACACCAGTAACAGAATAAAAACGTAATGGATACAGAACAAAGACTTTTTTAAACATCTCACTTTTAAACACTTCAAAACAGCAAGTGTGAACGCCGCATTAAACCGTTTTTAGCAATTATTTATACACGCAAAAAAAAAATCTGTGTCGGAGTGAGCAAAAATCTGGCATAATTTTACCAAAAATATGCTAAAACTACAACCGACGAAGTAGTTTTCGTAATTTAGCCAAAACACTTATGTAAAAAATTTTGAAGAAAATGCTAATGCTATTTAAGCAAAAACTTGGTAAAATATACCAAAAGAAATGTGGTGAAATATACCAAAATTATTAGAAAAGGTGACTAAAAATAATGCTAAAAATTACCCCATTTATGCTAAAATAAATTTTCTATAAATTTTTTGTAAAAATTTGTATATTTGTTGAATTTAAATATTTCACATAATAAATCCATATTAATATAACAAATGTTGTGTAGGATTTTATTTACCACCGACCAACTGATCCTTTATATACAATTTTCTTCAGTGACTGCTGCCTACGCTTTTTCTTGAAGTGAAGGATCCGCTATAGCGTCACGAATTTATTTAATAGCATCCTGTAAAAATAGAAAATTATTACAAAACATATATTTTTAATTTAAAAAACTAGTAAACCCCATTGGTCTTTTGATTAGGAGGAACACTTACTCTGTGATTCCATTTGTAACTCATCAAAACAGGTCTGGACTCCATTGGCTTTGCTATATAAATGAGTGTTTAGGTTTTAATTTTATTACTAAAGGGAGGACTGGTGCCCATGCTCTTTATTGAAGTGAAGGAATCGCCATAGCTTCAAATATTTATTTAGCAGTACCCTGTAAAAATAGAAAATTATTTTAACAAAAAATCTATTAAACCTTATTGGTGTCTTAGGAATAGGGGTATACTCACTTTATCATTCCATTTGTAATTCATTGAAACAAACGTCTGGGACTCCATTGGTTTTGCTAAATGAATGGTGTTTTAAGTTATGACAGCAAAATTAACTTTAGCATTTTTTTTATCTTACATTTATTTATCTTTTAAAAAACTAATTATTTATTTTTATTTACTAATTTATTTTAATTTTATTTATAAATTTCCTTTTTACGTTTTTATAACACAAAAAAAAAAAAAACGAAGCACGCACACAAAAATACAAAATGAAAATGGAGGTCTGTATTTGTTATTTTTTGTTGTTGTTTTCTTTCGATAAATTTTTGTGCAAGTAATTTGCGTTATTGTGCAAGCTACTTGGTTATTTTACATAAAAAATGAATTATGTTACTTTAACATCGACAAGCATAATTTTAGCAAAAATTTGGTAAAAAAATTTTTTTGGTATGAAAAAAGTTTTACAAAGTAGGATTGCTCAATCTTATACTGTATACAGACTGGCGTGATTTTAAAATCACCATGTGATTTTCCTTTGAACAATATCACATAGTGATTTACAAAATCATCTCAAATTGTACTAGCATAAAGAAAAATTGCAAAATCATCTCAACTTACCATGGTAAGTTCTTGTAGTGTGAACATGGCCTTACACAGATTTTTTTTTTGCGTGTAGCATTTTCTGTCAATATACTGTAATAGAATAAAGAAAGTGCTAAAAATATTGCTGCTAAAGCTGCCCATTCACTTGCAATATTATTGTTCAACTTTTCAAATTGTACAATAATATCGCTTGTGTGTATGTAATATTTACGGTTGTGCAATATATTGGAGAATATCAAAACACTTTTGATATTTATTGTACAAACAAGAATACTGCAATATATTTTATCAGTGTGTTGTCTATATTGTACAACTTTTATTATGTTATGTTTATGTTTATATCTTGTACAATATATTGGGTTTAAGTATTGAGCAATTTTATTTGCTGTGTAGGGTAAAACGACAATAATATTGTAAAATATTTTTTTTTTAAGTTGAGCAATTTTATTGCAAGTGAATGGGCAGCTTAAAAACGATTTAAAACTGTACGTGTAAATAGGGTATTACAGTTTTAAACCGTTTTTAGCAATTATTTTTAGCATTTTCTGTCAATATACTGTAATAGAATAAAGAAAGTGCTAAAAATATGGCTGCTAAAAACGGTTTAAAACTGTAAGTGTGAATAGGGTATAAAACGCTTGTATTTTTTTCTGTCAAATAAAAATATTCGTAGTTTTAATAATTTTTGGGATTTCTGGGATATTTTGAAATTTTTTGAAACGAACTATTGAAAGTACCTGGCAGCTCTTTTTCCATTCTGTTAATTTAACATTTTCTGTTAATATATTTTAACGTTTTACAACACTGTGTTTCTCCCACACAGCTGATTGTCAAAATTAATTTTCTCATTTTTAGTGATGTGTCAACAATTTAACAAAAATTTATAGTTTTCTATAAAATTCCTTTACATTTTATAGATTTTAATAAAATTCCTTGAAAAAACTAAATACTCCTGGGCTTATTAGTATCCCAAACAACAATATGGATATAACACATATGTTTAAAGCTGGTGTAATGACTGTAAAACTACAACGTAAAGGTGAATTAGATCCGCAAAGAATATTGCCCAAATCCTCAAACGCCAATGGTCAACGCGATGAGTTTGCCAAACAGGCAAAGGAAGTTTGTAATAAAATAACCACTTTGCGCAATGTTTTAATAGAAAATCGTTCAGCTTACATGAAAATTGGTCAACATTTAAAAAGTGCCGCACAAATGACCGATGAACAGAGGGATCTTATTGATAGGGAGTCGGAAAAGTTTGTTACATTCTATACGCAATACTTGGGACAATTAAGAAATGATTGGCGCAAAGCTAAGAGAAAACCACAACAACGTCAACATATGGAAGCAGTATTGGAGCTGTTAACATCCTATTTGAAGGCTGTGCAAAATATCTATTTGGAACAAAAGAAATATCGTGTACAACATGAATTGGAAACATATAGTTTGCTTAAATTAGCCTCAGATAAAAAGAAAATACCCGTAAGACCAGTGGGAGAGCAAAAAAAACGTAAGATATCGACAGTTTCTTCCACATCCAGTCAAGATTTAGAATTGGATACTGAGAGCAGACATTCGCAGCATTCTTTGAATAATAATATAACTGAAGGTTGGGATTTGGATGATGATGATATCACCGCACCTAGTACATCTAAAACAAATTCACTAAATCAAGCTGACGAATCACTTTCACTACATAATACTTCTTCATCGACAACAACTGATTCTAAGGCACAAGTAGCCATGGATGAAGATATACAAAAGTCCCAACAACTGGTAGATGAAGCCGAAAAATCACTTAGCAAGGAAGATGTACAAATGTTTGAAGAAGAAAATGTACAGCTATATCATGAACTACAGGGTCTATCCGAAGAAGTTGAGGCTATTGAAAAAAATGTTGTTGATATAGCAACTTTACAGGATATTTTTACGGAGAAGGTATAAAGAAATACATTTTTGTTTTTTACACCTAAATTATTTCCTTAAATCTTATTTTTTAGGTGACTTTACAGCAACATCACATTGATCGCATTGTCAATGCCGTGGTTGGAGCTACGGAAAATGTTAAAGATGCCAATGAGCAAATTATGCAGGCCATACAACGTAATGCTGGTCTTCGTGTTTGGTCTTTATTTTTCCTATTGGTCATGTCATTTGCTTTACTATTTTTGGATTGGTACTATGATTAGTTATATGATCTAGAATGAAGTTGACATTTATTTATACAGTAGCTAAAATTCAAATTTTGTTCCAATTTGTGTTAATACTGCAAATATTTTGTGTTTTTTTGTTTTTGATACTGCTTTATTCTTTTAAGTAAATAATAATGTAATAATGTTTTGAAAGATATCAGTTTTTTATATACACCTACACTATATAAATGCAATAAAAAAAAAACTATTCGAATTACGTTTGAGATTTAAGAAAATGTAAGAAAATTAAATATTACATTTATTTTTGTTTAATTGTATAATTGCCCATAGGATCAGGAAGTTTAAATATATTACATGAAAATATTGAAAAGTGTGTGGCTGCTCATAGGCCGCTGTTCCAAAAAATGTAATTCACATAAAAAATGTGAAAATGAAAATTTCCGAATTTTTTTGGTGTCCTAGATTTCACATCACATTTGGTGTCCTAGATTTCACATCTTTTTCGTTTTGTTTCACATAAATAAAATTTGGTGAAAGTAAAACGACTTTGTTCCTTATAATTTTTTAAATTTTAATTATTCAATTTTAACTTCGAATGAAAGCGTGATAAACAAAATACTAAACTTGATTTCATGTGATTCGAAAATTTTCATGTGAATTGAAAAGTTGTGAAAGACAGAACAGAAGCCATACTCTAACCTTCAAGCAATAGAGCGATATGGGACCAAAAACGATTTCGGCAATAATAAAATTTATCATTTTAATAAATATAATGAAAGTAGTATTTTAATAAATGTTGTTTTTTATTTTTAGTACCAAAAGGTACATAAAAATAAAATGTATTTATTCGGCCTTTATATATGTATATATATTCGATTAGAGTTTTATTCTAGTTCGAGGCCCAAAAATATTTCTATTTATGATATTGTCATAATAGAGTATTTCCAATTTATTGCTTTAAAAAAAGTTACTATCTCATAGTATGTCTGTACTGATCAGTTTCATCCCCACTAAAGGAATCTTCAGCAGACTTTAGAGAATCATCGTTGGTCAATCAAACATCAAACCAGACATAATATTTGATACATTTCCCAAGTTATATGAGAAGTACTATTATGAAGGTCCGAAATCTGTTTTCCAACAAAAATAACTCTTCCAAAGCAAAAATTGTATATATTAAATCACCGTCGGTAACTATTAATATATGTGTTGCTGTTATTTTACAATAACAACAGTGCCTAACCAAACAATAGTGTTGGTAGGATAAGTCGTACTAAACTTTGTGTTAAATGTTGTTTTTTATTTTTAGTACCAAAAGGTACATAAAAATAAAATGTATTTATTCGGCCTTTATATATGTGTATATATATTCGATTAGAGTTTTATTCTAGTTCGAGACCCAAAAATATTTCTATTTATGATATTGTCATAATAGAGTATTTCCAATTTATTGCTTTAAAAAAGTTACTATCTCATAGTATGTCTGTACTGATCAGTTTCATCCCCACTAAAGGAATCTTCAGCAGACTTTAGAGAATCATCGTTGGTCAATCAAACATCAAACCAGACATAATATTTGATATATTTCCCAAGTTATATGAGAAGTACTATTATGAAGGTCCGAAATCTGTTTTCCAACAAAAATAACTCTTCCAAAGCAAAAATTGTATATATTAAATCACCGTCGGTAACTATTAATATATGTGTTGCTGTTATGTTACAATAACAACAGTGCCTAACCAAACAATAGTGTTGGTAGGATAAGTCGTACTAAACTTTGTGTTAAATGTTGTTTTTTATTTTTAGTACCAAAAGGTACATAAAAATAAAATGTATTTATTCGGCCTTTATATATGTATATATATTCGATTAGAGTTTTATTCTAGTTCGAGGCCCAAAAATATTTCTATTTATGATATTGTCATAATAGAGTATTTCCAATTTATTGCTTTAAAAAAGTTACTATCTCATAGTATGTCTGTACTGAGTAGTATTTTAATGATATCGCCGTTCTATTATTTGTAGGAAATTTCGGAAAGCAACTATTTATTTCAATTCAAACCAAAAATGTATTTAACAATAAAAAATAAATATCAAGAGAATACAAATTTGGCCGAAAACTGCGGAAATATTGTCCAGACAAATTTTAAAAATTCAGCGAAAGTTAAAGAAATTTTTTTTTCAACTGAACTCAAATGTTTTTAGTTCTTAAAACTGAATAAATTGGAGCGGGACAAACAAAATACAATTTTTTTGTCCCTCCTCTTTATGAGGGCTTGGCAAAATTAGTTTAAATAATGATAAATTTATATTTCTTAACTGAATTAGCAGGGTATAAAGGTTATTGAGAATTCGGCACATCCGAATTTAATACCCCGCACAGTGGGAGATTTGGCAAATTTTTTTGGAGTAATTCAGCCAATCAGTAATTATTGGACCGATTGCCATGAAATTTGATATAGTCATAGCTAATGTATTTTCGAGCTTAAGTTTGAAATTTAGAGCCCAGCGCACAGTGGACCAAATACTTAATCTAGCCAGCAAGAGGGTGTAATTCGACATTTAAAAGCACCTAGAAACATTAAATTTGAAATGCAACTGGAAAATTCAATGTGCTACTATATCGTTAAATTGTGGGCGGTATTTGGAGGGGCGTGACACTCATAGCATCTTTGTCAAAATAAATTTTATTTTGTTTAATAAAATATAAGTAAAGTAGAGATAAAATTAAGTAGAAAAAATACGTAAAAAAAATCTTAAACAATTTTGAGTAAAAAAATTTTTTTTTTATCCTGTTCACTCAAAAATTTTGGGTGAACATTTTTTCTGAGTGTAAAAATTTTTTTGAGTTTAAAAATTTTTAAGAGTGTCAAAAATGCTCTGTAAAATATTTTTGTGGCTCACCAATGTCTTTAAAAGCGTGTTAAATGTTTTTTACGACACTTGAATTTAAGGTGAAACCAACCTGAAATTCACGGATTTGCTCATAACTTCTGAACCACTGCACCGATTTCGCTGAAATTCAATACCAACATGACTAGGAAAATTGCAAATACGTTTGCGAAGTTTCATTAGCCTTAGAGTTTCCCCTATCTCCACACCTTTTTTAGGGGGCTCCCACACAAAATGACATTTTAATGAAATTAGCTCCCATCTCTCTAACTGTCCCAAAGATTCCCCCAGAAAAGTCAAATATATAACATAACCGCAATATTTTTTAGCCCCAATACTTTTTTCAAAACATATCTACCCTCTATCTTCAATCCTTAAGGTGGTCCCCAAACATTTTTTTGTATTTTTTATAAACTTGTTTTAAAAATCAGATCCTTCTGCTTCCATGGTGTCTTCTAGAGTTGCAAAATGTAAGAGCGACCTCAGTTTTTGGCCACCAAAATTTTTCTAGAAAAAACCAACCCCCTATCTCCACTTCCTAAGATAGCTTCCATACAAAAGTTCCATTTTTATAAAAATCAAGCGAAATTTTAAGACATTTTTGTTTTTAGGCACAACGTTTTGAAATTTTGTATTTAAATAGTTCTTACTAATAGAAATGTGATAGAAAACAAAAGTTATAAGATTTGATGCATTAAATCCCCCAATTCCCAATTTCCTTTCTCAAAATTTCCAAAAATATGATTTTTTGCAATTTTTGCTTACACGCCCACAATAAAGGCGGTGTTAAAAATTCCCGCATGGTGTAAATTAATTACATGGTAGAGCCTCCACACCTGCCCTTAAAGGCTCATCGGGGGTGTGGTTATTTTCACAGTGGGTTAAATTCGATCTTTAGGCCGAAAATTGGCCAAATTTGGATGGGGCAATATTTACACCTCAGCCTCTATTTTTATTTTTAACTCATCTACGTGAAATCGAAATCGACATGTTCTAAACAAAACTCTTTATCTAGAGTCAAAAGAGTGTTAGTACTTTTTAGGAAAATAAATCTAATTTTTTTTAATATTTAACTTTAAAATGGTGTTACACCATTCTAACTAAAAGAAATATCGCTTAGTTTTTTGTTTTAAAAAAATCATAAATCTATATAGTTTTCAAATGAAATTAGCTTGAAATAAATCGAAATTTTTGGGAAATATGTGCTATTGGCAAAAAACTGGAGCCAGATCGGTCCGATAAGCCGAGAAATCCCAACCTTAAAATCGTCTCTTTTATATATATTTTAAGTTTTAGGCAATTCGGTTCATTAGGATTGAGATACTTCCCTTGTTAGATAAAAATGGGATCAGTGAAATGGGGTGAGATAATTCTAATGTGTTCCCATTTCAGTAGGTTTGCCATTACCAACGTTTTTCTGGGATAATTCTAAAACTTTCAACTAAAAAAACAATTTTTTTTTCTGTTCCAAAAACAAAAATTTTAAATTCTTTTATTAATTTTTGAGCTAATTTGATTCTTAAACTCATTTTTTTATTTTTTTCTCTTTTATGAGGAATTTATTACAACAATATATATTTTTTGTACATACAATATAAAAAGGAGAAAATCTTATGTATACAAAAGACCTTAAAATCAATTATTAGTACAGTTAAAGATAAAAAGAATCTATATTTTGAGCACTTAAGACTTAAAAGTTAGAAAAATAATAATAAAAAAATAACAAAAATATAAGAGTATTAAAAAAAAAAAATCAAATAATACAGAGATATAAAAATAAATTATAAAAAAAAAATAAACTTAAAAATTAAGTATAACCTGCATACTTTAAGTCTGTTCGTTTATTTGTTATTGCAATTTTTTATTTTAATAATTTCAATAATATATAAACGAATAAGCATATTTTTTTAAGATCTTAATAAAGGAGATGATGTTGTTAAACAAAAAAATAATAATAGGAGTTATTCAAAATTCAGCAATAGTTAACAATTTGTAAGTAAAAATCCTAAAACTAAGAAACGTATTTATGAGAATAAAGTTAGGTAGATTAATAGACTTATAAAACTAAAATAATGTTTTACATTTATTTGAAGAAATTTTGAAGAGAGGGAGAAAAAATATGTTGCACATTAATTTTATAACTTCCCAGCAAAACTTGCATGACTTCCAGAACTAGTGCTGGAGTACTTCTTTTTTGCTCGACTAGTTCTCTATCTCGTTCTCAGAGTCATGATTTTTGTTTGAAATTGTCACCCTCAGAACTAGTTCTAGGGAAGTAGTCTAGGAACAATCACCCCTCCTATGGAACGGTTCCATCACTACTTCTAGAACCAGTTCTTTATCCCATTCTTTAACCCATGATTTTTCTTTGAAATTGTCACGACAGGAACTACTTCCAAGAAGCTATTGTGGCACTAGTTCTCTATCTCGTTCTCAGAGTCATGATTTTTGTTTGAAATTGTCACCATCAGAACTAGTTCTAGGAAAGTAGTCTAGGAACCCATGTATGGAACGGTTCTTTAAGTCATTCTAGAACCAATTCTTTATCCCATTCTTTAACCCATGATTTTTGTTTGAAATTGTCACCATCAGAACTAGTTCTAGGGAAGCAGTCTAGGAACATTTTGTACATTTTTTTTTTGCAAAAAAAAAAAGACATTTTTGAATTATTTTTTGTTGAAAATATAACGCAATATCAGCACTTTACTGAACAATATTAGTAGTATTTTTTTGTTTTTTTAGTCATTAATGCAATAAGAAATTATCTAGAAGGAGAATAAGGGATTTTTGAAAAAAAAAAAATATTGTAGGGACCAAAAAAATATACGATTATATAATTATTTGGATTATTGCTTACTATTGGAAATTGCTTACTATTTTTGCTACAACTGGAAAGTTTACTTATTGTAATAAAAAATTCCAGCTGTAGTAAATAAAGAAGTTTATTCCAGATTGTAGTAAGGTAATTGAATGGATCTATAAAAACCTATTTTCACTAATGCCCCAATACTTAATAATACCAATAATACATATTTCAAAAGGTTTGACTTTTTCCAAATAGACGATGCAACAAATATATATTTTTTTTTTTTTTGAAAAAAATTATAAGTTTTTGAAATAGCTTCTAAGATGTTATTTGAGAACCAGTATTTGTTTCATGGAAGTGGTGCAGAAGTCATGTACGACTACTTCCAAATCACTAGTTCCCAAACTACCACAAAAAAGCTCTTTGGAATCAAAATATTACCCTTTTGGATCACTTCTAGAACTAGTTGTGACATCACTAGTTCCAGGATGCTCTTTGAGAACCTATCATGACAAGCTTTGAAGTACTTCTAGAACTAGTTATTTTTGAATGACTCCGAAAAGTTTTGCTGGGTTATTTCACAATATTAATTTTGAAATTTTTAACTTAAAATTAAAATAATTTCTACTATTTTTAAAATTATTTTTCGATTTTTAGTTTATCCAATTTTGATTATTTTTTTTTTAAGAAAGTTAAAAGAAAACCCAGATATTTAGAAACAATTCTATTTTAAGGGCAGTGACTTAAATCATAACTTAAAATATAAAATAATGTTTGACATTTATGGCATCTTGAAGAAAAAGCTATAAATGTTATAATAAAACTAATAAATGTATTAAAATTAAATCTTCCATTTTTAAATATTTTTTCAGGTCAAAGTTATTATTATTAATTTATTTTGAATAAAAAACTTTTGATTTTGAATTAAAAATTTAATTTTAACTTCAATCTTTTGATTGAAATGATTAATTTTCAAGTCAAAATTGTCAGTATGATTAAAAACTGTGTAATTTGTTATAATAATAATTTTTTTGAATTAAAGATTTTTGTTTGAACTTAAAACTGTTTAAATTAATATGAAAACATTTTTTTTATATATTTTACAAAAATATAAAAAAAATGTTCATGCATCAAAACTTCATATCATATTAAATACAAATTACTCTATTAATAGTAAAAATAATTTAAAATCAATTTTTTTTACAAACTTTTCAAACTTCTCATTTTTAATTAAAAAAATTAAATTTTATAAATTTTTAATTAAAAATTGTTCAAATCTTGCAATTGTTTTAGTTTTTTAAAAAGTTGTTTAGCTGCAACAAAATTGCAAATATTTAAAAATTCTATATTATATGATAAGTTAACCCTTTCACTACCGACATTTTTTGGCTAGTAATTTCTTGACCAAAATTTGTGAAAATGTAGATCTATGCAAAGTAAAACTTTTTGTTGATTTCGTTGGTCTACCGCACTCTCTAGCTGAGATATATCCAACCAAACTTGAAGCTTTCACATGCAATATCTCCCGAACGAGTAAACATTTTTCCAAATTTCGAATTTTGTATTTTTCGTATCGAAAAGTTCTACAAAATCCACTTTTAAGAAAGCTTGAACGATTATTATTCGATTTTTGAGAACTTTTTAAAGTTTATTTTGTTTTGCAATTTTTTTACGTTATTTGAAAAATTTCCAGTTTGCCACCAAATATTGAGTGTAGAGTCCACCGGAATGCAAATTTATTTTTCCGAGCACATCTATCGTAAAGATAACCCTTCAATGATCAATCTTGTCAAAACAAAACACAAAAATGTTGTACGGTTAATTTTTAATGAATTTTTAAAGATGTGTACACTGTAGTGTACAAGGGGAGTGAAAGGGTTAATAAAATACAAGGGTAAATGCAATAGAAATGAGTTCCCTCTCCTTAACACTTTTAGCTTTAAAAAGCTTCTCAGCATAAATTTTGCAGAACTGGAAGCAGATTTTGGAATGGAATCAAGAGTCAAACATCGCTTCGGAACCATGTGAATTTATGCATGATTTCTGTGGGCGATGTCACAGTCCTATAAGCGCTATAAAGACACAGTAAAATCATGTATCTTCTTCAAAAATAATTTTTTATCATTCAAAAATTTTTACCCCAGCAGAAATTTTTATTATACCCTACACCACTCTGTGGTACAGGGTATAATAAGTTTGTGCTGATGTTTGTAACTACTCGAAGTATTGGTCCTAGACCTACCTTTAAGTATACCGATTGACTCAGAATAACTCCGTCCGTCCGTTGTAAACACGATACAGGTCGCAATTATAAACCGATTTGGGTGAAATTTAAAACTTAAGCTTCTTTTGCCCCAAGGACGAAGCCTATTGAAATTGGGAAAAATCGATCCATGTTTCGACCTAGCCCCCATACAAACGTCCCCTATAATTTGAATCAAGTGACTCTTATTAGCGTATTATAACAGATATCTTTTGGAAATTTGGTAGGTAATCGTTTTTTGTATTTACAAATTATCATTCCAAATTTTAAAGGAATCGAACCAGTTCCTCTTGTAGTCCCCATACAAACCACTCTCCCGATATTCACATAAATCTCTCAAAATTCATGAAAGTTGGAAATATTTGATTAAAATTTTGTTTTTAGGTGCTAAAGTTGTACTTTGGTAACTTACTTTTATCTGAATATATTCAGATCATTTTTGGACTTGATCCCCTTTATAAAAATCGGTCTATTGGAATCAAAAATAAGCCAATTCCACTAAAATTTTGTCTGTGTGTGTTTTCTACACTAATTAAAGATCTAACAAAAGGTAGATCCAATCGGTCCATGTTTGGACTTGGGACCAATTTTTCGGAAAACACTGGTGTAGGGTATTATATGGTCGGTCTTGGTCGACTATAACTTTCTTACTTGTTTTTATATTTATTTTATTTAATTCATATATTTAACTAACCGAGCACTTGAGGCCGTATATAAACTAGAAGCAGATTTTGAAAAATCACAAAAAATTGGTAAAAGAAATTAAGTTTGGCAAAAATAAAATTAAATATTTTTTTGGTAAAAAAAAAATTTTTTTTGTAAAAAAATTTTTGTTTGGCAATTTTTTTTTTTTTTTTTGTGAAAAGAAAAATTTTTTGCGAAAAATTTTTTGTGTAAAAAATATGTTTGTATTTCTTTTTGCATTAAAAAACATGTAATATGCATGTAATATATTTTTTTGAGAAAATCTGTCTCAGAACTTAGGAGACTTTTAAATAGGAAAATATTTCTTAATCTAAGAATTTTTTTTTAGTAAAAAAAGTCTCGAAGAATTTTTCTATAGGAAAGGTTTGACGGCCATATTTAAAATGAAAAAATAGTGCCTTTATTTATTTCCCCAATCTTTTTAATAATTAAATGTGAGGCACTCAATGTAAGTCAGTCACTTCTAGAAAACTGCTTATTAAAAAATATCCTGGCAGAAATTGCAGACGGTTGCAAAAAATAACACTGCCTCAACACAGATTTTTTGCAACGCCAGTGCTGTGTCAGTATTACTCTTACCGTGCTGCGGCAAATTTAAAGCTTCCGACTCTAAACCGATTGTATTTTTCTGCCTGGGTAGACATTCGATATTAGGCACTCCATTTTCATTTTGAATACGTCCGTCAGAATCTTAAAACTTGTCTATAGAAAAATAACTTAGATTTTGAGAATTTTGCAATAGCAATAATATTTCAGAAACTGAAAACTTTAATGTGCGAAAAATTTCTGAAAATCTAAAAAATTGTCTATAAAAAGTGTGTTTAACATCTCAAAAATATAAAATTTCTATAAAAGCGTGTTTTAAAAAAATACAAATCAAAATTAAGTGATTAGCAGTTCAGGGGGCTTATTCTCAGATTCGATTGCGATCGAAATTCTACTTGAACGTGCGATTTTACAATTTTTCTGTGCGCCTAAAATTATGCTATAATAAATACAAGCTTTTTGTATATTTTTTATATTTCAGTGTAGTAAGAGAAAAATATAAAAAGCTTGTATTTATAATAGCATAATTTTAGGCATACAGAAAAATTTAAAAATCGCACATTCGAGTAGAATTTCGATCGCTATCGACTTTGAGAATTAGCTCCCTGATAGAAAGATAAACTAATAAATGTTTGTTAATCATACAAGGAAAGTCTCTTAATCGGTCTCATCAAGAGTCAAGTTAAGCACATCAAAAGGCGCTTGTCTATATGCTGAATTGCGTTGTTTAAGTTCTCGCCTAAGGGTATGCACTAAAAGTTTTATAATAAATAACCCACAGTTTCTGTATGGCGAACGTATGACGAAAGTCATACAGAAACTGGGAGACTTTAAACGTCTTCTGATATAAAAATGTTTCATTTGCTTAACAAAAATGCAAAACAACCTGTTAAAAATTGCTTTTTGTTCGATGTTGCTTTAGTTCTTTAAGGGGAAACTTTTTTCCCCGATCCAATTTGTCCATTTCTGAACTTAAACAGCCTATATTCGTGTCGAGCCTCAGGAGTCTAGCTCTTCTAGTTTGGACTGCATCGTGCTCTCTACAGAACGTTTGAGAATCGATCATGGACCAATAATATATGTACTTTATGGGGTCCCGACCGATATTTCGATGAGTTGCACACGGAATGACAAAGTGAGTATACCCCCATACTGTGGTTGGAGAGAATAATTTGCTAAAGTGAGAACGATTTTTGAGTTAGTGTCACAGAGTAAAAAGAGGCGACAAATATGACATATATCACAAGAACATAAGAAAAAAATCGCCATTTTAAGCAAATTTCATATGGCGATATCTCCAAAATGTCACTCTACACACAAAAAATTTTAGAGCAAAAAATTGTAATTAAAAATTTTAAAAAGTTCAAATTTGTTTTTAATAATTTTTTTAAATATAATTAAAATTTTCAATTGCCCAAGCAGAAATTGACGGCGGTTCTAAAAAAAACGTTCTGAAAGCACTGTAACAAAAAAAAGCGAAACGCTATTTTCAAAAGCTTTGCGAGCGTTTTTGAAAAGTGTTCTGAAAGCACTATAACAAAAAAAATCAATCTCAAAGCGTTTTTTTTAACGCTTTGCGTGCGTATTCGAAAAGCGTTTTAAGAGTTCTTTAGATTTTTTTGAAAAAAATTTTTAAGTTCCGAAACTATTTTTGAATAAAAAAAAATTATCAAAAATGTTTTTAGAACTTTTTTTTTAATTTTCTAAGTTTCGAAAATTTTTTGGAAAAATTTTTGATGTACAAAATTTTTTTTTTTTGGATTTCACTTTGTATCAAACAAATTATTATACCCGAACTACCCAGCAAAACTTTTCGGAGTCATTCAAAAATAACTAGTTCTAGAAGTCCTTCAAAGGTTGTCACGATAGGTTCTCAAAGAGCATCCTGGAACTAGTGATGTCACAACTACTTCTAGAAGTGATCCAAAAGGGTAATATTGTGATTCCAAAGAGCTTTTTTGGAGTAGTTTGGGAACTAGGGATTTGGAACTAGTCGTACATGACTTCTGCACCACTTCCATGAAGCAAATACTGGTTCTCAAATAACATCTTGGAAGCTATTTCAAAAACTTATAATTTTTTTCAAAAAAGAAAAAAATATATATTTGATTACGCATTTCTCTGTTGCATCTTCTATTTTGAAAAAGTCAAACTTTTTGAAATATGTACAGAGGGGCTAAAAATATTATTAAGTATGCTCCAGTGGGAGTTAGAGGAACATATATATATATTGGGTAATTTGTTTGGTATTATTAAGTATTGGGGCATTAGTGCAAATAGGTTTTTATAGATCAATTCAATTACCGTATTACAATCTGCAATATACTACTTTATTTTATACAGCTGGATTTTTTTATTACAAAAAGTAAACAAAACTTTCCAATTGTAGCAAAATTAGTAAGCAATTTGAGTAATCCAACTAAGCATATAATCGTATATTTTTTGGTCCCTACAATATTTTTTTTTCTTCAAAAATCGCTTATTTTCCTTCTAGATAATTTAAAATTAATGACTAAAAAAATAATACGGAAACAAAAAATACTACTAAAAGGGCATTTACATTGTTATACTTTGTGTGTTGAAATGTTTTATTCAAACAAATTTTTTGTTTGAATTTTAAATAAACACAATAAAATTGAAAAATATTATTTTTTGAAAAATTTCAAAATATTTTCTGATACGTTATACATTTCAAAAAAAAAAAGTAAATTATACAAAATCCATTATACAAAGTGTGATAATGTAAAACCTGCTCAATTTTGCTCAGTAAAGTGCTGATATTGCGTTATATTTTCAACAAAAAATAATTCAAAATGTTGTTTTTTTGCAAAAAAAAAATTTACAAATTGTTCCTAGACTGCTTCTCTAGAACTAGTTCTGATGATGACAATTTCAAACAAAAATCATGGGTTAAAGAATAGGATAAAGAATTTGTTCTAGAATGACTTAAAGAACCGTTCCATACATTGGTTCCTAGACTACTTCCCTAGAACCAGTTCTGATGGTGACAATTTCAAACAAAAATCATCACTCTGAGAACGAGATAGAGAACTAGTGACTAAGAAGTAGTCGTACATGACTTCTACACCACTTCTATAAAACAAATACTATAAAACTAAAAAAAAAAATTGTGCCAAGGACTTGGTAAATTTTATTTTTTTTCTGGACTTATAAGGAGTTCACACTTACGACCTTATACCCTGTTCTCACGTACAGCTAAAACCCGTTTTAAACAACAATATTTTTAGGATTTTCTTTGCCATCTTTAATTTTGAAAAATATGTATTGTTTATTATTAATATGTTACGAGTATACCCTAAAATTTTACATTTCTCGTCAGTTAAGGGTACTTTTCACTATCACACATTTCCATTATACAAGCGTAATTTCACCACTAGTCGTATTATATACGACTAGGTTTCAATCAAAAAAGAATCCAAAAATCTTTAGGAAGTTGGTAAATTTTGATGTGTATAATGGAAAAGTGTGATAGTGGAAAGTACCCTTTAGTTATCTTGTTTCCGTTTTTTGTGAACTAAACTGTATTTGTTGTTTTTTAGTTTGCTATTTTAAAATTTGAATTAAAACTATTTTAATGAATTTGTTGAGAAAAAAATTAATAATTTTTTAGTATTTAAACTGGTTACACATTTATGCTCGAACTAGTTTTATATAGTAAAATAGAATTAGTGAATACACAACTTCTAGAATGCAATCCTGAAGTACTTCCACATTCATGCCACAATAGCTTCTTGGAAGTAGTTCCTGTCGTGATTATTTCAAAGAAAAACCATGGGTTAAAGAATGGGATAAAGAACTGGTTCTAGAACTAGTTCTGGTGGTGACAATTTCAAACAAAAATCATGGGTTACAGAATGGGATAAACAATTGGTTCTAGAATGACTTATGGAACCGTTCCAGTGAAGGTGTGATTGTTCCTAGACTACTTCCCAAGAACTAGTTCTGAGGGTGACAATTTCAAACAAAAATCATGACTCTGAGAACGAGATAGAGAACTAGTCGAGCTAAAAAGAAGGACTCTAGCACTAGTTCTGGAAGTCCTCCAAGTTTTGCTGGGTAAAACAGAAATTCTTTACTTTGGGTTTTTAAAGCGCTTTGATGACTTTAACAAAACGTTCTCAAAGCACTTTTTTACATCGCTTTTAAAACGCTTTAAACCTAGCGTAGATCGATGTTATCATTCGGATCATCTGAAGGCGCTTTGAAGTTGGTATACAGAACGCTCGTACAACCGTCCACAACGCTTTCACAACGCTTTTGCGATTGTATTTTTCTGACTGGGTGATTTCGCAAATTTCCGTAAATTGAGAATAAATGAACTTTTTCATTATTAAACTTTTACAAATTTTAGTAATTAATACTTACACTTTTGTGATAGGTACAAAATCAATTAAAATAGCAGGGACCAAAAATAACCGTTATGATTTCATAAAAATCGACCAAAAAAATTTAAAAAAGTTTGTTAATTATTTAACAGCAAATATATGAAGACACATTTTAGTTAAAAATTAACAAAAATTTGCAAAGATTTCTTAAAATTAATTTTTATTTTTTTATTCAAACTTTTCGGTTAATATTTGGATTTTTATTTTCAACCTAAAAATAAAAGTTATTTTTTGATTTGTTTATTTAATCAAGAAATAACTTTTATTTCGATTTTTATTTTATTCAATCAATTTTGTAGATATATTTTACAAACAAATATGTATGTGCATATGAATTAAAGAGCTGATTAGTAAATGTGAGAATTTTATTCAAAACTTTTTATCCTTTTCCATAATCTCTACAAGATCTGCAAAGCCCTATTATATCAAAAAATACTCCGGACGTTGGCCATGAGGCTGATTTAAGGGAAAATGTGGCAAATTAAAAATACAAATTTTGGTCCAAAATTCTGATTAGAATCTTTGTACAAAAATCGCATGTTTCAGGATTCTAAAGCATTTTTTTTTTTGTAATCTATACAAGATTTCTATTCATATTTCCAAGACATATCATATTAATGGACATTCAAAAACGAAGCATCCGGAAATAATCATTGAGAAAAGTAACAATGGCCTAAATTAGCATTATGGGCAAAATCATAATGCTGATTTAGGGAAAAATATGATTAAAATCGCTGTTTTAGGATCATAAAATATTTGCCATTGTCTACACAATATTTTAACAATTTTAGTCCAACAAGAATTTATTACAGAAAGCAACATCTGTGGACCAAATCCCGGTTTTAGAATTATTAAAATATTTTGTCCATAAATTACGCGAAACTTTGAACAAATTTAACAAAACAAATCATACGAATTTTGATCAAAAACTAAATTTCTTTGCGAGCTGTTTGTCTCTAACATTTATGTATTCACAATTTTATTACACAATCCGCTCTTTAAAGGATATCGTCAATTTTCTTAGACTATTTGCGGATGCTTCAAAATGTCTTTTTGTTAAACAAATTTCGCTTCACATTCATACATATTTTCAATTTTGTTAAAATTTTTATTTATTTGAAAGTCAAATAAATTTGTTTGTTTTATTTTTGTTATTTATTTTGATTTTTATATTTGGTTATAAAATAACCGTTATTATATTTCAAATAATAAAAATCAAAATATTGATTGAATATTTTAAATTTTAAAATAAAAATCGTTAGCAAACTGTTTGATTTTTGATGAAATATAAAAATTTTAAAATATTTATAAGTTAGTAATTTTTTTAAATATAAATTATAACCGTTATGTCCCTGTAAAATAGTAATTGATATAATAATTTTATTGATTGAAACTCATTTTATTTTTTTTTGTGAGTACACAGAAAAAATTTGAGGAAAAAAAATTTTAATTAAAAACTTTAAAAAGTTCATTTTAGTTTTTAATCATCTTTTTAATTGATATAATTAAATTTTTTCGATATCGCAAATTTCCGTGAATTGAGAATATATGCAATTTTTCCTTGTTAAACTTTAACAGGTTTTAGTAATTAATACTATCACCTTCGTGATAGGTGCAAAATCAATTAAAATAGTAATTGATATAATCATTATAGTGATTGAAACTCATTTTCATTTTTTTTTTGTGTGTAGTGTGCATGATTTGAAAACTTCTGCTGAAAATCAATTACATGCCAATTTCTTGAAGAAAATTGTTAAAGAATTAGAGAAGAACCGATTTCTGGTGCATTTACACTTAAATTTCATTAATTTGGATAATTTTGAAATTGATTTGAAAAAAAAAAAATTAATAAATTTTGTTAATTTAAAAAAAAAAATCAAAACTTTCAAAAATTTATAAAAAATTATAAAAATAACCCAATTAAGATGTTAGTCCTGAGACATTATTGTGTTGATTTTGAGATGTATTGTAATCATCATTGTTTGTATTTAAATCATCATCATTGTTTGGGGATGAAGAAGATTCTGTTGTTGTTGCAATTTCACCGGATGTGGTTGATTGTAAATTAACATTTTGTTCATTTGTGGTTGATGTTGTTGTCGCTGTATCCACATACATACAGGAAGACAATTGCGGTGATTTTGTTGTTTCAGCATCTAAAATAGAAAAGAACAAAAAAAAAAACATACAAAAATATTATTTTTTTATTAGACATTTTTAGTTTTTTTTTTTTAAATCACAATCTATTTTTATGAAATATGAATTATTAGAGTATAATATATGTTTCACCTCCTTCCTTACCTTCATGTGTTTTAGCATGAGCTTTCATTGCACTCTCCGTACCAAATTGTTTGCCACACTCTTCACACGAATGCGGCTTTTCGAATTTATGCACTGTCAATTTATGCAAAGTCAATTGGGAGGGTCTCGGAAAACGCACTTGACATATGTTACATTCATAGGGACGACCCTCAGCATCATGAGTTTCCATGTGCCGTTGCAATGCATTGCGTATACGAAAACCTCGTTTGCATACGTTGCATACAAATGGCATGGTAGCTTGTGTACCATGTGCCAAGTGATGATGTTTACGCAATGCTATTTCATTTGTAAATGATTCCTCACAGAACAGGCAATTATGACTGCCACGTAGTGCACGTTCAACCGCAATTTGCTCACCACCACCAGCATTACCACCATCATCGCCACAGTCACCAGCTATTGCTGCATTGTCATGGCAATTGTTGGATGATGATGTTGACGAGGAGGTGGAGGATGAAAAGGGACACATTTCGGATAATTGCCGTTTACGAAAGTGTCGTAATGTGGTTGTAGAATCTGGTTCAGTTTGTTCTGGCGATGGTATTGTAACATGTTGCTGATGATGATGTTGTTGATTAACACTTTCATTTCCTGTATATTGTTGTTGGTTTATTGGTTGATTATTGTGGTCATGATGTTTCGATGAACAACAATCATCATTATCTGGAATGAAAATTAACAAAATGACATTATAAATAATAGTTCAATAACCAAATTATGTTGTGTTTAATATTATTAGAGGAATTTTATTTATTATTTTTAGAATTTGAATATTTTTTGTTTTTTTTTTTGATAAAAAGACGAAATTTTATGCACAATAACTTTTTAATTATGAAGAGATTATGAAGAGTGTTTTGTTAAATATTCAGGTTAAACAGATCGACTCAAGTATCCAGAGTAAGGAGATATTATTTTGGTGTTAGCAGTATTTAAAAAAAAAAAAAAAACATCAGAAAGGACAGATATCAGTTTAACCTTACAGCCACCAATTATTTCAAAGCCGGAAGAATTGTATTTTACCTGAAGAAAAAATTGTGTTGCAAAATTAGACACTTAACAATTAAAATTCAACATCTTCTGAAGTAAAAAAAATTTAAAAATTCTTCATGTGGTCTTTTTTGTACTTTATGTATAGTTAAGTAGTAATCCATTTTTTGTGCTGGATACCACCTCTCCAGCTTGTTGTTGGACATTTTGTAAATCGTTAAATATAGGTTTAGTTATGCAGATTTTTAATCTTGTTTCAATATTATTCCACCTACTCGCTAATTTGAGGTCTTCTAAATTAACAATAAAAAAAAAAAATTCGTTTAAGATTTTACAATAAACAAACTTTCAAAATAGTTATCGGATCTATTGGCAAGAACCATATTTTACATCCCAACAGGAAACAATAGTGTTGGCCGATCTGGGGTATTACTAAAATGTCTTAAAATGCTTATCACGTGACAGGTGAAAATTTAACTTGCCACTAAAATGTCCCAAAAATATTAATCCGGTCACGGGAAGACATATAATTTTTTTTCTAAATTTTCTAAGTCCCAGGCACAATTTTTTTCTTTGCGCTTTGGAGTATTTTATTAAAGAAGATTTAAAAAAAAAAATGACAAATTAAAATTTTCCGAACAATTTTTTTAAAAATTTTCTAAGTCCGGACACAAAATATAATTGTAATTTTTTTGGCGTTTTCGAGTAAAATAAATCATTAAGTCCCAAAGTTCCTTACAGCAGTTTTTGTAGTTCTATTTCGAACTTGCAGTTTTGTTCAGCAATTCTAAAAAGAAAGGGCAAAGTAACCTACAGCCAACTTCAGTCTAAAAAGTGTTAAAAAAAACACCCAAAGGAATTACTATTACCTCTCTCTCTCCTATAAACTCAGGCAATAAAAATTGTCATGTTAATGGGAACTTTGCTTTTGGGAATATTTTTTTTGAAAAATTTCAAAAAAAAGTCCCGACAATTTTTTTGAAATTTTTTTTCACGTTTTGGAGTAAAAAATAGTTTTAAGAAACAAGTTTGAAAAATTTTCTGAGTGCATTTTTTTTCGAATTTCGAATGTCCGGACACAAAAATTATTTGGCATTTTTTTTGCGTTTTGGAGTAAAAAGAAGTAAAACAGTTAAATTTGGATTTGTCGAAACCATGTAAAAGAGATTATTGCAAAAAAAATTTTTTTGATAAAACTGTTGAATAAAAATTTTTGTGAAAATTTTTTGTTAAAACAATTGGGAAAATAAATTAATTTTGAGAAAAAAAAAAATTGAAAAAGAATTTGCTCGGGAAAAATGTGTTTTGGGATGTGTCACAAGGTGTGCAAACCTGTGATGTGTTTTGTGACATGTCACTATTAAACTGCCTCGGGTTGTTTTCGTAAGAAACAGTTCCAGCGACATGTTACAATGAAATGTGACATAGCATGTTACAAATGAAATGTGACATACCACGTGACCTATCAAGGACCGGTCACTTTTCCTGTAGGGCATTTCAGAAATATTAGGTCTATTCGATTACCTTACTACAATCTATTATTTTTTACTCATTTTACTACAGCTGGAAATTTTCAATACAAAAAGTAAACAAGACTTTCTAGTTGTAGTAAAAAATAGTTAGAAATTTGGGCAATCGAATAGACCTATTATTGTTTTTGGCTCCGATTTATTAGTCATATATCAATTTTGTTATTGACTTCAATAATTACTTGGTTTTGTTAACATTTATAATTCCTCCCATATATATGGGAATTGAACTTACCATCATCACAATCTGGACAGCACAATTTAAGAGTTTGTTGCTGTTGTTCTGTAATTGATTCCGATAAGTTTTCATCTTCATTTAATGGTTGTGAAGCCGACATATCACTGCCACCATCCAATTCAAGATCAATAGCTATAAGAGAAACCAATAGAAGGAAATGTAAAAAAAGTTTAGTAAAAAATAACAATCAAAAAACGAATGTGAAGGAAATGTGTTCTAATCCACTGGGTCCAAGTGAGTATACCTCAATACCGTAGTTGGAGGTTATAAAAAGATCAATACAAATTTGAAAAAAATTTAATTTATTAGAAAATTCCAATTGTAATTCGAGTTACATCAATTAAAATTTATTTAATTTCGAATTACAATTGATCTTTTCCGAATTACAACTTCTCTTTTTCGAATTACAATTTATCTTTTACGATTTGCAGTTGAACTTTATTTACAACTGATCTTTTTCGAATGACAATTGATCTTTTTTGAATTTACAATTGATATTTTTCGAATAACAATTGATCTTTTTCGAATTACAATTGATCTTTTACGAATTGCAATTATTGAAATTTTCGAAATACAATTGATCTTTTTGAATTAAAATTGATCTTTTTCGAATTACAATTGATCTTAAACGAACTTAAATTTATCTTTAATTGATCTTAAAGGAATTACATTGATCTTTTTCGAATTACAATTGATCTTTTACGAATAAAATTGATCTTTTCAAATTACAATTGGAATCTTCGAAATACAATTGGAACAAAAACTTTAAAATCATTAAAGAACAAGAATCTTTAAAAACAAAAAAAAAATTGTAAAAACTCATTTCTGAACATTCTTTGAAAATAGCAAAATAAAATAAATAATGTACTTACGACGTTTGTTCTTACTTTCGCCAGTTACTTGCACATGAACATCCTCAACGCGAACCAATCGTTGTTGTTGATTTTGTTGTAACAACTGATAGGTAGCCGACGATGATGATGTTGAAGAGGTGGAGTTTTGTTGTTGTTGATTTACCGAAGATGATGATGATGATGCTGTTGCAGAAGCTGTAGCTGCCTTCTGTTGAGATCTACCTAAGTTAGCATGATATTTTTGTAAATGAAAATCTAAAGCACGTTGAGCACAAAAACTTAAACCACATTGAGCACATTGATAACGCGAACCATGTGCTTGAGCAACATGATGTTGACGTTCGAAACGTCGTTGGAAATGCATAGGACAATGGGGACAGTTATAGGGTTTTTCCGCGGGATGAGTATTTATAATATGATTACTATAATCTACATTATTAGTAAATTTAGGACGTTTATGACAAAAACGACAAATGAGATTGATTTTTTGGGTACAATTTGGAGATCTAGGTTGAATTAGCTGCATTTGACGTTGTTTAATTTGTTGCTGAAGTTGTTGATTAATCCTTTGATGCATTGTTTGGTTAGGAGATTTTTGGGATTTCTGGGAATCTTGAGCATTTTTTAAGGGTGGAGATAATGAAGTTAAGGCGACTGGGGTATTTGTTGGTGTGGGTCTTTGGAGATCGAGATTTAATTGTTTTTGTTGTTGGTTCAAATACGTTTGAGGATTCTGTACATGAGTTTGACGTATTAATAATGTTTGTGGCTGTTGTTGCAGGTTTGTGGGTGGTGCCGCAGCAGCGGATGTTTGTGTTAGTTGCGCTGGTGCGGTGGTAGCGTAATAGTGCGGTGTTGTACCTAAGTTATTGACCACCATAATATATTGTGAAGTTTGTCGACTGGGATGTTGTTGAGCATGTTGTTGCAAAGCTTGTATATAATTTTCATTAGCATCTATTGCGGGTTTATTAAAAGCAACAGTTTGGTGTTGTATATGTTGTTGCTGCTGTTGTTGTTGATGTTGTTGAGCAGCAACGGGCGGTACTATTAATGTATTAAGGCTAGGCGAGGGTGTTGGTATACTGGCACGATAAACCTCTCCACCAGCATTAAAAAAATATGTAGTGGTTCCTCCCGTATTGCCAGATTGGGGTGTAAAAGCATTTGTATTAGTATTAGCTTGAGATGTTGTCCAGTTTATTTCAGGCTGCATGGGATTATTAATAATTCGACCATTTGATGAATGTTGATGATTTTTGTTAGCCTCTAAAGCTTGACCAAGTGTTACAAATTGTAAACCATTGGCATGAGCCTTAAATGCATTATCCAATTGTTCTTGGCCGGTATTAACATTAGGATTAGCTATTAATAAAGGACCTCGGGCAGTATTGGTAACAATATAGTGGGAATGTGGTGTGGAAGTTATTAAAGCATTATTATTGGCCGATTGCATAATAGAATGTGGATTTTGTTGCAAATGGTGGTAGGAAGGTTGATGATATTGGTTTTGTTGAAAGTGTTGAATATTTGGAACTAATTCAGGCGTTTGATTATGTAAATCAGTTTCCAACGGTTCTGTTGTAGTATATTGTTGTTCCGTGGATTCCTGATCTTCATAGACTTCTATTATATCATTTGATTTAATATCGGGTTTAGGTAAGGCTCCCTGTAAAGCACTATTGGTATGTATTGAATTTTTTAAAGGCAACGACGAAGACTCTTCTTCATTTTGTATTTCTTGTGGTGCGGCAGGATCATTTGATGCTATTCCACCCGAGGGTGTGGGCGGATTAATTACTTCTATATTTTCAAAACATGGAATATCATTTTGAAAAGCAATTAATTCTGATTGTGTACTTTCTTCGGCAAAACATTCATTGTATGGGGGATATTGATCACGAAAAACATTTGGATTAGTATTACTTCCACCGCAACTGCTAACACTACCATGACCACTACTGCTACTACCCATGTGAGAGCTATGACCCATACTACTATGGTTAGATTGTGGTGTCATGGCATTATAATCCATATTTGGTTGTATGAAAGGACTTACAGACATGGGATTACTATTAACCGTACAAGGACTTTCGGCATAAAAACTTCTTGATGGTGTGGTGGGAGCATCTGTAAGGGGTGAATAAACAGAATGAGCAAAAAAATCCTCATGTTCTCCTGTTGAACGAGGAGTATACATATCTTTATCATGCATTTCACTTAATATACCATTTAATGTGTCTTCAACATCACGTATCTCATCACTTAATTCTTGGGAGGATGGCGGCAATTTTGGTATAATTCCGTTTGGTTCTTCAATTTCTGAAGAATCAATACAATTATTTTGAAAATCATTTATAAATTCATTAATTTTCGAGGAAGCCGTACATATAGAATTCGCGTCGCTGTTCGTGCCTCTTAAAACTTCAATAGATTTTTGTGTAGAATCTATTGTGATAGCTGATGATGATGCTTCACTCGATTGGGAAAATCCTAATAAATCACTTTGGCTACTACCGGAAATATCTAGTTTATTTAAGTCGTCATTACAATTTAAAACTTCCTCAACTTCTTTAGGATTTGCTAAGAAATCTAAAGGAATTTCTTGTTTTTCATCAGATAATTCTTCATCAATTTCCTTTTCCGCTTCTTTTTTCTCCAGGCTCAAATGAAGTCTCATAAAATTTTGCGTTAATGAGGTCAAAGGAACACGTATGATTAATTTTTTGGTTGTTTCCAATTTATCTAATTCTTTAAAAGATTTCAATTCAAAATGATTAGTCGATTCTTCATTTAACTTAAATGTTTGATTTAAATCTTCTTTATCCTCATCAATAATTTCTGCTTTATTTATGCAGCTATCTCTATAATCTAAAGAATTTTCCGGATCCTTATATTCCTCCATATCGGATATATAGTCTGTGTTTTGAGGATTATTAAATAATGATACATTTTCAGTATTGTTTTTAGAATTTTCTTTAATGTTACCAATAATTTGTATATTATTTTCCTTTATAATCTCCAATATATCACTATCCACCGTTAAATCATCTAAATTTTTTAATGGATCCTCATTAGCATATATTAATTCTTCATCTTCCTTAGTATATTCACCATTAAAATCTAAGGAAAATAATGATTCCATTTCGACTTTATTATTATTATTATTGGATGCTAAAGTTTTTCTACGTTTTGGTAATTTAGTATTGTCTAAAATTGCATCTTCTTCCTCCTCCTGGCGTCGTATTCTAAAACGTTTACCACGTTTACGTTGTAGAATTAATTTCATGCTGCCTGGTTGCGTTGCAGTTGGCTTCGGTGAAGGATTTTCTTTGATTTTTTCCAGTTCTCCGTCCTCATTGTTTGGGTTAATTTGTTTTTGTACCGCCTCTTCCGGCCATAAGCTGTTAAGTTTATGTTTTTTGTTTTCTTCCTCCAACAACTCCTCCACCTCCTTCTTCTCATCCTCCTGGCATTGTTGTTTTGCTTTGTTGTCATTGTGTTCACGATCTTGAGAAGACAATAATGTATTTTTTTCTTTTATTATGTTGCAGTCCATTTGATTTTCATTATGCGTCGTCTTAGGACGTTTCTCTATAGTTGTATATAATTTTCTTGAAAATGTTGCTGTTGTTGCTCTTGTTGGAGAAGGGGATGATGATGTGCGATATTGTAACAATATTGGTTTTTTGGAAGTATATTTAAAATCTTTTTGCCGTCGGTGGTGTTGTTGTTTATCAATCATCATATTATCCATATGCATGTCATTGGAATTTGCTTTCATTGCTGCTTTTGTTTTCCACATTATTGTTGCTGGTGCTGCTGTTGATGATGATGAACCTGTTAAAACACTTTGTTGTTGTTTCATTACGTTTATATTTTTTGCTTTGGGTGATAACAAGGATGACGACGATGTTAATGAAGATGAGGGCGATTTTGATGATGTTTCTTCATCTTCCATTGTTAATATTTTGGACGGGTTTTCTTCTTTTTCATTATTGTTTTCTTGTTCCTGCTGCTTGTTTGTATATCTCGTCTTTAAAGTAGAAGTGCATGTTCTAATATTTGTTGCAGGACGACATTTTAATTCATGTTGTTGTGATCTTTGTTTCTTTCTGTGGCTGCTGGTATGCTGCAACAAGGCACGTTGTTTTTTTAGTTGCTGTCTTGAATTTAAAAGTTTTGCATTTAATTTATAACGATGACCACGTTGTTGTTTGTTGTGCTTATGCCAGGCTTTACGATTAACTCTATGCAATGTGCTACGTCTTTTAGGTAAATTGTTTAAACTGGCTTCCGTTTTACCTAACTTTATGTGAAATTGACTAAGCTTGGATGAAGACGATGTTATCGAAGCAGGAGAAGTTGTAAAAGAATTTGAATTTGTTGTTTTAGAATCATACTCAGTTTCGGATTCTTGTGGTAAACTTTTATCGTTGGTCTGTTGTGGTTTTTTATTATGTTCATGATCATGATCATCATCATGATCATTATTACTATTATTATCATTTGGTGATGATGATGTTACTGCTTGTTGTTGTTTTATGGTATAATAGTCTTGATTTTCACACGTGCCAAATAAAGAAGTGTTGGAAGACGATGATAATGATGGAATACTGCTGTTACCATCCCCAGTATATCTTGAATTGTCATATACAGTTTGATTTACATTATAGGCTTTTAAAGCGGCTTTGGTAATAAATAAACCTTCCACGCATTCTTTTGTTGGCTTAATATGACTTAATTTTAAAAATTCCTTTTCTTTAGCTACAACTTTTTGGCAATCTGTATCCATTTGTAAGTCCTGCTTTTGATTATTATTTTTAATTTGTTTTCTTAGTTGCTGTTTATTGTTGTTATTTGTGGCTTTTGTTTTAAATATTACATGTGTGGCTAATAATTCTTCTTGATCTTCGAAACGTAACTTTTTAGTCTTATTCTCCTCCTGCTGCTCCTCCTCCTCCTGCTCCTCCTCATCCTGCTGCTGCTGCTGTTGTTGTTCAATAATATCACATATATGTTTTTGTTTCAGTTGTGGTTTGTTTAAACTGAAAGGCGGCATTTTAGTATTTAACACCATTGAAGGCGGCGGTGCGTCTTTTTTAACCTTTGACCATTGGTTTTCTTGTATTTTAACATATCGTTCCGCTGGTTTCTTAACTAATGGTGTTGGTTTAGTTGCTTCTGGTTTAGCCATTGTTTTTACAACTTTGTCCAGCAATGTTGCATCATCATCATTGGCATTCCATGTATTTGTTTTAAAGTTAACCGACGACGACGTTGTAGAGGACGTGGACGACGACGACAATAACGTAGTAGAAGACAATGCTTGTTCACCATGGCTATCATTTTTTAAATCATGGTCGTCGTTTTGCGTTTCTGGCGGTTTTTTTACTTCAACTTTTAAAGTTGTTGCTGCTGTAGTTTCTTCAATTGTCGATGGTGGTGGTGGTGGTGGGGGATGTGGTGTTGGTGTTGAAGTCGCTGATTCTATTGTTATTGAATCCTTTTCTTGTCTTTCATTTACTACTAGCTGCAATTTCTGTTGCTGTTCCTCATATAATGCTCGCAATTGCGTTTGAACTTTAAGACATTTCCGCCGGAATTTATGTATCATATAAAATTGTGCCGTACATTTGGCACAAATACGCTGTGGTAGACCATCATTACATTTAATCTGGAAATACGCAAATTTAAAAAAGAAAATTGTAAGTATCGTATGTATTGTAGTAATGTAACGAAAAGACAATAGGGAGTCGTTAGTTTATTGTTGTTTTATGTTAAAAAATGTTTGGCATACAATAGGGTTCTACTTGAATTCCATATGAATATTTAGTAACTACATCATAGATTTTCGTATGTATTTCTGTCTTTTTTTTATTATTTCTTTAATTTATGTTAATTTCTGTTTTTATGAGAGATTATCAAGTAGTAAAGATATGAATTTAATGAGGGTTGTAAAGTCTTGGTAATATGGTTGAGATAAGGTTTATTATTATTTTTTAACAAGATCATATGAGACAGATTTGTTACATAATTAAGAAAAGAAAACTTTAATAATTTTTTTATAAAATATGGCATTAAATTGACATAAATAAGGTTAATTTGACAAGTTTCAGTCTGGAATCTAACCGCTCATTTTTGATTAAATTTTTGCTGCTGATTCCAAATCCGGTTTTCAAATTTTGCCATCATGTTAATTTTGTTGAGAAGTTTTAGTCGGGAATCTGACAGCTCATTTGCGATTAAACTGCTGATTCCAAATCTGGTTTCCAAATTTTTCCATCACGTCAGGTTTTTGAGAAAATTGAGGTCAAAGTTAACAAACAATGATTTTTGGAAATTTTTGAGAGCTTTAAATTTTTCAATGCGTGTGAGTTCTTAACACTCGTTTTCGACTAACCTTTGACTGCTGATAAAATATCTGTTTTCCAAATTTTTCTATCATATCAGGTTTTTGAGAAAATTGAGGTCATAGTTCACAAAAATCATGTTTTTTGTAGTTTTTGAAAACTTTTTTTGTGAAATTTTTGTATGCATCTGGAATCTTACCACACTATCATTGGCGTAGATAGGCCTGTCTGGGGGGAGCAAAGCAATAGAAAAACTTCACAGGATCTATGGGTTTTAACTACAGGAAAATATTTTTACAGTCCTGGGCATTACTTTTATTTAAAAAAGTTTTCAAAATCTAAGGGTTTTTAATAGGAAAAAGTTTTTTAAAGAAAATTTTCAATTTTTAGAATTCTGGCCAATAATCGTTAATTCTGGAATCTTTAGAAATTTGTGTTGAAGAAAATTATAAAAATCTAATGATTTTCTAAAGGAAAAAAATTCAAGATTTAAAAGTATGTAAAAATAAAAATTTAACAAAATTTTAACTTTTAATGCATAAGAATTTTGAATCTAAAGTTTTTTTAAACATCCAAAGCTTTATAATGGGCAATTTAAACTCTAATTTTGGAAAGATGTAATCTACTTACAAGAAAAGAGTTTTTTTAGTTCTAAATATTTATGGAAAAGGTTCACGTTTCCAGAATATACCTGGGAGTTTTTTATTTATAAAAAATCTTCAGAATTTTTACAAACAAACATGAATTTTTAAACCGCCTTCGAAAGGAATTCTTTTCTGGGGCACCACAACTCAAAAATTGAATGCATGTTGTTTTGAAAGTCTTAGAAAATGATCTAGATTTTTCTGTAAAAAAATTGATATAAAAAAAACCTGGGGCGGTTTTAACCTCCCCCAGAATAATGCTCTTCCTACGCCAATGCACACTATATGCTGGTTCTGCATCTGTTTTTTGAGAAAATTGTCATTTTAAATTTTTTGTGAAATTTTAAGGACGGCATGTTAAAGTGCAATTTTCTCGCTTTAATAAGAGATTTTTTTTTGAAAATTCTGCGACATTGCGTTTGACCGCTACAAGCACTAAAAACATGGGTAAAAACACTTTTTTGATGAACTTTGACCTCAATTTTTTCGAAATTCTGATGTGATGGAAATATTTGGAAACCAGATTCGGTATCAGTGCTATTTGCAATGTCACACACTTCTATGAATAATTTTTTTAAAGGTTTTGGGAAAAAAAAGTTTTTTGTATAAAAAAAATGCTCTCGTTCAAAAACAATTCTGTACTAAATTTCGTTCACATATGCCAATTAGCAGCTGAATTAAAGCACTTTGTATTTTAAGGTTTCGTGTAAAACGTTGGGCGACAGTTTTTCCCTCACGATAAGTGTCGACAAATTATGTTTTTTGCATTAAAAATAATTTTGTATTTTTAGGTTATGTGCACTCAAAAAATTATGACGGTAGATTCCACTACAAAAGACAGTTAAAACAACATTTTACGGTAAAATAAACCAAAAATTGTTGTTGTTTTTAACTATTGCTTAACAAGTACAAAAAACAGTAAAAACAACATTAAATTACAGTTGTTTTTACTGTAACTCAAATTGTCGGAATTTTTTTATTAACAAAAACTTCAAAACGAAAAAATCGTTAAAATTTTTTGGTAATAATTCCTGTTGCATCTGGCACCAAATCGTTCAACACATCCGTTTTTCTAGGTTTGTTTAGACTAAAAATAACTACATAAAACAACTGTTACTACAATGTAGCAATTTTTTGTATTTATTTTTTAAAAGGACTACAAAAAAATTATTTGGAAATAATTCCTGCTGCAGCTGACACTTCCAACTCGTTCAACACATACGTTTTTCTTAAAATTTCTAGAATATTATAAGTTTTTTATACCCTACACCACTCTGTGGTACAGGGTATAATGAGTTTGTGCTGATGTTTGTAACTACCCGAAATATTGGTGCTAGACCTACGTTTAAGTATACCGATCGACTCAGAATTACTTTTTGAGTCGATTTAGCGATGTCCATCCGTCCATCTGTCCATCTATCGGTTTAAGCACGATACAGGACGCAATTTTCAATCAATTGACTTGAAATTTAAAACTTAAGCATCTTTTGGCACAAGGACAAGAACATGTTAAGACCTAGCCCCCATACAAACGCCCCCTTTGGATTTGGCTTAAATGACTCTAATAACTGTATTTTAATAGATATCGCTTTGAAATTTAGCAGGTAATCAAATTTTGTATTCACAAATCATCATTCCAAATTTCAAAGGAATTGGGGCAGTCCTTCTGGTAGTCCCCATTCAAACCACCCTCCCGATATTCACATAATTTCCTCAAAATTCATAAAAATTAAAATATTTGATAAACATTTTGTTTTAAGGTGTTAAACATGTACTTTAGTAAACTTATAAAATTGGAATATAATTAGACCATTTTTGGACTTAGTCCCCCATATAAAAATTTCGACCGATATTCAGTTAAATCGGTCTATTCGCAAAAAAATAAACCAATTCCAATAAAATTTGATCTGTGTGTCTTTTCTACACTAAATAAAGATCTAACAAAAGATAGATCCAATCGGTCCATGTTGGGATTTGGAACCCATTTTCCGGAAAACACTGGTGTAGGGTATCATATGGTCGGTCTTGACCGACTATAACTTTCTTACTTGTTTATAGACTAAAAACAACTACATAAAACAACTGTTACTACAATGTAGTAATTTTTTGTATTTATTTTTTAAAACGACTGCAAAAAATAGTTGTTTGAGATTTTTCATACAAAAACAACTGAAATTGTAGTTGAAAACAATAACTACTACTTACTACACAAATGACCGTCATGTAGTAACTGAAAGTGTGGACAACAATTTTGATCATAACTTTTGAACCACTAAACCGATAACGCTGAAATGCAATACCAAACTTCTCGAAGCGTCGACATGTATCTACGTTAAAGATTCTATTATATTTTGGCAGTGAACGCCATTTCAACAGACAGGCGGATATCGCTAGGACGACTTAAAATCGAGGGAAGATCAGGAATGCATATATGTACTTTGTGGGGTCCCAGTCCGATATTTCGACAAGTAAGTGGAGGGTTTTTTTCTTTTAATTTTAAATAGAGCCAAATATATGAAAACGATTTTTAACAAGAAAAATTTATAAAATGTATGACACTTTCTTATAAATTAAAATTAAAAAAAATAAAAAAAAACACTAATCTTATAAAAAATTTACTACCTCATAATGAACAAACCATTCTTTCAGTATACAAATAACTAAATTATCATCCGTCAGTCTCAACCAAAATTTGGGTCACATTTAATCAATTATGTTATGTGGAGTATGTTATATGGAGTATAAAGGACTTCAATTTGCATTAAAATTCAATCATAACCAACCACTTGTTATGATTTAGAATAAAAAAAAATTAAACCGTATCCTAAAAATGTCATAGCCTAATACGGCAGAAGAGCCACTTAAAAGTCAAATGAGAAATGCCCTCAAGTATGACAAGTGCTACTTAAGTGGCAAATAAGATATTTATATTGAGTATGATGTTAAGAGATACTTTACATACTTTAAATGGCTGTCTAGATTCAAGGGTGTGGAAACGGATTGGTATGCTTATCCTAATTCCATACAATTTTCTAGACATTTTTTTTTTAACAAAAAATTCTCTTCATTTTTGTTTGTTGAATTAACAAAAGTCAACATTAATTGGTGACATTCTTGTTAAACCAACTATGTCTGTGTTTATGTGTAGATTTTTATGTAGCAGTATATCAAAAAGTTAAAAATTCACTGTTCAAACATAAATTAAATGTATATACATATTTTTTTTATATTTCCCTTAAAGGTATCACACGTTTGGTGTTTTATTTACATAACACACAAACCAACAAAAGAACAATTTTTATTTACCCAAGTCTCCCTTTTTGTCTATTGGCAAAAACAAAAAAAGAAAACATACCAAATTGCTCCTTTTTATACCCTCCAACTACAGTATGGGGGTATACTCACTTTGTCATTCCGTGTGTAACGCATCGAAATGTCGGTCTAGGATCCCATAAAGTATATATATTTATGATCAGTGATCGATTCTAAGACATTCTAGCGATGTCCGTCCGTCCGTCTGTCCGTCTGTCCGTCCGTCTGTAGTTAACACGATGCAGTCCAAAATAAAAGAGCTAGACTCCCGACATTTGGCACAAATATGTCTTATGTTAATAGGCAGGTTAAGTTCGTAAAAGAGCAAAATCGGACCAGGGAGAAAAAAGTTCCCCCTTAAAGAACTAAACCAACCTCTGAAAAAATACACTTTTTTACATGTTTTTTTGTATTTTTGTTAAATAAATGAAACATTTGTTATATTTATCGGGATGGGAAGGTGCTGGCAACATCCCCCACTGACCCCCATCACCCCCCCCCCCCCCCCCAAAAAAAAAAAACAAACGCCCCTGACATTTTTTTTTTTTTTTTTACATTTTGGAGGGTATAAAAGATTCGGCACAGCCGAATTTAACACTCTTACTTGTTCATGTTCTGTTTTATATAAAACACGTAAGAAAATTAAATTTGGCCTTGCCGAATTTATCGATACCCTACACAATGTAAAAAAGATTATTGCAAAAAACTTGATTAAAAAATTTATTTTGTGAAAAAATTTTGTTAAAAAAAATAGTAAAAGAAATTAATTTTGAGAAAAAAAAAAATTTTTTGAAAAAAATTTTGTTGAAAAAAAATTCTGCGAAAAAAAATTTGTGTAAAAAATTTTTTTAGACTTCTGTAATTACCATTCGGTATCCAATTCTATTGGCATAGTACGTTTACCAGCAACCGAATTAAAGCATTTTGTATTTTAAGGTTGTGTGGAATGTACCAAAATTTGACAACTTCGTTCATAACTTTTGAACAGCTGAACCGATATCGCTCAAATGCAATACCAAACTTTTTAAAGCAACAACAAGTAATTAAATTAATTTTCTGATTTTTTTTTTATTTTTTATTTTTAAATTTATTTCTGATTTTTCTGTATTTTCCCGAACTATTTTGAAGTATGAACTCCCTCCAGCATTTTCCGAATTTTCCTTAATTATTTTGACTTTTTCTTGCTATATTCAAAATTTGTATACCATCCAACCACAGTAACCAGAGTGTAACGCATCGAAATATCGGTCTGGGGTACCCGAAAGTATATACATACAAAAATGAACAAATTCATTATAATTTATTAACTTTTTCATAATACTTTTGAACTTTTACATAGTATTTATGAATAAATCATAATATGTGGAATTTAAGAAATATTTAACATTTTTTCATAAATACTATGAAAAAGGTTAAAATTTAATGAAAAATTTCATAAATTTTTGTGTATTTGTTTATAAATACGATGAATTTCGTTCATTGACAATTTTTTTTTCTGTGCATATTTTTGATCCATGACAGATTCCAAGACTTTTCAGTAGCGTCAATCCGACCGTCCGTCTGTGGGAAGCACAGCTAGACTCCTGAATTTTGGCACGAATTTGTCTTACGATATTAGGCTGGTGAAGTTCTCCCTACACTTAGAAAATTATTGCAGTTACTACATGACGGTCATTTGTGTAGTAAGTAGTAGTTGTTGTTTTCAACTACAATTTCGGTTGTTTTCGTATGAAAAATATCAAACAACTACTTTTTGTAGTCGTATTAAAAAACAAATACAAAAAATGACTACATTGTAGTAACAGTTGTTTTATGTAGTTGTTTTAAGTCTATAAAAAAACGTATAATATTCTAGAAATTTTTAGAAAAACGTATGTGTTGAACGAGTTGGAAGTGTCAGCTGCAGCAGGAGTTATTTCCAAATAATTTTACCCGTTTTTGACGTTTAGAAGAAAATTTAGATAATTTGAGTTACAGTAAAAACAACTGTAGTTTGAAGTAGTTTTTACCGATTTTTGTAGTTGTTAATCAATAGTTAAAAACGACAACAATTTTTGCACTCAAAAGAAAAACTCTGTCAAAAAATCTGTAAAACGATTTTCAATTTGAATAAGCAATTTTTAGCAGATTGTTCTGCTGAGAAGGATATTTTTACTTAAATCTCTGTCATTCAGTTTAAGAAAATAACAGACATTTTACTATGTTTATACTGATTTTGTTTGCTGAATTTTTATTATTTTTTTAAGAAATTTTTTTATATAAAAAAAAGCAGAACAGATTGTTCTGCTGAACAGATTGCTCTGAAATCAGCAGATTGTTGTGCTGAAATCACAGATTATTCTGCTCAAATCAGCAGATTGTTCTGCTAAAATCAGCAGATTTTTCTGCTAAAATCAGCAGATTTTTCTGCTAAAATCTGCTGATTTTATTTTTCTTTTCTCTTTCCTATATGCAAGTTTTAGGACAATCGGTGGGTGACCTGTGAAAAACCTTCCTTGTAAGTGTAAAAATCTTTAAAAATTAATTTACCAATATTTATCGCGAAGTGGAAGTGTCCTCCAACGCCTTTCGCAAACCCCAAAACACTTTCACTTGTTTTAATTTTAATTGTTTTTTTTCAGTTTCCCAACAATTTTCTTATTTTTTCTTATCTTTCCGAAAAAAAAAATTGTTTTAATTATATTAAATTTTTCTGAATGTCTCTAAGTTTTCTAGATTTTTTTTTTTGAACACTACTGAGGTTTTCTGAATTATTTAAATAAATTTTTAGAACTGTTTAAAATTTTTTCCGAACTTTTCAAAATTCTCCTGGATGTTTTCTGATATTTTAGATTTCTGATATTTCTGAATTTTTCTGAATTTAATTTTCTTTCATTCGTTTTTAACGTTATCGGAAAGACCAAAATCAAAAATAATAACGCATTCTACCCCAATATGTCTAAAGTGTTACATACAAAACGACAAACTAACTATCACTTTGTGTAGGTTTTTAAAAATATTTATCCAAAATATAAAACACCATCACTTTATAAATTTTATATATACTTTTGTTTGTTTTACATTTACTTCTTTCTTCCAGCACACCCAGATGTGTTAATTAGTTAAACATGATGTTTCCTACTCATTCCCCATAAAACAGATTCTAATGCTTACACACACATAGTCCAACATGGAAGAGCAAAAAAGCATGCCCAGAGATAACAGACTGTCAGTCAGGGATTTATCCAAGCATGGTACCAAAAAATAATAAAAAAAAAAAAACTTGCAACCAGAAGACATTTAATTTTATTAACTTTTGTGAGATTTTAATGGTAACTGCTATTTTATTGCTGCTCTTACAAGGGAAGTATCTCAACCCTTATGAACCGATTTGCCTGAAACTTAAAATATATATAAATGAGACGATTTTAAGGTTGGGGTGTCTAGGCTTATCGGCCATATCAGTGTTTCAAAATTTCGTTGTCCCCTTATGAAACCATATGGACCTTCGGGAAAATTTCGATATCTCACGAACTAACAGGAATATCCTCTAGAGCAAAAATACGTGTCAACTTAAATTTAATAAAGATTATTTCGTATTCATATGGACATCGTAGCTCTATGTCTTCATATAAATACCCCCCAAAATTTTCACATTTTCATAAAAAAAGTATTTAACGAAGCCAAACTTTTACAAGGTTATGCCACCATTGGATAGGCATTAAAAAAACCTTTCTTCTCATATGTAAACATCATATAATTTTTTAGAAAGAAATGGCTGAAAAATCCACAAAACGATTTTTTCGCCATTTTTTCACCCATGTTTTGAACCCCTAAATCCCCGATATGGCCGATAAGCCGAGAAACCACAACCTTAGAATTGTCTCTTTTATATATATTTTACGTTTCATGCAAATCGGTTCATAAGGGTTGAGATACTTCCCTTGTTAGTCATAATATGCTTTAGTATTCAGCAAGTCATCGTTTTAAGGCAGAGTCTTGAAAGAGCTGAACATTTTAAACTCCCACAAAGTTTGATGAGATTTTTATACACTAAAAAAAAATGCGATTCAAATATGCACTAAAAACCCAAAAAATATGCACTAAAAAATAAAATGTGTGCAATAAAAATCTTGTTGTCCTACGAATAACTTCTTAAAAAGCAAAAAATAACGCGGTATTCAAATAGTAACATTCAAAACTTAATATAAGCAAGATTTGTTAAAAAACTAAAACAATCTTTTAAAAAAAAATTGAAAAGAAAAAAAAAAATTTTCTTATTTTCAAAATAAATTTTTTAAATTTAAAATAGTTTTTGAAAGAAACAAAATTTTATTTGTATTTTGCTAATTTATTCTAAAATACGCAAAAATATGCACTTAAAAGTTGGAAATATGTACAAAATATGCATTTAAATCCAAAATATGCAAAAATATGCATTTTCACCAAAATATGCAAAAACAAATCGGTGCCATTTTAACGCAAATTTCTCGATTCGGAAAGATAATCGATATCTTTTTGGTTGATATCTTTCTGTAAGGTCATCTTCATTAATTTCAAGTTCTTAAAAAAAGAATTAATTCCTTGATATAGTGTCCTATGATACAATAGGTGCGTTTGGGCAAGGAAGATGTATAAAGGAATGCTTCCAAACAAGTAGTTGGTCGCCATAGTTATTTTTTTGACTAATATCAGAACAATAATATTTACGAATTTTTCAAGAAAACAAAAAAAAAACATTTCAAAATATTTGAAATTTGTTTTGGTTCTCATAAATATTTAATTTCACAAAAATTTTATTTTTTCCATAAAAATAATAAATTTACAAATTTTTCAAAAAAAAAATATTCAAAAATTAGCAATTTTGTTAATTGCTGCAAAAACAAATACAAAACACGCGATTAAATAAATATTTAAAATTCTCAAAAGGTAAGTTCAAACAAAAACGATGGATTTAGATAAAGTTTCTATTTTCAATTGAATTTGTTTCCAGATTTTAAATTAAGACAGAAATCTGCACGAGGGATATAATTTAACTGATATGAGTGGATCCAAATTATTTAAAATTATTCTTGGAATCTCGGCAATAAAAAGGTATTTGTTTTTTGTTTTATATACATGTATGTATAAACAGATTTATTTTGTTTGTGTTTTTATATTTAATATCATTTACTACCAGAGAGTCTGTTATAAGTTGCTGAGATGACAATGCTTTCAAAATGCAATTCAAATATAATATCTTCACAAACGGGCGCGTTATAATCAATGAAGAAAATGCAAAGAAAACGTCTAAGGATTCTTAAACAGATTTTTCATATGAAGGAGATTCTGTGTCATTTTTCCTATACAAAATGGTCTAATTCTGAGACATTTTTCCTGCAGAAAATTTCTTACATTAACAAGGGAAGTCTTCCTAGGTGCACCCGCCAATCTTCATGGGATTGGCTTTATTTAGAAGAGAAGGAAAACTAAAGGGACACGTTTTTTTTTTAGCGGCCCAAATTCATAGAAAAATTCTAGTATTCTGAGACATTTTTTTATAGAAAATTTCTCAGATTCTAAGACATTTTTTAATAGAAAAATTTCAGACTCTGAAACATTTTTACAACAGAAAAATTCTCAGATTCTAAGACATTTTTACTATAGAAAAATTCTCAGATTCTGAGAAATTTTTTAATAAAAATTCTCAGATTCTGAAACATTTTTCTATAGAAAAATTTTGGATTCTGAGATATTTTTCTATAGAAAAATTTTCTAATTCTAGAACATTTTACTACAGAAAAATTTTCGGATTCTGAGACATTTATAGAAAAATTTTTGAATTCGTAAACATTTTTCTATAGAAAAATTTTCGGATTCTGAAACATTTTTCTATAAAAAAATTTTCGGATTCTGAAACATTTTTCTATAAAAAAATTTTCGGATTCTGAAACATTTTTCTATAAAAAAATTTTCGGATTCTGAAACATTTTTCTATAAAAAAATGTTCGGATTCTCAAACATTTTTCTATAGAAAAATTTTCGGATTTTGAAACATTTTTCTATAGAAAAATTTTCGGATTCTCAAACATTTTTCTATAAAAAAATTTTCGGATTCTAAAACATTTTTCTATAGAAACATTTTCGGAAACATTTTTCTATAGAAAAATTTTCGGATTCTGAAGCATTTTTCTATAGAAAAATTTTAGGATTCTGAGATATGTTTTCTATAGAAAAATTCTCAGATTCTGAGACATTTTTTCTATCGATAAATTCTCAGATTTTGAGACATTTTGCGACAGAAAAAGTCTAAAATTTTGAGATATATTTCGATGGAAAAATTATTATATTCTGAGATATTTTTTTCTATAGAATAATTCTCAGATTCTAAAATTCTCAGATTCAGATAAATTTTTATTTATAAAAATTCTCAGATTTTGAGAATTTTTTCTATAGATATTTTTACAAATTTTAATATAAAAATGCCAAAGAATAAAAAGTTTTTGCCATAAAATAATTTTTCAGAATAAAAAATATTTGTATATCTTTTTTCTATTTTGTAAATCCAATTAAATAAATATAATTTGCGTTTAGAAAATGTGCTTTTCAATTTCCATCTTTTGTGACATACTTTTACACAAGTGCTCCATTTTTTCACCATGTATTAAAAAATTGTGTAGGCAGTTTTACACATTATGACGAAGAGCATGACAAGATCGCCATAAAACTAGACCGATATTTTTATATATGTTACACACGGAATGATATATTAAATACACCCTATACGATATGTGTTACATACCGAATGATGTAGTAAATATACATTCCTTTTTTATGTAGTTACAAATTTTCAAAAATGTAAACAAACTGAAATTATTTATGAAAAGGGAATAAAGTAAAAATCAAAATTTGATTAAAAAAGAAAATAAATATTTAAATGTCGTTATTGTTATTGTTCTGATTTACGTCGTTGGTAGCAGTCCTTTATAATTAGTCCATGCGTTTGGGGAACTATTCAGTTGTTTTATAGAAATAATAAACTACAAAAACTGATGACAAAAAGTTTGTTGAACAAAAATAAAAATTTGGTAAAAAACATTTTGAGTGAAATATAAATAAAAAAAAAAGATTATTGCAAAAAACTTTATTTAAAAGGAAATAACTTTTGAAAAAACATTTGAAAAAAAAAATTCCGCGAAAAAAAATTTTGTTAAAAAAAAAATCCGCAATTTTTTTATTTTTTGTCAAAAAATATGTTCGTACTTGTTTAAATACCATTTGGTGTTCAATTATGTTCACATATGTCAACCAGAAGCCGAAATAAAGCATTTTGTATTTTTAGGTTATGTTGAATGTACTGAAATTTTTGAGGTGTGCTTACATTTTCGTTCATAACTTTTGAACCGATATCGCTCAAATGCAATACCAAACTTCTCGGGAGAACTTCCAATAAATATGTTAAGTTCTCTGTGCAATATTTTGTCCGTAATAGCATTTTCCACAGACAGACGGACATCGCTATAATGTCTTAAAATCGATCGGGCATCATGATTATATATACTTTACGGGGTCCCAGACCAATATTTCGATGAGTTACAAACGGAATGACAAACTTATATATACCCTATATCACTAAGTGGAGGGTATAAAACAATTACGAAAAAGTTGTTTGTGAAAAATAAGTTTGTGCTTGCTTAAACACCATTCTGTTCTGGCAGAACGGTTTTCAAGATACCGCCATTTGAAATTTGCAAAAATTGCTGGTTTTTAAAACGTTTAAGATTTTTTTTTTTAAAAATCTCAAAAGTTCTTTTCCGATCATTTCAAATCCGATCATTTAAATCCGTGGCGCCCTTCGATTAAAGTTTTGGCTTTTTAGATTTGTTTTACCAAAAACTCTTAACTTTGATAGAAGCGCGCCATGGCCCATGGGTTAAAATGTTCTGATTTGTCTCAAATTAACTTTGAATGAAAGTTTTTCTCAAGCTCTATGAAATAGTCAGTGAAAAAAAATTTTGAAAATGGAAATTTTGAAATGAAAAATAGGGAAAAACCACCATTTTTGGCAATTTCAAATAGCGATATCTCGAAAACTATTCTAGCGATTTAAATTTTTTTTTGATATTCGCGCTCAGCACATCAAAATTATTAAAAAAGATGAGTTGCAAGACATATTTAAGTATTTTTTTAATTTTCAAAATTCCAAAATTTTGATGGCCGGGCGCCTAGGGATAATTAATCAGATTGGTCTTAAATTTGTACCACTTAGGTGGAGAATAAAAATTTGTCGGGACGTTACAATCGGAAGAAAAACTTTTTTGAAATACAAAAAATTCCAGTCTAACGTTACATATGGGGCATTCCATGTCAAATTGGACACTTTGAAAAATTTTTTTTTTAGATTTTCCCAATTTGTTAACTTTTTTTAGTACCCTTCGAAAACTCCTTCGTGGTAAATTTTCAGATTTTTTTGAAGAACCGTTCAAAAGATATCGAATTTTTAAAAATTGGTAGTTTGTTCCTTTACTCAAACTTCTTTTACTCATAACTTCTTCAATAATGGTCCAAATTTCAATTTTTTTTTCAAATTTTTTTTTTTTACGTACTTTGTAAAAAAAATCCCAAAAAATTCTTAAATGCGCTCTAGTATGCGATTTTTAAGTTTTAAAATTTAAATCTCATTTTTGAAAATGTTTGTACTCTTCGATTTATTTTAATTTTTTTGTGTAAAACATCTATCGATTCTGCAAATTTTTTGTCCAGGAGGATCGTGGTATAACGATTATTTTTTAAAATTTTTTGAAAAAATGTTATTGCAATTTTCCAATCTTAAAATCCGTTCTACTGCTCCAATGGTGCGTCATAGAGGGGTCCTTTATAAGACCGACCCCCATTAATTTCTACGTCTTAACATTTCTTTGGAACAAACTAATACCCCATCTCCAATTTCTGAGGGGGCTCCCACACAAAACGATATTTTTTTAAATTTGCTCCAACCGCTCTAACTGCCCTAATAGTTCCCTTAAAGCAACAAAATGTATGACCGACCCACAATATTTTTTTAGTCCAAACATTTTCTCTGAACACACCTACCTCTATCTGTAATTGTTAAGGCGGTCCCGATACATTTTTTTTAATTTTTTGTATATTTGTTTTATTTAATCAGCTTCTACTGGTCCAATGGTGCGTCCGAGAGGGGTCATTAGTGAGACCGACCCCCATTTATTTTTACCCTACAACATTTTTTTAAAATATACCTACGCCCTATCTCCACTCCCTAAGTAGGCTCCCATACAAAATTACATTTTTATAAAATTTGCTCCAACTGTTATTTGTATGGGAGCCTACTTAGGGAGTGGAGATAGGGCGTAGGTATGTTTTGAAAAAATGTTGTAGGTAAAAATAAATGGGGGTTGATCTCACTAATGACCCCTCTTGGACGCACCATTGGACCGGTAGAAGCTGATTAAATAAAACAAATTTACAGAAAATAAAAAAAATAGTATGGGACCGCCTTAACAGTTGAAGATAGAGGCTTGGTGTGTTCAGAGAAAATGTTTGGACTAAAAAAATATTGTGGGTCGGTCATACATTTTGTTGCTCTAAGGGCACTATTGGGGCAGTTAGAGCGGTTGGAGCAAATTTTAAAAAAATGTCGTTTTGTGTGGAACCCTTTTAGAAATTGGAGATAGGGTATTAGTTTGTTGCAAAGAAATGTTAAGACGAAAAAACTAATGGGGGTCGGTCTTATAAACGACCCCCCTATGACGCAGCATTGGAGCAGTAGAAATGATTTTAAGATTGGAAAATTACAATACAATTTTTTAAAAAAATTTTAAAAAAATAGTAATAATCGTTATCCCACGATCCTCCTGGGCAAAAAAATTATAGAATCGATAGATGTTTTACACAAAAAAATTAAAAAAAAATCGAAGAGTACAAACATTTTCAAAAATGAGATTTACATTTTAAAACTTAAAAATCGCATACTAGAGCGCTTTTAAGAATTATTTGGGATTTTTCTTTTAAAGTACGTAAAAAAACCAAAATTTTGAAAAAAAAAATTTGAAATTTGGACCATTATTGAAGAAGTTATGAGTAAAAGAAATTTGAGTAATGGAACAAACTACCAATTTTTAAAAATTCGATATCTTTTGAACGGGTCATCAAAAAAATCTGAAAATTTACCACGAAGGAGTGGTAAATTTTAAAACGGAATGGCAAACTTATATAAGAGAGGGTTAAAAAAAAGTCAAATTGCTTGGTAAACCGCCATAATCTTAAATTTTGCTTAAGTTATTAAAACACACCTAATAATTTACATATTACAAAAAAATTATTAAAAGAAAACAATAAAAAATATAGGTGTTGGATGTACATTTTTTTTTTTGGCAAATGTTTTTCGTAGTTTTTTTTCTTTTTGTTGTAAAGGAAGAATGGTTTCGGTTTGTTGAAAGTACAAAAATTTTTTTTTTTCTAATCAAAAATGTAAATTTATGTTTGGTAAATTGAAATTCATACAATATTTTTCATTTTAACTTTTTTTGCTGTAATCTTTTTTTACTTTTGTTGGTTTGTTTAAATTAAATTATGACTTTGAATTTTAGAATTTATGTTTTTGTGTAAATAAATAAATTATTGGTATTTTTAATATGCAGGTATTGTTACTTTTTTTCGTTGTCTATATCCGGGAAGTAAAATATTAAAAGACAATTTTCAAAATTAAATAGTTAAATTTTAAAGAGAAATTTTAGAATTTTTTTCAATAATTTTTTCTAAGTACAAACAAAAGTTAAGCAAATAATGAAAATTTAGTAAACAAAATATATAATTAATTATTTATTTGAAATTTATTTGAAATATGAAATCAAACTGCAGAAAATTATTATTTATAATAAAGTTATTAAATTTTAGTGCCAGTGTCGGCAATAGTCATATTACAACCCAGACATTATGAATATAGGTCTTAAACGTGAGTTTTTTATTTAATTTGTTTAAAAGGTAAATAAGCATATAAAAAATATAATTAAACATAACGTGTAACAGGAAAGCAGTTAAATATCGGTTAAACTTAGGTCAGTGGCATGTGTCAACCAACGCAAAACTTTTGATAATATTAATAAAAAATTAACTTGTGTTTAATTTTTTTGAATGAAAAACGGAAGTCAAGTGGAAATAACAAAAAATAAATAAATTGAAAAAACAGGAAACTATTTAAAGTTAAGTTTAAAGTAAAAAGTTTGTGGTAAGAATAATTAATAATTTTTATAATTAGCACCTGCTTAATGTTTGAAAATTTTATTGTTTGTAAAATTTGAAGTATAAAATTGTCTATAAAATGGGTTTTTATTTGTTTTATTTAACGAAAATTGTCTATGTCGATTAATATCACAGTGAAACAACCTAAATCGGAATGGGATGAAACAAAAAAAAAAAAGAAAGTTGCCATTTCCAAAACAAAACCCTTAAGGGTTTCTTTTAAGTTTAGTGCGAATTTGTTTTTTTACACGCATTTGAAGTTTGTGAACTATTATTATTATAATTACTTGAAAACTGTATAAGAGGCGTATACTTAATTTTATAATTGCCTTTAAATAACAATCATACGCAACGGTGCACATGGCAGCCTCAGCTGCACTATTGCTGCGCCTGACGACAGGAGCAGTTGACTTGGTTTTTATCCAAGAGCCCTGGGTGCGGGGTGGCAGGGTTTGCGGATTGAAGACCCCTGGGTTTAAGTTGATGGTTGCCAAAGGTGAGGGCTCACCAAGAGCCTGCATCTTGGCGAAAAATGGCTTAAATATATTCTTTTTATCAACTTTTAGTGATATGGATGTTACAGCGGCTAGCTTAGAGCTTCATGGGAAATCTATTTGGCTCGCCTCTGCGTATTTTCCTAATCCGGGGCCAATACCCCCGGAGAAGGTTGGCGGTCTGATTCGGGAGTCTGAATCTAGGGGACACCAGTTACTAGTGTGCTGTGATGCTAATGCACATCATTCGATATGGGGTAGTACAGACACAAATGATAGAGGCGAATCACTTTTGGAGTTTTTGTTAAGCACTAACCTGTATATTTGTAACAAGGGTAGTGAACCAACTTTCGTTACAAGTACGCGGCAAGAGGTTCTTGACGTAACACTTGTATCAGATACATTGTCTGACAGAATTGATGACTGGAGAGTTTTGGAAGAGCATTCTTTCTCAGATCATCGCTACATTGAGTTTTTACTCAGGGAGCGTGCCCCGGTTGAGACAGTCTCTAGAAATCTGAGAAGAACAAACTGGGTGAAATATAGGGAGACTTTTTCTTTGCTTTTGGATGAAGTACCCCTATCTGAACCGCATAGTTTAGCGGAAATTGACTGTCTGGTTGACCATATAACAAATGTTTGTAATAGGTGCCTGGATGCGTCTTGCCCTTCTGCAAAGCCTAGAGGGAAAAAAAAGCCACCTTGGTGGTCAAATGAGTTGCAGACGAGCAGAGATTCCTGCAGAAAGCTCTTTAATAAGGCTAAATTTTCAAGAGCGGACGAGGACTGGTCTGCATACAGGCTGCAACTTAAGAGTTATAAAAAGATGATCAGAAATGCAAAATGTGATTCTTGGAAAAACTTCTGTGGAAACATAGAAGACGTTTCTGAGGCATCCAGGCTGCGCAAGGTTCTGGCTTCTTCTCCTTGCACCCTAGGATACCTGAAAGATCCTAATGGGGTGTGGTCTTCCTCCAGTGGAGAGTCGCTGGATCTCCTTTTAAACACGCATTTTCCGGGCAATTCCATGACGCCGTTTCAAGCTTTGGAACGTTCTGACGCCCAAGCATCTGAAATTGCTTCGGAAATAATAAATATGCCAACATTAATCTGGGCGATAAAAAGCTTCAGGCCCTATAAATCCCCGGGACCTGATGGTATAATCCCGGCTGAGTTGCAGCAAGTGTTGGACTATATAGCCCCGTTGCTGTATAATCTATACACAGCATGCATCAACTGGTCGTATATTCCTTTAAAATGGAGGGATACCAGAGTCGTATTTATCCCGAAGGCTGGGAAAAGTTCCCACACAGCTCCGAAGGATTTCAGACCAATTAGTCTGTCTTCTTTTTTGTTAAAGACAATGGAACGAATGATAGACTCATATTTGCGTAGAGTGATTGACCCGAGGTTGCTTTCGACAAAGCAACATGCATACAGCAAGGGACGATCAACGGAAACAGCTCTTCATGAGCTCGTTGGTACCATCGAGAGATCGCTTTCGGTAAAGGAGTACACTATGGTGGCCTTTCTTGATATTGAGGGGGCTTTTAATAATGTCATTCCAGAATCGATAATATTGGCATTGTCTGGTCTGGGAGTAAAGCGTGAAATCGTTTTAATGGTGGAAAACCTACTTGCCAATAGACGTATAACGTCTGAATTGGGAGCGTCCGTCATATCTCGATTTGTCAATAGGGGCACACCACAAGGAGGTGTTCTTTCGCCGCTTCTTTGGAACCTGGCACTGAATTCAATGCTACTATCTCTAGAAGCACGTGGTTGTCATGTTATCGCATATGCTGACGATGTCGCGATAGCGGTAAAGGGGAAGCATCTGCCAACATTGCGGGACATTCTTCAGGGTTCTCTGAAAGATCTGTCTAAATGGGCAAGAGACTGTGGTCTAGGAGTTAATCCCAGTAAAACAGAGCTTGTTTTGTTTACAAGGAGAAATAAGATTCCTGCTTTTGATCCTATTTCTCTGGACGGTACTGAAATCACCTTCTCAGATGGAGCCAAGTATCTTGGAGTATTTCTAGATAGGAAGCTGAATTTCAGGCGTAATATTGAGGAACGGGTGAGAAAAGCAACGATTGCTTTGTATTCCTGTAAAAGGGCCATTGGAAAACGATGGGGTTTTAGCCCTCAAGTCGTTCATTGGATCTATACAGCAGTGGTGCGTCCAATTTTGCTGTATGGAATCATTGTCTGGTGGCCTGCTTTGGAAACAAAAGCGAACTTTGTCTTTATCACGAAGGTACAGAGAATGGCGTCAATGTGCATCACTGGTGCTCTTCGTACTACACCTACGGCTGCATTAGAAATCCTCCTTCACCTGATACCCTTGGACATATTGGGTAGGCAGTATGCGGCTGCGTCGGCAATTCGACTTAATAGCACGCTGCAATGGAGGAGCAGTGATTGTGGCCATAGCGCGATCTTGAAAAAGATAACAATACCACAAAATGTGGACTGTGCTCCCTCTTTGAGCCTCTTTGAGCGCCACTTTACCACTATGATACCATCCAGGGAGTCTTGGATGGGGGATACTCCGGGTAGTGGAGCTACCATAAATTTTTACACAGATGGATCGAGGCTGCACGAACAAGTGGGCTTTGGGGTCTATTCGGAAGAGCTTGGATTGAGCCTGGCTCGTAGATTGCCAGATCATTGCAGTGTTTACCAGGCAGAGATGCTGGCAATAAAGGAAGTGGCTGACTGGTTGAGCTGCAATGTCTTGTCTACAACCGCAGTCAACATCTATACTGACAGTCAAGCCGCGGTCAAGTCCCTGGATTCAATGTTTCTGAAAACAAGATCTGCCCTTAACTGCCGCACGTCTTTAAATGAGATGGCCAAGCAGTTTAACATACGACTCATATGGGTCCCAGGGCACAGAGACATTCCAGGGAATTGCAAAGCCGATGAGCTTGCAAGACTAGGAACTACCTTACAGGTTCCAACGGAATTGGAATGTGTTGGTATGCCTCTAGAAACTTGCAAGCAAAACCTACGGCTTTGTTCTGCGACGGAGACTAATCAAAGATGGGCAAATGGATGGACGTGTGAGACAACACGACTGATTTGGCCTTCTCTTAATCAGGGGCGCACAAGTGAGCTGATATCGCTTCCAAGAGGAGAGATTTCGACGGTGGTTTCTATAATTACCGGACACTGTCTTATAGGGAAGCACGCAGAGCGGTTAAATGTGCCGTCGAATGACTTTTGCCGAAGTTGCATGGATGAAGAGGAGTTGGAAACTATCGAACACTTTATTTGCCATTGCCCGGCACTTTCTGGTCAGCGACTTGCTTCACTGGGATCTAGGGAGCTGTACGATCTTTCTGATTTGTCGGATGTCAAAATACAACATCTAAGGAGTTTCATAAGAAGCTCAAACTGGTTTAACGACAGGGACTAGTAGGGAAACCTATTACGATCCTGTGGTATCACAATGGACCTCAGAGTCTACGTGTGTTGACGTAAAACGTCAGCAGCCACTTACAACCTAACCTAACCTAACGGTGCACATGGTTTTTATACCCTCCAACTACAGTATGGGGGTGTACTCAATTTCTCATTCCGTGTGTAACGCATCGAAATATCGGTCGGGGACCCCTTAAAGTATATAAATTATTAATCAGTGATCGATTCTAAGACATTCTAGTGATTTCCTTCTTTCTGTCTGCCCGTCTGTAGTTAACACGATGCAGTCAAAAATAAAAGAGCTAGACCCCTCCAGTTTGGCACAAATATGTCTTATGATCCTATGCAGGTGAAGTTTGGAAATGTGCCAAATCGAACCAGGGGGAAAATAGTTTCCCCTTGAAGAACTAAACCAACCTCTGAAAAATGTAAATTTTTTATATGTTTTTTTGTATTTTTCTGAAATAAATGAAACATTTTTATGTTCGCAGGAGTTTAAAGTCCTGAGCTTGGATCCAAAAAAATGTCGCTTTTTCGGCACGCTCGCGTACATTTAATTTTAAATTTAATCAGCCGCGTACCCCCTAACGAGTTTTGTTGTTTTCGTTAAAAAAACTTCACATATAAATATTAGAGTTAATTTTGAAATTTTTTATCCGCGGGTATTATAATTTTTTTGAAGGATTTAGGCGAGATCAAAACAATGGTGGTATTTTTTTGAAAAAAATTTCGCTGCTTGGGGTTGTTCAATGCATTTGAAAACGCGGATTTTGAGCTGATTCTCTGCAGAGCAAAAACGGCTGAAAATATTGCAAATCTAATTTCACCAGTCGATTCTACACCAAAAATAAAAACAACGCACGTTTTTTGAACTCTTAAACAAAATTCCAAAAATCTATCACAGGGGCGGAAATATAATGTTTTTAATTTGTTTAAATGTTTTATTTTAATATGAGGGCTGATCAATAATTCCGTGACTTTTCGAATGAAACACCCTCGTATATACAATGAAAGGGCATTTTGAGCTTAACAAAATGGTACCAAAATTTCCACTCTATCACAACCCGTTTCAAAAATGCCCAAAAATACGTTTTTTGAGATCTTTGACATAAATTTTCTCAAAAACCTGGCATCAAAGAAAAATTTGGGAAAATATTCGTAATCGGCATCGAAAGGTTAATCGAAAACAAGTGGGCAGATCTAAAATATAATCCAAAAACATCGCAAAAAATTATCTCTAAATTGCGCAAAAGTACGTTTTTTGTAAATTTTGACCTCGACTTTCCTCAAAACCTGACGTTATGGAAAACTTTGAAAGCCAGATTCGGAACCAGCATTGAAAGGTTAATCTAAAACTAATGTCCAAATTACTAAAATTTTGCGTACCCCCGCGGACAGTTTCGCGTACCCTCTAGTGGTACGCGTACCATAGGTTGGTAACCGCTGCTTTAGTGCACAAAGCAAAAAAAATTAACTTGTGCACATATACCGCGAGGGCCAAGGAGTCCCCCAGCTCACCGCCCCTCCCCTTGCACCCCTTAAAAAACGGCGCTGTAAAATTTTTTTTTTTAACTTTTTTACATATTGGAGGGCATAAAAGATTCGGCACAGCCGAATTTAACGCTCTCATTTGTTTTTTATAATTCGGCCATTCAGTTAATGCTGGACCGATTGCAGTGAAATTAATACCGATTACAGGTAAAGTGATTTCGAGCTTAAGTTTGGACATATCCAATGCAGGGCACTACCAGGGGCCCTAAAGGACATATTGAGTATACCAATACTTTAAATGCTGTAGGATAGTTTGTAGCGTGCTAACCTATGAAACAGGGGGTCGTTGGTTCGATTCCCACCAAAACCCTTGGTCGATTTCGCTACAACGAGACGACGGTCATTGTTACCTGTTCTCGGTTAGGTTTAAATTATTAAAAATGATTTGTTATTAAATTGGAAAAATAAATAAAAACTGATATTTGTACTACATTGCACTGTGCTACAGTGGATGAGATTTATCCTGAAAAAATCGGATAACAATTGACAGAGTTGTGATAATTTTTCAAAAAAAGAAAATTAAGATTTTACATGAAATCGCCGTTCGCATAACCCAGGAAAATAAAAATAAAACATCATGAGAGGTTGCGTACTATAGTTTTAAAGGTTTTTGGTGCGCTAAATCCAAATTTGACCTTGAAATTGCTCTATCATAGGTTTTTGAGATAACAAGATATGTTAAATATCTCAAAAACCTAACGAGATAGACCAACTTTAGGGCAAAATTCGTATTCAGCGCACCATTTTGTTTATTTCGATTTTTCAAAATCAGAGCCCAGGAGGGTTACTGTGTATTTCGAATCGAAAAGAAAAACCTTTCGAATCGAATGACAAACACACACAAAATAGTTTTGTTCCACAACGTTACCGCGGGTGCCCGCGGGTACCCAAACCAGCCCGAAAAGCGTTCCCGCACGCACAAATTTGGTAAATGAGAGAGATTTTCAGAGAATAAATTTGTTTCTCATTTTACCGAACTTACCCGTACTTTTTTTTCGTGTAAACTGGTAACAGTCAGATGTTTAGAAAACAGCTGTTTTTTTAGTGAAGCAAAATTAAAAATTTTAATTAAACAAAGAACTTAACAAAAGAAATATGTAATTTCAAAACAAAAAAATATATTTGGTTACTAAAACTAACTTTTACAACTTTTTTCCTTGGTTTAAGTTCTTTTTCTTACGAAAATATTTTAGCATAGCCCCTTTGTTTACATTTTTTATTATTTTGGGCTTGAAATGTGGTTTTTAGCGTTCCCGTACTTTTGTGCATTTTTGTGGTATCGTGAGAGGTTTTTTGATTTTCTCTCATTTTACCGAACTTTACCCGGAAAGTTCTGGAATACACCTAATATTAGTCTAAAAAGAGTTCGATTTCAAACAGTTTCTTTCGAATCGTAATACGCAGTAACCCCCTAGTTTTGTGTGAGGTTAGGGTTAAAAAGCTTGTTTGGTTGAAAATTGCCATGAGCGCATTCATATTGAATGAAGTTTGTAAGGACGAAATTGGGGAAAAATGAAAAGAAAACAAGTAGTAAAGTTAAATTCGACTTGGCCGAATCTATGAATAACGTAAAACAAATGAACAATTTTGACTAGATTATATTTTGTTTTGAGTAAAAACTTTTTTTTTTGTCATTTTCGTAAAAAAAATTTAATTATTTTGAGTGTAAACTTATTTATGAGTGTAAATTTTTTTGAGTGTACATTTTTTTTAGTGTAAAAATATTTTTGAGTGACAAAAATATTTTGTATATCGTATATTTTAGTAGTTAAAAATTTTCTGAAAAATGTCTATAAATAATTTCATTTTCCACATCGACCATCGTAGCAGATTTATTATTTACTCAATCTCGACGCTATTAAGCTTAAATTAAAGCATTATAAATTACCCACATAGCATTTTTTAAAATTATATTCGTTTGATAATAATAACGTTGAGTATTGTTAACTTTCTCTTTAACAAATTGCATATACTATAGAAAAGTTTCTAATTTGTTGTCAACCACTGTATTCTGATCAGATCTAAAATTTGGTCTCCATTTTGGTTGGGGCTGATTAATAAGAAATTTAAAAAAAAAACGACCAACTTTAAGATCTGATGTATCTGATCAGTTACAATTACATTTAATAAGATATGAAAAGATCATATTTAAAAATGTAATTGATCCCAAAACATTTATCTTCATTAATTTATTGATAGATCAATGATAGGTAAAATTATATTGGTTGTATGGTAACAACAATATTGCCTAATTAGCGTTTTTTGCTAATCATTTTCTTATCTGTAGTAAACAAAAAAATATTGCTGACAAATTAGCAAACAAATTATACAAAAATGAAAAAAAATACTTTGCACTTTTGTGTAGTCAAGTTAACAACTGTTGTTTTTTTTTCAAAAAATTTCTTGTATCAAAATTTTTAAAAAAATAAAAATTTAATTATAAATATTTTTAAAACAATTCAAATTCTATTTGAATGACGGAACATTTAGACAACCCATTTTAATGATCGTGAGATAACATTAAAAAAAATCGTTTGTATAATTTACTACAAGTGTTTATAAATACAAATATGTAGATAGTATTTTTAAAAAAACATTTATACTTTGTGCTATAATGAATAAAAAAAAATATGGTTTTATTTGTTTTGTTTTTGGTTTAAAGATAAGAAATCACGTGTGGTAAATTTTTGGAATCATTAGTCTAGTTTTCGAGTTCAAAACCACAAAAAAAGATAACGATTTTAGGTCTTTGGTGGGAACTTATGCACAGTGTCTCCCAGCTTATTTCGTGTGGAATATAAAATTAATAATAATAATTTTGATACCAGATTAAGAATTTTTATTTATTTTTTCAATTTTATTAAAAATCATTTTTAATAATTTCTACCTTACCGATAACTGGTAACAATGACCGTCGTCTCGTTGTAGCGAAATCGAACAAAGGTTTTTATGGAAATTGAACCCACGACCCCCTGTTTGATAGACTAGCGCGAAACAGAATAGCGCAAAATAGAAACATATTAATATCAAACAAGTATTTGTGTAAAAAATTCGTGTAATTTATCAAGCTTACATTTAAGCTTACTGGCGTCCAGATTGAGTAACTATTAAATGTGCTACTATGGTCGAATTGGAAATTGAAATTATTGAAAGACCTTTTTTTTGATATTTTTTTTTAAAAATATTTCCAAACCGATTTTCTTTTCGGTTTAGAATTATGGAGTTCTGTTTGACTGAAATTTTGACTTCAATTGAATAAAACCTAGCCACACAAGGGCCGTTGTTATCGTTTTTAACGGTGTATTGCAAACAGTGTTGTAAATTTAGCGATTTTCTTATATTAAAATTATTTCAAATAATAATTTGTATTGTTTCTAACCACAAAAATGATTTAATTTAACCGAAATATCATTAAATATTTATTATAAATATTGTGTCGTTAATCATATCAATTTCTTTATCTTGTCGAACAAAAAATTTGTCAGCGGTCAATTACTGATTAATTGTCATTTATTACGTTTAGGGGATTTTTTTTTTTGTTTTCATGATAACTTATTAATTGTAAAATTCATAATCTTTTAAAGTTTGACGTCATCAATCCTAATTGTTATTGACTTAACTTCTGTCTCATTGATTGCTAATACCACGTCACCGATATAATAAGGATTTTCCAAATAATACACAAAATTTCAGCAAATTTGCGTTAATAAAATCTTATCTTATCTTGTTGAAATTACGAGCATAAATCATAAAAAATTCTTACACATGTTTTTTTGTTGAAATGTGCTATTGGCCTATTTAGTAGTTAAGTCTACCATGGATTTTGTAGAGCTAACATAAATGATAGATTGTTTATGGTATAAAAAAAAACAAAAAGATAACTCAAGCGTTAATTATACAACTTTTCACCGAAATATAATAAATGAAAATCAGGTTGGAAAATTATATTATTAACTACATTTATGAGTAATTTAATTAGGTTAATAGATTAGGTAAAAGTAGTAAAGTGATACAATTATTTACGCCAGTTTATACACCTACAAGAATTTATTTACAGTGGCGGCTAAAAGTATTCACACAGAGCTTTAGTAGATGCAATTTTTAAAAGACAAATTTAAAAATACCAAACTTTTTTTATCAAACAAGTATTTTTTAAACGGTGTTTTGTAGGTATTTTATTAAGCTTTAATTTAAGCTTAATGGCGTCCAGATTGAGTTAAAAATAAATGTGCTACGAGGGTTGAACTGGAAAATGAAATTATGTACAGGCATTTTTAATAAAAAATAAAAAGTCAATTTTCTACAAGTTCGAACATAAAAAATGTAAAAAGTAGTCCAAAAATTTATATTCAGATATCAACTATTTTTTTTTTAACGACCCAAACAAAAAATTAAAATTTTTTAAATACAGTAAAAGAAATCCGACTTTTTGACCACCAATTTTTTTTTAACACGGAAAATATTAAATTATTTTCATATTTCATTACTAGAAATGTGATGTTCATGAAAATTCATGTTTTTTGTCGACAGTCTAAAAACGATATCGACCAATTATCCGAATCTTGAAATTTGCGTTAAAATTACATCGATTTGTTTTTGCATATTTTGGTGAAAATGCATATTTTTGCATATTTTGGTTTTAAATGAATATTTTGTCCCTATTTTCAACTTTTTAGTGCATATTTCGGCATTAATTGGCAAAAGCACAAATTGAAACTTATTTGTTTTAAAAATTATTTAAATTATAAAAAATTATTTTGGAAATACGAGAAACTATTTTGTTATAAATTGTTTTTAATTTTTTTTAGAAAATCTTGCACTTTACTGTTTATATAAAAATTTAAATCTTAATATTAAAAGGCGTTATTTTTTGCTTTTTACGAATTTTTCGTATAAAACCAAGATTTTTATTGCACATATTTCATGTTTTAAGTGCATGTTTTTGATCTTTTTGTGCATATTTTTGATTTTTTAGCGCATCTCATTCCTACTCAATATTATACACTTACAAGGGAAGTATCTCAACCCTTATAAACCGATTTGCATAAAACGTAAAATATATATAAAAGAGACAATTCTAAGGTTGGGGTGTCTCGGCTTATCGGCCATATCGGGGATTTAGGGGTGTAAAACATGGGTAAAAAAATGGCGAAAAATCGTTTTTTGGATTTTTCAGCCATTTCTTTCTAAGAAACTATATGATGTTTACATATGAGAAGAAAGGTTTTTTTTAATGCCTATCCAACGGTAACACAACCTTGTAAAAGTTTGTCTTCGTTAAATACTTTTTTCATGAAAATGTGATAATTTTGGGAGGCATTTATATGAAGACATAGAGCTACGATGTCCATATGAATACGAAATAATCTTTATTAAATTTAAGTCGACACGTATTTTTGCTCTAGAGGATATTCCTGTTAGTTCGTGAGTTATCGAAATTTTCCCGGAGGTCCATATGGTTTCATAAGGGGACAACAAAATTTTGAAACACTGATATGGCCGAAAAGCCGAGACACCCCAACCTTAAAATCGTCTCATTTATATATATTTAAAGTTTCAGGCAAATCGGTTCATAAGGGTTGTTAGTAGAGTTTTTCTTTTCCCGGACTTTTTCATTTCCCGGGAAAGCGGGATTCATTTTTAAATTTCCCGGGATCCCGGGAATTCCCGCAAAAACTAAAAACCCATATTTTTTGTAAAAAAAAATATATAAAAACCTTATGAATCCAATTACACTATTTATAATGTTTATTAACACCATAAAAATCTTATTTAGTACCTTTAAAACAAAAAAAAAAAAATAAGTTTCGAGAAAAAAAGAACCATTTTTGTTACCCAGTTTTTATAAAAAAATGGCACAAATATGTCGAAATCATTTAAAAGTATTTTTAAGGGAATATGTTATTTCACATTGCTTTATCTGTTTTAATAATAAAAATTCATCATTTATTCTAATTCATATCAGTTAATTTTTACAATTGGTTCTAAACATTTTGCCTCTAAAACACAATCAAACTGATTCAGATGAATTTTTCACTTATGTCTATGAAACTGAATATAACTGAATGTAATTAAAAAAAAAAATAAAAATTCTGGTTTCGAAACGAAAAACCCGTTAATTCCAGAGTGGGTGAACTTTTATTATAATTAAAATAATAACTGCTTGAAAATTGAATAAGGCGTATTATTAATTTTGTAATTGCCTTTAAATAACAATCATACGCAACGGTGAACAGTGGATTATTTTCAATAATTTGGCTATTCACTAAATAGGTACGGGGCCGATTGCAGCGAAATTCATACCGGTTATAGCTAATGTAATTTAGAGCTTAAGTATTGACGCTGGACCCACATGTCCAATAAGTGCACGACCAGGGGCCCTAATGTAGGGTATGTTTAGTACACAAAAGCTTTAAATGCTTCAAAATCGCCAACTTTGAATGCGTGCAAAAAAGAATCTAGCGCTGAACTAAAAAAAAACTTTGTTATGTAAAATGTAAACTTTTATTTGCTTTTGGGTTCATCACATTCCGATTCGGAAGGTCAATTTTGTATCACTGTGTAATTATAACCTAGAGAAGATTTAGATATTGTGAGACTTTTTTCATTTCAAAAGTCTCAGATTTTATGACATTTTCGTGCGTCATAAAATCTGCGTACGTTTCTGTTATCAATTATCAATAATTTTAGTTAAATCTCTAAAAAATCACATACAAAATAATCAAGAGAAGTCGAAAAATTAAGAATTTCAAAGAAACTAAAATTCCCGGGAATTCCCGCTCCATTTCCCGGGATTTCGGGATCGAAAATTTACGGGAATTCCCGGGAAATCCCGTCCCGGGAATTCCCGTGAAAAACTCTAGTTGTTAGGCGTACTTAAATTAATAAACAATAAAATGTAGTCATTGTTTACAAAAAAATGTGGTCGAAAGAATTGGAGGTCATAAAATTCGGATTTGTTCTACTGCATTTAATTTTATTTTAGTTTGAGACCGCGAAAAAATTTGTTGAGAACTGAGGATAAAGTATTGGACCATTTAATAAATTTGTAATGTTTGAAATTGGAAAAAATCGACTTACAAATATTTTTAAAAAATTTCTAAAAAAAAATTTTGTTTACAAAAAAATCGTGGTCAAAAGAATTGGAGGTCATAAAATTCGGATTTCTTCTACTGAGTTAAAACACCTCAATTCAACCGAAAAAAGTAGAATTTTTGACCTTACCCCTTTCGAATTTGATGAAACTTGGAATATTGTTGGGCCCTTACAAAAAAATCATAGTGCCAAAGTTTTGGACTTCTGGTACTTTTTCTTCCCGAGATATGGGGTCTTGAAAATTGGCAAAATCGTATATATTTGAGAAAAGTGTTCTGAGATAAATAAAGATAACTCGAAAAGTAATTACAATATGCGTCTCAGTCAGGTCGCAAATAATAGGTAATAAGACAGCCTTTAAAATGGCATTCCCCAAGATTTTTTTTGAAAAAGGTCAAAGGGCATTGGTTCTAACCTTAATTTTTGGAGAGCTATATCTCAAAAAACGATATTTTTAAAATTTTGGAAAAAATATATGTGATTAAGAATCATCTATACTACTTAAGTTTAAATTTTCAGGATGGAGACTTCATTGGAACTTTTTATATTAATAGAAACGTTGTGACAGGAAAGAAAAAGCGGTGTAATTTCCCTTAGAAAAAAAATATTTTTTTTTTTTGTCTTTGAAATTCTGGTACCAAAATTTATTTTTCTGAATCTTTTTGACGTGCTGAGTCCAAATATGACCTTTGAACTGGCCTCTCGCTATTAGTTTTCGAGATATCTGCACATAAATATGTGAAAATTGCTAAAATGCTATTGCTGTGTTATTTTTGAAAATTTAGGTGCATATATCTTGAAAAGTAATAGCGATAGGCCAGTTCAAAGGTCATATTTCGACTCAGCACGTCAAAAACATTCAGAAAAATTAACTTTGGTACCAGAATTTCAAAGACAAAAAAAAAATATTTTTTTTTTAAGGGAAATTACACCGCTTTTTCTTTCCTGTCACAACGTTTCTATTAATATAAAAAGTTCCAATGAAGTCTCCATCCTGAAAATTTAAACTTAAGTAGTATAGATGATTCTTAATCACATATAGTTTTTCCAAAATTTTAGAAATATCGTTTTTTGAGATATAGCTCTCCAAAAATTAAGGTTAAAACCAATGACCTTTGACCTTTTTCAAAAAAAATCTTGGGGAATGCCATTTTAAAGGCTGTCTTATTATCTATTATTTGCGACCTGACTGAGACGTGTGTTGTAATTACTTTTCGAGTTATCTTTATTTATCTCAGAACACTTTTGTCAAATATATACGATTTTGCCAATTTTCAAGACCCCATATCTCGAATACTGGAATGACCAGAAGCCTGAAAAATTGGCAAAATCTCTTTTTTGTTAAAGTAAACATCAGTACTTAATTTCATTAAATTTTGAGGGGGTGCGGTCAACTCCTCGGTTGAATTGAGGTGTTTTAGCTCTACTGCATTTAATTTTATTTTAGTTTGAGTTTCGAAAAAATTTGTTGAGAACTGAATTTAAATTATTGGACCATTTTTAAAATTTTTAATGTTTAAAATTGGAAAAAATCGACTTAAAAAATATTTTTAAAAAAATTTCTAAAAAAGGTCTTTCAATAAATTAAATTTTCATTTCGACCCTCGTATCACATTTAATATAAACTCAATCTGGACACTTTTAAGCTTAAATTATAGCTTAATAAATTACCTAAAAAACACTGTTTAAAAATTACTTGTTTGATAAAAAAAGGTTTGGTATTTTTAAATTTGTTTTTAACAAATTTAACAAAAAAGGAGTAAAACTGCATTTACAGTTTTTCTTTTCGTGATCCTGTTTCCTTTAAAAAGGGCTTAAATTAAAAGTTTTAGAGGATGAAATTTTATAAAATATTTTTTTACTATTTTTACTTGTCCTAGGATGCCACTAGTGATAGCAAATGAAAAAGGGGGACCTCCCCTAATTTTCCAATTTTTTTATTTTTACATATCAGGAAAAAGTAGGTAAGTTACGTCCTTTCAAAAATTTATCCTGTAATATTACTCAAAATTTTTAACAAAACATGGCTTTATTCACATCCTTTTATTATGATATGGAAAAATAAAAATTGGAAAAATTAGGGGAGATACCGCTCTTGCATTTACCATCACCAATGTCATTGTAGGACAAGTACAAATAATTCAAAAATATTTTTTAAAATGTTTACATTGAAGTCCTTTTATAAGGAAAGAGGATCACGAAATGAAAAACTGCAAATGCAGTTTTACTCCATTTGATCTCTACTTTCAGACGTATATCATCCGGTTCATGTTTAATATTGGCTGTCGGACGGTGCCATAGTTCTGAGTGAATACTTTTGTCCAGCACTGTATATGAAAAAAAATGAAATTTGACATTTAAGTGGGAAAGATTGATTGAATTAAATGAAATGACATTTATTTTTAGATATATAAAAAAGATAATATTAATATTAAATGAAAGTAGAACAGACTAACAAAGAAAAAACAACAAAAACATCTGTTAAAAAACGTGGATTTAAAATTTAATTTACACCAAAACTACCCCCGACTTTTTTGAATTTCAATTAAACTTTCTAAATTTTAATAGTGCTTTCAAAAATTTTATTTCAGTTTTTTTGATTTTACTGTGTTTAAATTAAAATTTTTTTTCTTCGCAAAATTACATCATCTCTTAAAGCGCTAACTTTAAAAAACGGCTAACTCCATTAAATTCAGCGTACTCGAATTAGCTTTACCAGCAAGATTAAAATATGCAAAGTGGAAAGTATTTTTATTTGGGATTTCTGAATTTTATTTGAGATTTGTACACAGAAAGAATTGAAAACTAATTTTAATCACGAAAAACGCGTTTTTAATAAATTTTTTAATCGAAACTCCTCCGATAAAGAAAATTGTTATAGCAATCACCAATATAATAGGTGATTATTTGAATATTTTATCAATAAAACATTTTTTCAGTTTTGATCACAAATTTTATCGATTTTCCATTTTTAGTCAATTTAAAAAATAATTTATTTAACAAATCAATTGTAACTTATGACAAAATTATAAAGAAATGCTTATATTTTGCTTTTCAATATGTTGCCAACAATGTCTTTATAAAGCAAAAATCTATTTCAATTCCAATTTCGGCATCAGTATCGGGAAATCTGAAGTTTTTTTCTAAAAAAAGTTAATTTCAAATTATTTAGTCTTAAACATCGAATAATTTTGATTATTTCCCCAAATTACGCAATTGCATATTTTTTTTCCAAAAATTAAATAAATACAAATTAATAAAAAATTGTCTGCCTTTTAAATTCCTAAATAATTTGAAAGTATTTAACTACCTGTTATTCTGTTTTTTTTTATTAACAAATTTAAAAATACCCTTTTTACAAACCGGTTCAAAACTCAAAACTTTCATGCAATTACTACAAATGTTTGAGAGTTGTAATTAATTCATCACGGTTTAACTTAATCAACAATCAAAACAAACAAAAAAACACATAATATTTGCACTAAATGAATTTGAAAGTTAAAAAAAATATCTTTTTAAACAACATGATTATACAGTTTTTTTAAAATTTTTTTTGATGATCTTTAACAAGATAAACATAATTTATTGTGTGTTGATCAGTTTTGAAAATTGAAATGTAAACAAATTAAATAATAAAACAAAACAAACCTCAAAAAAAATTTCACTTCAAGCTACACCATTTTCAAATGTAATACAAAAAAACATCAATTCAAAGTTGAAATACATATATTTTTTTGAAATTCAAAAACGATCAATGGAATTTAAAAGATTTGAATTGTAGTTTGAAATATTTTTAACGGAATTGTTTGGAAATTTTTTATTGCTTAATAGACATTTTCAAATTTACATTGGAACTTATCGAATTTCAATTGATCTTTTTAATAAAAAAAAATTAAGGCCGCTGTTCCAAAAAAAGTAATTCACATAAAAAATGTGAAAATGAAAATTTCCGAATTTTTTTGGTGTTCTAGATATCACATCCGAATTTCTTTTTCGTTTTGTTTCACATAAATAAAATTTGGTGAAAGTAAATCGAATGCACTTTTTTCCTTATAATTTTTTAAATTTTAATTATTCGATTTCAACTTCGAATGAAAACGTAATCAACAAAACACTAAACTTGATTTCATGTGATTCGGAAATTTTCATGTGAATTTAAAAGTTGTGAAAGACAGAACACAGGTCTAAAAGAATCAGATATTCCACTAGAAGGTTTTTGTTGTACAATTAAATGGAGGGTATACAAACTTTTAGGCCTCTGTTCTGTCTTTCACAACTTTTCAATTCACATGAAAATTTCAGAATCACATGAAATCAAGTTTGGTGTTTTGTTGATTACGTTTTCATTCGAATTTGAAATCGAATAATTAAAATTTAAAAAATTATAAGGAAACAAGTGCATTCGTTTTACTTTCACCAAAAAACGAAAAAGAAATTCGGATGTAAAATCTAGAACACCAAAAAAATTCGGAAATTTTAATTTTCAAATTTTTTATGTGAATTACTTTTTTTTGGAACAGGGGCCTAGATTTTGCTCTCGTGATTCCAAATCTCTAATCCAAATTTTTCTGGCACATAACGTTTTAAGATATTCGCTGTTAAAAAGTAAAAAAAAAAATAAATAATTTAGTACTTTTGGGGGTCCACTGCTACAAATTTCTTACGTTGCTTCCAAAAAAAAGACTTGATTTCATATAAAATGGACCTCTTGATTTAAAAACTGCATTTCAAAATTTTCTAGCATGTTCCGTTTTCGAGATATTCGCGTTTGAAAATTTTTTAAACGCGAATATTTCAAAAAAGGAACATGCTAGAAACATTTGGATTGCAGTTTTGTTATCAGGAGCAGTGTTGCCATATATCAAGATTTCCCTTTTTTTGCTAGTTTTTTGAGGTGCTAAAAAGATTTCAAGATTTTTTTCTAAAAAAAACAAGTTTTTTTGGAAAATAATGAAGTTTTTTCAAGTTTTTCTTAATTAGCTAAAAAATACAAAAAGCATCAGTTTTTTTTTGTAAATACCCGAAATATTGGTGCAAGACCAACCTTTTAGTATACCGACTGATTCAGAATCACCATTCTTTGACTTGGTCACCATATGAACATTCATAAAAGAGTCTAAAAAGACTCAGAAAAAAATACGAACATATATTTTTCAGAATCTTTTATGAGTCATATAAGAGCGCTAAGAGGCTCCTGTAGGTAAGTTGGTAGCGTGCTAGCCTATGAAGCAGGGAGTCGTGGGTTCGATTCCCACTAAACCCTTGGTCAATTCGATAAAACGAGACAACAGTCATTGTAACCGGTTCTCGTTTAGGTTTAAATAATTATTAAAAATTTGTAATTAAATTGGAAAAACTAAATAAAAACTGATCATTGGATCAAAATTATTATTATTATATTATAAGAGCGCTCAGAAAAGGGAATTATGTTTTCTGAAAAGGGAATTATGTTTTTTTTCACAAAAAAAAGATTTTTTTTTCAGAAATAAAAAGTTTTCTCAAAAAAATATATGGCAACACTAATCAGGAGGTACATTTTATATGAAATCATGAAAGCAACGTACGAATATGAAACAGCGGACCCCGAAAAGTGCTAAATTATTGTTATTTTGACTTTTTAACAGGGAATAACTCAAAAACGTTACGTGCTAGAAAGATTTGGTTGAGAGATTTAGAATCAGGAGAGCAAAATCTATAAGAATCAGTTGAATATTTTAATGGGAGTCTTTTGTTGTCTAGCAGTGTAATTATTTAGCAATAACTCGAAAACAGGATCAGCTAGGATTTTTCTGTTAACAATTTTTAAAGTTCTAAATTAAGAGAAATAAAAAGCCATTACCCGATTTTGACACCATTTTTACAAAACCTAAACTTGCTTGAAGAGGGGTGTGATAGGGTATATATAAGTTTTTCATTCCGTTTATAACTCACCGAAATATCGGTATTGCATTTAAGCGATATTGGTTTAGCGGTTAAAAATTTATGTACGAAAATTTAAGAACAACTCGAATTTTAATACTTCAACATAACCTAAAAAAACAAAATGCTTTAATTCGGCTACAGGTAGACACTCGCAAACGGAATTTTATACCGAATGATATTTAAACAAGCATAAACATTCTTTTTTATACACAAAAATTTTTTTGGATCATAATTTTTCGCCAAAAATTTTTTTCATCAAACTTTTTTTTCGAAATAAAAAAATTAAATCAAAATTAAAATTCAAAATAAAAAAATACACTCAAAATTTCACTAAAATTAAAAAAAAAAAAATAACGAAAAAAATTTTACACTCAAACAAAATTTTTACATTAAAAAACAAGTAAGAAAGTTATAGTCGGTCAAGACCGACCATATAATACCCTACACCAGTGTTTTCCGGAAAATGGTTCCCAAGTCCGAACATGGACCGGTTGGATTTGTCTTTTGTCTTTAGATCTTTATTTAGTGTAGAAAACACACACAGATCAAATTTTAGTGGATTTGGATCATTTTTTTGCCAATAGACCGATTTAACTGAATATCGGTCGAAATTTTTTTATGGGGGACTAAGTCCAAAAATGGTCCAATTATATTCCGATTTTATTAGGTTACTAAAGTACACGTTTAACACCTAAAAATAAAATTTTTATCAAATATTTCCATTTTTATGAATTTTGAGGGAATTATGTGAATATCGGGAGGGTGGTTTGTATGGGGACTACCAGAAGGACGGACCCGATTCCCTCGAAATTTGAAATGATGATTGGTGCATACAAAGTTTGATTACGTGTTAAATTTCAAAGCGATATCTATAATAATACGGTTATGAGAGTCATTTAAGCCTAATCCAAAGGGGGCGTTTGTATGGGGGCTAGGTCTTAACATGGATCGATTTTCTCCAATTTCAATAGGCTTTGTCCTTGGGCCAAAAGATGCTTAAGTTTCAAATTTCAAAATTCATTGAAAATTGCGACCTGTATCGTGCTTAAGCCGATAGATGGACAGACGGACATAGCTAAATCGACTCAAAAAGTAATTCTGAGTCGATCGGTATACTTTAAGGTAGGTCTAGGACCAATATTGCGGGTAGTTACAAACATCAGCACAAACTCATTATACCCTGTAAGGCATAAAAATAACACTCAAAAAAATTTTTATACTAAAAAAAAAAATTTTACAAGAAAATCCAACGATAGAATTCAATTCTGATAGCGGAATTGAATTCAGAAGATCAGTTTCTGGGTCAGAACCTTTTTTGTGAAGCTGTGTTATTTTCGAATTCCCTTAAATTTGTTTCAAATTGCATTTGAAAATGGTGTAGTTTTAAAAGGAGAAATTCGATTTTGATAACAAAAAAAAAAAAAACAAAACACTCAAAAAATATTCAATTTCTTATGAAATATGTACCACCCAAAATTTTTACTTTTACTTTTTTTTTGTTTAATTCAATAGTGTACTACAAATTTGATCAAAACAGGTTATATTATTATGATTTATTTGTTTCAAAAAATATGGTAATTTCCTGTCTAAATTTCTTAGACGTTAATCTACAAAATGTAACACTTTCCGACAAAAACAGAAAAAAGTCATTAAACACGAACTGTTAAAAACTAGAGACTAAATGTAGTAAAATGTCATTGACAGTTTTTCATTTCGTGATCTTGTTTTCTTTTAAAAGGACTTCAAAGTTTAAGAGAATTTGATAGTTGTAAAATATTTTTTTAAATATTTGTACTTGTCTTAGGATGCCACGTTTGATGACAAATAGAAGAAGAGGAACTCCGCTAATTTTTACATTTTATTATTTTGACATCTCAGGAAAAAGGAGGTAAATAGTGTATTTTCAAAATATTATCCTTCATTATTATTTAAATTTTTTTAGCAAAATCTGTTGATCAAGTTTTGAACGGACATTATTAACATCCTCTTTCCTGCTGTGGCAAAATAAAAAAAAAGGAAAAATTAGCGAAAATGCATCTCTTTCATCCCAATAAACCAAATTACGATAAGTGATCGCGAAAATAGTATTACCTGTATGATATTGATTACGGAATCACCTTAAATTAAAATTATGATACTATTTTCGAATATTAGGCGATTTTGCTATCGTTATTCCTGAAAATTTCGATAGCGAAAACGACATTACATTTTCATATTGAAACAATATCGTTATCGCCAGGAGTAACGATAGTTTTTCGATAAATTCTGGAAAATGGTGATTTTACTATCGTTATGACTGGAATTATCGATAGCAAAAACGATATCATATTTTTATGGAAAAACGATGTCATAAGAAAAGGTTCATTAAGAACAAAAACACTATCGTTTTCATATAATATGTGATAATTAGGTGATATTGTCTCGATATTATAAAAAATATTTTTACAAAAATGTAATCCTTCAAAACTTTGAAGTCCTCTTAAAAGAAAACAGGATCACGAAATGAAAAACTGTAAATGCAGTTTTACTCCATTTGACCTCTACATTCAGATGTAATTCACCCAGTTCATGTTTAATATTCACTGTCGGACGGTGTAACCTAAATGTATTTTTAATGGATTTTTATTTACAAGTTCGAAAAAAAAACAACATTTTTGTTATTGTTTTTAAAACAAATTAAATAAAACAAACCTTCCAATATGGATTAAAAAATTTACACCTCCTTTCTTTTGTTTTTCTTATTTTTTTTTTTTTTTAAATATTCTGAAATTCTCTAGAGTAAAATTTTCGTTATATTTTTTTAGCTAAACTATTAATTATACAAAAAAAAGAAATAAACCTTTGGAAAAACTTTTACTTAGTCTTATTTCAATGTTATCATACTCATAAATTTTCAATTAAGTTTGTGTTAAAGTTTTTTGGTATTTGTTTTTTGCAGCAGGGAGTTTTCAAAAAAATAAAACAACAGCAAAAAATGTATAAAACAACAGAATAAAATTGAATTTAATATTCTGTTTATGGGTTTTTATGTACAATTTCTTTCATTGTTTGTCAGGGTGGATTGTATTGGATAAATATAAAACAATGCTCCCATTAGTATGTTGTATTAATACATTGTTTGTTGTATGTACAACACATAAAATTAATGTTTTACATCAAAGTAAATAATTTTTCATTTTATACATAGAGCCAGAGACAGAGGAATTGTTTGTAATACACTTTAAATAAAAAATTTTAGTAAAAAAACAAAATTTTGGTAAAAAATTTTTTTTTTTTTTTTTAATCAAATTTTGTTAAAAAAAATTTTATTGAAAAGAAAATTTTTTGAAAAGAAAATTTGTTGAAAAGAAAAATTGGTTAAAAAAAATTTTGTTGAAAACAAAAATCTGCTTAAACAAAATAATTTAAGATAAGTAGAAAAGCTAAATTCGGCTTGGCCGAATCCATGAATACCCTCCACAATGCCCTTTTTAAGTGATAGAAAATTTTTTAATGTGAAAAAATTGTTTCAAAATTTTGACCAGAAATATGTTGTTTTAAGTAAAATTTTTTTTAGTAATTTTCGTAAAAAAAAAAAAATTTTTTTGACTAAAAAATTTTTTTTTACAAAATTTTTTTTTTTGTTTGATTAATTTTTTTCGAGTGTTAACATTTTTTGAGTGACAAAAATACTTTGTCAAATATTTTTGTGGCTAACCAATGTTTTTAAATAGTATTTACCAAATAAACCAATCGATACCGTTATGATATCGAGGTAATATCACCTAATTATCACAAGTATTACGAAAACGATAGCGTTTTCGATTTTAATTCATAACAAAAGATATCGTTTTCCATAAAAATATGATATCGTTTTTACTATCTATAATTCCAGTCATAACGATAGTAAAATCGCCATTTTCCTGAATTTATCGAAAAACTATCGGTATTTCAGGCGCTAATAATATCGTTTCCATATGAAAATGCGATATCGTTTTTGCTATCGAAATTTTCAGGAATAACGAGCAAAATCGCATAAAATTCGAAAATGGTATCATTTTTTAATTTAAGGTGATACCGTAATCGGTATCGTACAGGCTTGGCCGAATCCACGAATGCCCTCCACAATGCCCAATAATAGTAAATTTTTTAATGTGAAAAAAATTTGTTTAAACATTTTGAGCAGAAAAATTTTATTTTGAGTAAAAAACTTTTTTAGTAATTTTCGTAAAAAAAAAAAATTGTATACCCTCCAACCACAGTATGGGGGTATACTCACTTTTTCATTCCGTTTGTAACGCATAAAAACATCGGTCAGGGACCCCATAAAGTATATATATTATTGACCTATGATCGATTCTAAGTCATTCTATGAATGTCCGTCTGTATAAAACACGATTCAGTCCAAAATAAAAGAGCTAGACTCCTGAAAATTGGCACGAATGTGTCTCATGGTCATAGGCCGGTTAAGTTTGGATATGGGTAAAATCGGACCAGGGGCAAAAAAGTTCCCCCCTAAAAAACTAAAAAAAACTCTAAAAAACGTCAATTTTTACACCTTTTTTTGGATTTTTGTTAAACAAATGAAACCTTTTTATATCAGAAGGAGTTCAAAGTCCTGCACTTAGACCCCGGGGGCTACAAAATTTAGTTTTTTTTCGGCCCGCCCCCTTTTGTGGGTGTGGATTTAAAAAAAAATCATAAGAATTATGAGAAAATGGTATTACTAAAGTTAAAAAAGCATAATAAATAAATTAGTAAACATTTATTTCAATGGGGATGGTATCGCCCACCACCCCTATACAGAGCCTACCGCCACAAAAAATGCCTCTAAATTTTTTTTATATATTTTTTAACATGTTGGAGGGTATCAAAGATTCGGTACAGCCGAATTTAACACTCTCACTTGTTTTTTACTAAATTTAAAAAAAAAAATTTCGACAAAATTTTTTCTTGGGTGAAAAATTTTTTTCGAGTGTAAATTTTTTTTAAGTGTAACATTTTTTGAATGACAAAAATACTTTGTTAAATATTTTTGTGGCTTACCACGTTTTTTTAAACACGTGAATTTAAGGTGGAACCATTCAGATATTCACGGGTTTGCTCATAATTTTGCTCATGTGTCGGTGGGAGGCATTGGGGGCACATTTTATATAAAAATCGGGTTTTTATATTTTTTTTAGATAACACACTTAACGTTTTCCAAATTTTGAGGCCAATTTGGTTAAAAAAATAATTTTTATGTTTAAAAATCAGCGTCTGTGGACCAAACTTGCGGTTTTTGATTTTTTTTTAAATATTTTTCTAATAAAGTACGTAAAATTTCCGAATTTTTGAGCAGGATTTGGTCAAAAAATTCAGACATGAATTTTGGTCGAATTACGTAATTTTTTCCGACTTTGACCGCTAGTGAACTTGACAGTGACCTTGAAATTTTTTTTTCATAAATTTTCCCACAATCAGCTCTAACGTGGCCATCGTTTGGCAGGTATTACGACATAAAATTCGAAAATTTAAATTTGACGGGACGTCCTATTTAGGAGTCCAGCTCTTTTAGTATGAACTTCATCGTGCTTTCCACAGACAGACTGACGGACGGACACACGGACATTGCTGGAATGTCTTAGAATCTATCATGGATCAATAATATATATACGGGGTCCCCGACCGATATTTCGATGCCCTCCCATACGAGTTTTTAAGAAATTATTTTCCCAAATCTTAGTTATTTTTTTTTGTGTGTACCCTTTTCAAAATTTTCCTGAATTTTTATTATAGTTAAAATTTTTCTTTTTTTTTAATTGTCTTAAATTTTTACATTTTTTTTAGTTTTTCTGAATATTTTCAGTTTTGAATGTATTAATTTGTCCTAAATTTTAACGATTTTTTTTAGTTTTCCGTAATTTTTCATATTTTTGTGATTTTTTACACCTCTTTTTTGTAAAAATGGTGACAAAATCGGGTACTGGCATTTCATACCTCTTTATTTAGAACTTTAAAAATCGTTAACACGAAAATCCTAGCTGATCATGTTTTCGAGTTATTTTCAACATTTCCAACATTTTCAAAATAAGGGACACTCTAATGTTCAGTTTTCGAGATATTGCCGTTCAAGACTTTCGCGTGGAAAAATTTTCAAACGCGAATATCTCGATAACGGAACATGCTAGAAAAATTTTGATTACAGTTTTGGAATCAGGAATGTTCATTTTATATGAAATCAAGTCCTATTTTTTGGAAGAATATAAAACAGTGGACCACCAAAAGTACGAAATTATTACTATTTTAACTTTTTAACACCGAATATCTCAAAAACGGTACGTGCTAGAAAAACTTTGATGACAAAAAATTTCTAATTTCAATTGAGCTTTCAAAATTCTTAAAGCTCTATTCTAAATTTCAATTAAATATTATCTAAAATTTTCTTACCAAATTTTTGCTGACTGTAAAAACTGTCTGCCGTTTTGCCAAAGTTTTGTTTATATTTTCTGACTTGTCTGTCGGTTGGTTGGTCGCTCGGTCTGACTGTCTTCCTATTTGTCCGTCCTTCAGTTGCATGTATTGTATTGTTTTTCCTGCGAAACAAAATGTTATTTTTGTAAAGCTTAACTTTTTTGACACTTGGCATGTTTCATTGGGATAATTTTTTCATTCCTTTTCCTTTCTGTTTACAGTGGTGCAAAGTTTTGAGGAAATAATTGAAAATAAAAGTTTTGAAACCCTCACAAAAAAATAAAAATATTGTCATCATTAGCAGCTTAAGTATTAGGTAGCTTATTATGTTATTCCTTGTACTTTTGGTTTTAACAAAATATTTATAAGATTGAACTAATATATTTAAAAGCCGATTAGTTTCAAAAAATAACAAAAACTTTTATGACAAATTTTTTTTTGTTATTATTGAAAATAACAATGGTTTTAGCGTCATTACAAAGAAAAACAAATTATAAATTATTTAATAAGTTTTTGGTAAAAGTATTGCAAAAAAAGAATTGTTGTTTCCAAAAGTTATTAACAAAGTTTGCAAAAGAAATAAATTACTTGAAATTAAAGAATGAGTAAAGTTTCAGTTTTTTTGAAAATTTTTACAGATTTTTTTGACTTTTTGGATAAGTTTTAACCGATAAAGTGCTATTTTATAATTTACCCAAGTTTTTGTTGTAAAAACTTAGGTAATTTTTGTATTTACCTAAAAACCTGGACAATTTTTGTTTTGTATGTGGAAAAACTCTTTTTTTTTTGCTAATTTACCTAAGTTTTAAGGCGTAAAAACTTAGGTAATTTTTGTATTTACCTTAAAACCTGAACAATTTTTGTTTTGTGTGTGGGAAAAATCATTTTGTTATTATCTCAAATTCGAAACATATATTCTAAGTAAATTTTGAATAAAACCTTAATTCGCCCATGTAGAATGAGAAATTAAATTTAAATTCTATTTTTCCTTCGGTTAAACTAATATCAACAAATAATCGGAAATTGTTCTTTGGACTTCCCACTGTGTTTAATATAATAAAATTTTATTGTTCAGACACGTTTTAAACAAAAAAAAAAAACAAAAACATACGTTAGAGCATCGAGCTATTGTTTGTTTTGGATGATTATTCTACTGGTGTTTTTAGAGGAGGATTCTCTCTATTATGTATAAATACTACTCATAAAATTTACATATATGTTTTTTTATATACACAACATGTATAATAAATAGGGCGTCCCATCAAATCTAAACTTTCTAATTTCGAGTTGTAATACCTGGCGAACAATGGCCACGTAATAGCTGATTGTGGGAAAATTTATGAAAAAATTTTGCAAGGGCATTTTCAGTTGGCAACCAGCGGTCAAATTTTGAAATTAAGTTTTTTAACCAAAATTCATGTCCAAATTTTTTAACCAAAGCCGTCTTAAAATTTAGGAATTTTTGAGTACTTTATTGAAAAATATTTTAAAAGAATCTTAAATAGCGATTTTGGTACACACATGCTGATTTTTAAACAAATAAATTATTTTTTAACCAAATTGGTTTTAAAAGTAGGAAAATGTAAAGCATGATATGTGAAAAATATTAAAAAAAAATATAACAACACGATTTTGGTCCAAAAATGCTGATCAACATCTGTGGACCCAAAATCGCTGATCAGAATTTTTGTTATTTTGGAACTTTTTAAATAGTTTTCCTTAAAGTACGCAAAAATTCATAATTTTTGAGCCGGATTTGGTCAAAAAATTCGAATAAGGTTTTTGGTCAAAAAACATAATTTTCTCCAACTGTGACGCTGTTTGCCGACTGAAGATGTCCTTGCAAAATTTGTTCATACATTTTTCCTCAATCAGATCTTCCGTGGTCATAGTTCGCACTCAAAAAATGATTGAAAATACTGCATGTTGTTTTCAACTACAATTTAAGTTGTTTTTGTATAAAAAATCTCAACAACTATTTTTTGTAGTCGTTTTAAAAAATAAATACAAAAAATTACTACACTGTAATAACCGTTGTTTTATGTAGTTGTTTTTAGTCTATAAAAAAAACATAGAAAAACGGATGTGTTGAACGAGCAGGAATTATTTCGAAAAAAAAATTTACGTCTAATTGTTTTTTTTGTTAATAAAAAAATTCCGACAATTTGAGTTACAGTAAAAACAACTGTAATTTGAAGTTGTTTTACCGTTTTTTGTAGTTGTTAATTAATAGTTAAAAACAACAATTTTTGGTTGATTTTACCGTAAAATGTAGTGGACGCCTAAACAACAAAAAATGTAGTTGTTTTAACTGTCTTTTGTAGTGGACTCTATTGTCATAATTTTTTTAGTACGGCAGTGATTACGATATGAAATTCGAATGTTTAGATTTGACGGGACGCCCTAATGTATAATACAAAAACCAACAAGTCAAGCCACACACCTTAAACTTCCTAAATCTCATACTACTGACCCAGACGGAAATCCCAATCAAATTAAGTGAAAATGTATTTTTCATGTCGGTGTATAGGAAAATAAACACACATACCTCTAAACATTTTCCCTATATATATTTACAATATAATATTTTGTCTCTCTGTCTGTTTGTATTTATGTTTGTAATTATGTTTAAAGATTATGCAGGGAAAAGATTTTTCGTAAATACATAAAATAGGGGGAAAAGTTGAAAATGGGAGAAGAGTTGAAAAATTTCCATATTCGAAAAATATTTCTTTATATTTTAGACCGAAAATTATGCTAGAAAGAGAAGGAAAATTGTTATTTAAAACTAATGTTCGAAAATTCGAAATTGTTAAAATTGTAAAAAAAAAAAAAATTAACTCGAATAAATTATTAATATTATAAAATTAATATTTTAAATACTTTTAATCATAATTATGCAAAAATTAATAGAAACTTTCATATGCTTATAAATCAATGTTCGAAAATTCAAAATTGTAAAATTATTTTTATAAAAGGAATAAAACTTTGCCAAATTAATTTTCTACAACAAAAAATATTTTTAAAATAAAAAAATTTCATCTTCGAAAATATTTTTTTAATTTTTTTTCTACAAAAACCTGTATTAGTTAATATTTTTCATATTTTGGACTAAAAACATGCGCAACAATTGGAAATTTTTACATAAAAACTAATGTTCGAAAATCCGAAATTATTAAAATTGTGTTTTAATAAGTATTTTACTCTTTAAACAAATCTATTTTATTTTGAAAGAAACCATAAAATGCAGAAATTATTAAAAATTATCACACAAAAATTTTTTTTTTTGAAAATTCGAAATTGCATTTAATAAAACATTAATGAATTCAAAAGTAAACATTTTTTTTGTTTTTTTTTAACCAAAAATTATACAAAAAATTTAAAATTTTATTAATAAAACTAATGTTCGAATATGGTAAAATTGTTTTAATAAAAAGTTTTACACTCAAAAATTTTTTTTTAAATTTTAAAACAAAATTTTTCAAAAATAAATGAAAATAATCACCCAAAAATTTTATGTTCGAAAATTCGAAATTATGTAAATAAATATAAAAGAAATAGAAACTGTGCCATAAAGATAAGCTTAATCTTTTTCGACAAAAAAAATTTAAAAATTCAACAAAATCAAATAAAATTTTCATATTCGAAAATATTTTTTCGATTTTTTTGCTAACTCCATTAACAAAAAATAAAATAATAAACAATTTAAATACTTCAAGAAACACTTTAAATACAAGCTGTCATTTTCCAAAATAAAACAAACTTTAGGAATAAATTTCTGATGTTCGAAATTTCGAATTCAAAACTTATTTCGAAATTTGACATAAAATTGTGTAATTACTTGTTTTAATAACTGTAAAGAGGTTTAAAAACTTTATTTGTATCAAAATGTTGGTATTTTAATGAAAAACTGTATGTTCGAAAAATTCAATTTCACATTTTTCTCTAAAATTATGCAAATATAAACAAATTTAAAGTATATTGTTAGTTTTTAAGCATAAAACATTAACTTTTAAAACAAAAACCTATCGAAAATTCGAAATTGCTCAATTTTATGTATAATAATGACTTAAAATTAAATTCCATGCGCGAAAATTCAAAATTAGAAAATTTGAATAAAAATTTGTGTTGTTAACTGAATTAATAGTTTTGCAAATTTTATTTTTAATAAAGAATAATCAATGTTCGACAATTCGAAAATGTGTATGTTTATATAAAAGGAAAAAAGTGTGTTTAACAGATTTGCTTTCACTTTTTCTACAAAAAAAATCAAAAATTTCATCTACGAAAATATTTTTCTCAATTTTCCTGTGAAAAAATTATCCCTTGAGTTAAAATAGCCTATCTCATATTTTACAACACATTTATAATAAATATTTAATGTTTGAAAATTTGAAATAAGTTTTTTTTAGACATTTTAGTATAAAATGTGTGAGATATTGATTTGATAACTGTTTAAAAGTTTTAAAGCTATATTTGAATAAAAATGTTGGTATTTCAAATGAAAATGTATGTTCGAAAAATAATTCTTAATATTTCCTTATAAAACGATGCAATTATAATCAAATTTAAAGCATTTTGTAAGTTTTTAAGCATAAAACATTAGTTTTTAAAACAAAAACCTATGTTCGAAAATTCGAAATTGTTCAATTTTATACATATAAAGTCCAAAATGACTTTAAATTAAGCTAAATACATTTTAAAGAATTGAATTTATATAAAACGCCAATTTTTGAAATAAAAACTTTTATGTTCGAAAATTCGAAATTAGAAAATTCAATTAAAAATTGGTTTTAATAACTAAATTTAGATTTTTAAAAATTTGCTGGCCAAAAAAATATTTTTTAGTACCAAAAACTTATGTTTGAAAATTCGAAATTGTTTAAAATGGTAGAACCAAATATTGTTTTAGATTAAATTAGAATTTTACTACATAAAATTTCAGTTCTAACATCAAAAATTTTATGTTCGAAAATATAAATTCTTATATTTTTAACTAAATACAGGCAGACACTAAATAATCTTCAAAAAATCAACAAGTTGAATTCGAAAATTCGAATTTCAAATATTATGACTCAAAAACAACTAGCAATTGTGCAATTCATACAGTACAGTTAAAAAACTATTTCCTGGACATTCTATATAACTGTTTGTGCTTCGTTTTTTATGTTTAGTTAGTTGATTTTGTTGTCCACCCTTGCATAAAAACAACAACAAGAATAAGCACGACGACAACATAATAATCACTAACCAACAGTTTTTTATTGTTGTTGTTATTTGTTGCCGTAATTGTTATTTGTCATTTGTGTTGGCAGTGTTTTGTCTCTGGCAATTAAGTCGATTTGTCATTTCCCTTCTTCCTCAATTGCCACTAACTTCACGTATATCCAACCATGCTTTCACACACACACAAACAACTTTTTGTTTTTCCTCTTTCCATATTAACAAAAGTTTTTTTTTTTATTTTTTCTATATTCCATTCATGCAGATTAAAACCAGCTCAAAGTCGTGTGCCGTTTTTTTATACAAAACATTGCTGTTGTTAAATTTTCTGTTGTTTTGGTAAATTTTTGGCGTTTATTCCCTCTTTGTTTTCATATTCAATGTTTATTGTTTCGTAAAAACATCATCGTCACTTTTATGCTTTATTATCCCATTAGCTTTTTGTAGTACTTGGCTTAGTTAAGGCATAAACATGTTTTTAGATATTTATAATGTCCTCTAAGTAATACAAGTTTGTCATAGAATATGTAACACATCAAAATATTGGGTAAGAAGGACTACATGATAGATTTTTAGCAATATTCGTCTGTGCTTAACACGATAACTTTTAAAATATGATTAGTGCGTAGCTGTCCTTAAAAGTGTATGTTGGTGGTTTCTCTTAGCAGTTTGTATGTAAATTTCAGCAAAATCGGCCGAGTAGTTTAGAAGTTATGAACATAAAAGTAAAAAACTATTAATACACCATATTCATACAAATATGTTAGCTTAATTCATTGCATGTATGAACACATATTCTCATAACAAAGCAGAAATAATTTTTGACTAAAAGTTTTCAATTACTATGAGTAATCAAATAAAAAAGTTGTTTCAATAACTTTTTTGTTAAAAAAAAGTTAGAAACAACTTAAAAAAATTATCTGAAGACATAAAAATGTTTTCAGATAATTATGACGTCCTCTTAGTGATACAAGTTTGTCATAACGTATGTAACACATACAGATATTGGGTTAGAAGTACTACATGCTTGATTTTAGCAATGTTCGTCTGTGCTAATCGTGACAGATTTTAAAATATGACTAGTTTGTAGCTGCTCTTGAACGCATATGTTAGTGATTTCTCTTAGCAGTTTGTATGTAAATTTGAGGAAAATCGGTGGAGTAGTTTAGAAGTTATGAATACAATTGTAAAAAATTGGTTTATACACCCTTAAGTACCATAACCTAAAAAATATTTTAGCTAAATTCATTGCACACCTTCTCATAATTACGCAGAAATTATTTTTGCCCACAAATTTTCAATTACTACGAGTAATCAAATAAAAAAATAATTTCAATTACTACGAGTAATCAAATAAAAAATTAGTGTTAATTACTTTTTTGTTCAAAAAAAAAGTTAGAAAAATCTTGAAAAAATCTGTTTTTAGACTTTAGTGATACAAGTTTGTCATATCGTATGTAACACATCAAAATATTAGGTTAAAGGGACCACATTATCTATTTTACCGATGTTCGTCTGTGCTAAACACGATAGCTCTTAAAATATGACTAGTTCGTAGCTGACCTTTAAAGTATATGTTGGTGGCCTCTCTTAGCAGTTTGTATGTAAATTTGAGCAAAATCGGTCGAGTAGTTTAGAAGTTATGAATACAAATGCAAAATATTGGTTTCTACACTTTTAAATACCATAACCTAAAAATAGTTTAGCAGAATCATAGCATGTATAATTCACATTCTAATAACAACGCAGAAACCACTTTTTCCTAAAAATTTTCAATTAATACGAGTAATCAAATACGAAGTACGAAAAATCTTGAAAAAAAATGTTTTTAGATATTTATGCCTTCCTCTTAGTAATACAAGTTTGCTATAGCGTATGTAACACATCAAAATATTGGGTAAGAAGGACTACAAATATGACTAGTTCGTAGCTGTCCTTAAACGTATATGTTGGTGGTCTCTCTTAGCAGTTTGTATGTAAATTTCAGCAAAATCGGTCACGTAGTTTAGAAGTTATGAATACAAACGTAAAAGGTCTGCTTTACACTATTAAAGTACCATAACATAAAAATATATTAGCTGAATCATAGCATGTATGATTCACATTCTAATAACAACGCAGAAACCAGTTTTGCCTCAAAATGTTCAATTACTAAGTGTAATCAAATAAAAAATTAATTTCAATTACTTTTTTGTTTAAAAAAAGTAAAAAAAATCTGGAAAAATCGGTAAATTCCAAAAAAAAAAAAATCATCAGAAAAACAAAAAAATTTTAAAAATCCTAAAGAACTATGGAGAGTATTTTTAATTCGTCATAGCCCGAATAAAAAAAATTATCCATATTTACCCCGCTTTTTGTCGTTTTGTTGGTGTTAATATTCTACATTTACCACATCCTTTTACTTTTATTTTTCCTTTATTTGCCGTTACACTTAAGTAAAGTTTTTTTTTGGTCTCTTTTGTCAAGAAAAATCATCCTATGATTTATTAAATGTAACACGATTTGCTAGAAACTGTAATGTTTTTATATCACAAAGGGTAAATTAAATGATAAGACTGAGTCAGGAGATTTGTTAGAAAATTGTACAAGGAAATGTAAAATTTAAGAACAAATGTAAAATTTAAGAGGACTGAGAGAGAACAAAACAACGACATTAAACTTTGACAGTTGTACAAATTGTTTTCGAGTTACAGACATTAATAAAAATCTTATGACCACGAATTTATTGAGTAAACCATACCATTTTTACCTTAATGTGTTTTTGAAAAATCATGACACAACAATAATTTATTATTTTTATGGATATAATAAATTTTTTGATAATTTATTATTATGATTATAAAAGTAAAATTTGCTGGGGAAATGTAAAAGAGAGTTTGGAAAGGAAGAAAAAGAAAATAGAGAAAAATAAAAAAAATATAAAAAAGGGAAAGGAAAAGAGAAGAGAAGAAATTTAATTATATAATTCCCAAGTTTTGGATAAAATATCTTCCCGTTGAAATCGTGGATCCCGACTTAAATAAAATAAACAAAATAATGTTTTGGATGTAAATGCGTTCTGTAAGTTTTTGTCACATTAACAAAAATGTTAATTGTTTTGACAAATAAAACAAATTGTTATTTAACAACATGTTTGATGTTTGTGTTTTTAAGCAGTTTGATTCAAATATGTTTTGATTTTTTTTTGTCACATTAACAAAAATGTTGATTGTTTTGACAAATAAAACAAATCTTGGTGTAACAAATAAAACAAATTGTTGTTTAACAACATAATTTGTAAATACAATTAATTTGTGTTTGTTATTTAAATTGAATTCTGTTTTACATTTGAAATTAATAAAAATTAATTGTTTGTTGACCTATAAATTCTATTGAGAAAGATTACTGTAGCTCGAGGTCATATTTCTTTACTAATACTTACAATGATATTGTGAAAATTGATTACTGTAGCTCGAGGTCATATTTCTTTACTAATCATTACAATGATATTGTGAAAATAGTTACTTTGACATTATCAGTAATTTAGCTCAAAAATTATTTAAATTGTTCAAAAAATTAAGAATGCGAAAAAAATTAAGTAAAGTGGGTAATGAGTGATTAGAACTTTTCTTACGTCAGCTACGTACAAAATTCACTTACGTGCCCCAACTTACTTTCAATTTCTTTCTTAAAAAAATGGTATTTTTGCAGTAATCCTTGACTTAAATAATTGCAAATATTTAAGTATTATCCAAATTAAAATAAAAATTGGACATTCAATCATGACTGTCTTCAATTGATTGATAGGTACTTTTTTTACCTTATAAATATGTAAAATGTTTTAAAAGTAAACAGTAAATTATAAGGTGTTAAATATGACCTCCTTAGGTAATACATGCAATACATAAACTATACGTTGAAAGTTTTTATTTAAACTATACAAACAACCGTTTACAATACACTTAAAAAAATTATACAGAAAGCAAAAGAAAACATATGAGAGCCCTTGTAAAAATAGTTAAGAGCTGTTCTGATATGTTTATATCTGATTGTATATAATTGTTTATGATCAGATCTGACAGATCTCATATTTCGGTACCAGAAAGATGCAATTATTGATTCGAAATTAGGACAAATTTGATTTATGATCAGATACAATTATATGTAAACAGATATGAGCACATCAGATCAGATACGACAGATTAAACCAGATATAATTCATCTAACTAGGGTGAGTTCCCATTCCACATTTTTTAAATTTAAAAAAACTCAAAAATTCGACTTTTTTGAATTTTGCAAAAGTCTAAAAGTCTGCTTTTTACAAAATGAAAAATTGACTTTTTGTTGCGACTATACAACCCGAGTGCTGAGAATATCCATATTATTTTTATACCCTCCACTTAGTGATAGAGGGTATATATAAGTTTGTCATTCCGTTTGTAACTCATCGAAATATCGATCTGGCACCCCATAAAGTATATATATTCATGATGCCCGATCGATTTTAAGACATTCTAGCGATGTCCGTCTGTCCGTGGAAAATGCTGTCGCGGACAAAATATTGCACAGAGATGACTGAAACTTAACATATTTATTGGAAGTTCTCCCGAGAAGTTTGGTATTGCATTTGAGCGATATAGGTTCAGCGGTTCAAAAGTTATGAACGAAAATGTAAGCACACCTCAAAAATTTCAGTACATTCAACATAACCTAAAAATACAATATGCTTTAATTCGGCTTCTGGTTGACATATGTGAACATAATTGAACACCAAATGGTATTTAAACAGGTACGAACATATTTTTTGACAAAAAAAAAAAAAATCGCGTTTTTTTTTAACCAAAACTTTTTTTTCGCGGAAATTTTTTTTTCAAAAAAATTTTTTTTTTTTCAAAAGTAATTTACTTTTAAATAAAGTTTTTTGCAATAATCTTTTTGAAATTGTGGAGGGTATCACTACATTCGGCAAGGCCGAATTAAACTTTTTTACTTGTTTTTTTTTTTGCAATCCTGTCGAAGGAGACTGAATCTCTATATATTACAGCGCCCTGCACAGAAAGAATTTGAAATGAATTTATATCCACAACAACGAGGATTCAATCAATTTTTTTATTGAAATTCCTCCAATAAAAAAATTGTTATACCAATCATCAAATTGTAGGTGATTCATTGAATATTTTTTCAATCAATCATTTTTTCGATTTTGATCACAAATTTGATCAATTTTTCATTTATAGTCAATCAAAATAATGATTGATTTAACGAATGAATTGTAAGCTTATGACAAAATTATGAAAAAATTCATATTTTTGCTTTCCCGTTTATTTTATATATATTTGAATTAATGCATTCAAATAAATAAAAGCGAAAAAAAATCTGGTATGTTGAAAATTTGTAATTCGAAAGTTAAAGAAAATTACAAAAATTTTTATCAAAACATTGATTGACTCATTTAAATTTTGTTGATCAATAGATTTAATTGAAAATTTTTAGCCAATAATTTTTTGTGTGTGTAGAAGTGAACTATAAAAAAATATTTAATAAAATCCAAAAAGTCTGGGTTTTGAAGTAGACTGAAAAACTATTTATTACAGCGCCCTCTAGTGGTGTTACTATAAAAAAATGTGTAACCAAATCCACAAAGTCTGTCTGGTTTTGGATTAATTTTATTTTCCTTTCTTTATTTTCAGTGTACCTTTTTTGGTCATTGCATCACCGGTAATTTGAAAAATATTGACTTTTTTTATAAAATTGATGAATATTATTCTTTGCAAAAAATTTTTAAATTTTAATTTATTTTTTTTCTTATATAAACACTTTTAAAAATAACAATGTATGAACAACACGTTTAAAGTTAATGTTAAAGGTCACATAATCCGAATTAATAGAATTCACAGACTTCCAAATAGTTTGACAAGGTAATGAAAAATATTAAAAAATAACCTCAGGCCTTAAGTATACAAGAAAAACCCCTCTAATTACAGTGTATTACTTGGTGTTATTAAGAAAACAAAAAACACAATTACTTTCAGGGATGGTAAGTGTGAATAAAAAGCATTCAACGAATAAAATGCAAAAGTACCAAATTGTGGTACTTTTACAACAAATATATCTAAAAAAGTACAAAAAACAATGCTAGCCACCTATTTAAAAAAAAAAAATATGATAATTTACCATTAAAGACGGCAAGTGAGATTTGCTGAAATTTTTCGATGGATAGAATGTACTACGGGGGTACTTTTTCGGTACTTTTGAAAAAAAAGTACTGAAACAGTACAAATACAGTTTTTACAATTTCCATTCTTATTTGCTAGCATTAAGCAGTGTGATTTTAAACGTTACCAATGTTAAGTCAATAGTACCCACATTGTGGTACTTTTGGCAGAAATACGACTTAAAAAGTACAATGCTTGCATTCGATAAGCGAACGGCCACCTACACATTGGAAAAAAATATTTTATCATCAGTGATGGTAAGTGAGATTTGAAGAAAAGATTTGATGTGCAAAATGTACCATGTTGGTACTAAACAATACTTTTGAGAAAATGTACTTGAAAAGTACCAATGTAAAATTGAAAAGTACCAATGCAAAGCAGCGTAAAGCAGTGTAAACAGCACAATTTTTCCACGTGAAACTAAGATGATAAGAGATCTTTCTTTATGCTAAAACAATTTGTTATTGATTTTTTGCGTATTGAATTTATCATCTAAATATCTTATGATCTCATTGTCATATAAGGTGCGTGTGCGGACTCCTACACATTGTAGAAAAATTATTTTCTTGTTTGTTTTTCAAGATTACTATAATACTCAGTGTTGCCAAAAATTTAAAATAATTTCAGAAATTTAAAATCCCCAGAATTATCCACCAAACGATTTTAACCTCCAGTCACAGTATGGGCACAGACTATATACAGACTCGACAGTAGAGTTTTATAAGAAAAAATGGGGAAAAACTAAGCGATTTTAGGAGAAAACACAGCGGTTTTTAGTCCGTTTTACGCTAACATGGCAACACTTTCTACGACTTAGGAGTGAGTGAAACAACATAAACCGATCTGGCATCCATTTTTCTAAAGGCGCGTTATATCAGTTTTCTCTTTCTAACCTAATTCGTAGAATAATTTGAAAATATTAACCATATGGTTAAAGCGCAGTCTATAAACAGACTCGACAGTAGAGTTTTATGAGAAAAAATGGGGAAAAACTAAGCGATTTTAGGAGAAAACAGAGCGGTTTTTAGTCCGTTTTACGCTAACATGGCAACACTTTCTACGACTTAGGAGTGAGTGAAACAACAAAAACCGATCTGGCATACATTTTTCTAATGGCGCGTTATATTAGTTTTCTCGTTCTAACCTAATTCGTAGAATAATTTGAAAATATTAACCATATGGTTCAGAACTACTTTTTTTACACCTGTCACTTATGTCGAGTCTGTATTAGTCTGTGGTTAAAGAATACTTTTTTGACACCTGTCACTTATGTCGAGTCTGTATTAGTCTGTGGTATGGGGATGTACTAAGGTAGACCTTTCGTGTTTAACGCATCGAAATATCGGTATAGGACTCCGATCTAAATTAATTTGAGCCAAATCTGATAATTTCAATAATTTTCGATCAATATTTTGGTTTTTTTTTAGAAAATTTTCGGCAAAAATTCTGAACTTTGTTTAAAGGGCGCCATGGGTAAAAACGGTTTGATTTGGCTTAAATTAAGTTTAAATGACACATTGTCTCAATCGCTGTAAAATAGTCAGTAGGAAAACATTTAAAGACTTTTTTTTTTTTAATTTCTTGAACGTAAGAAAAAATCGTAATTTTTGAAAATTTTTGACAAGTTTCAATGGTGATATCTCGAAAACCGCTCCACCGATTTCAGAAATTTTTTGATATTCATATTCAGCATGCCAAATACGAAAAATAATGTTTTTTTAATGTTTAAAAAATGTAAAATTTTTTGAAATAGTTAGTGGAAAAAATTAGTTTTTTTTTATTAAAATCTCTTGCACAGAAAAAAATAAAAAAAAAATATTTAAGTAAATTTTTAATACTATTGAGTAAAAAATTACTCAATTTTGCACCAGTAAACGATTCAATAGTATTGAGTTAATTTTTAATAAAAATTTATTAAATGTTTGAAAAAAAATTGAGTAAATTTTTAATTGACACAATAAAAAATTTACTCAAAATTTATCTATTTATTTTTTTTTAAGTTTAAAAAAGTTTTAAATCTTTTTACAAAAAAAAAAACAAAAAAATTGTTTTTTCAAACTTTATAAAATATATTTATGTCTCAAAAACATAGGAAAATTTTATAAAGACGATTTCAAACTTTCATACACATACACAAAAAACTATAAACAAAACGAGAATTCAAAAACTAGAAGAGTTAAAAATAAAAAAACTATTAATTTTTTATTAAATTATTTACTTAAATTGTTTTTAAAATTTTTAAGTAAATTTTTAATTGCGTCAATTAAAAAATTACTCAATTTTTGTTTTTAAATTTAAACAAGTGATTACTCAAATTTGTTTCCTCCATATTTTTTTCTGTGTGTGCATGAAAAAACTTCCATTTTTAATTTTTTTTTTACATGTTTCAAATGGCGATATTTCAAAAACCGCTCGACCAATTTTAGAATTTTTTTGATATTCATATTCAGCATTTCAAAATTAATAAAATTAATTGCAAAATAATTTTTATTTTTCAAAAATCCCAAATATTGGTGGAAATTTTTCAAAAATCTAAAACTTTGACCGAATTTGGCTTAAATTAAGTTTAAATGAAAGATTATCTCAAGCTCTATGAAAGCGTCAAGGAAAAAAATTTTAAGATATTTAAAAAAAAAAAAATTTAACGTAGGAGAAACCGCCATTTTTTTTCAAATAGCGATATCTCTAAAACAGTTCGACCGACTTTAATTTGTATACCCTCCAACCACAGTACGGGGCTATACTCACTTTGTCATACAATGTGTAACGCATCGAAATATCGGTCTAGGACCCCATAAAGTATATATATTATTGATCAGTGATCGATTCTAAGACATTCTAGCGATGTCCGTCCGTCTGTCCGTCTGTAGAGGACACGATACAGTTCAAAATAAAAGAGCTAGACTTTCGAAGTTTGACACGAATATGTCTTATATTTCTAGGCAGGTTAAGTTCGGAAATGGGCAAAATCGGACCAAGGGGAAAAAAGTTCCCCCTTGGAGAACTAAACACACAAAAATTTTTTTTTCATGAACTATTTTCATAGTATTTATGAACAAATTCATACAATTTATTAAATTTTTCATAATATTTGTAAACTTTTTCTTAGTATTTATGAAAAATGTTAAAAATTCTAAAATTACACATATTATGATTTATTCATAAATACTATGAAAAAGTTTATAAATATTATGAAAAAGTTAATAAATTGTATGAATTTGTTCATAAATACTATGAAAATCGTTCTTGGAAAAAAAATTTTTTGTGTGAAGCAACCTCTGAAAAACGGTTTATTTTTGCATGGTTTTTTGTACTTTTTTTAAGCAAATGCAACATTTTTATATCAGAGGAAGCTCAAAGCCCTGCACGTGGACCCAGCGGATAAAAAAATAAAAATAAAAGTTTGACCCGCCCCTTTTGTGGGCGTGGATGTAAAAAATTTATTTTAATAATGATTAATTAGATCAAATAATTGCAAGAGTCATAAAAAATCCATTTGATAACATCTATCGCAAGGGGAAGATATCCCCCAATGTCTCCCACCAAATCCCCAAACAACCACCCCCTCCCCCCTTCTTCCCTCAAAAGAAAAGACGCCCCTGAAATTTTTTTTGTGTTTTTTTTTACATTTTGGAGGGTATAAAAGATTCGGCACAGCCGAATTTAACACTCTCACTTGTTTTTTTGATATTCGTGCTCAGCGCTTAAAAATTACTAAATTTGATGTGACGCAATTTGTAGGGCACGATCGCCGTTTTAAAAGACAGACGGTCATCACTAAAATTTATTTCGATGCCACAAAGTGCAAATTATAAAAAATAACAAGTTTTTAAAGTTTCTTTATAATTCCCTAAATACTCAAAATTTTTAGAAATCTTATATTGTATCTTCGGTATAAATCCCCATTTTTAAGGGACAAATCCCCTTATTTGGCAAAAAAAAAAGTACTAAAGTACTTTTTTACTCCTCCCTGTTTACTACTCATTTATTGTGAGTGTGGCCTACACATTAATTAAATATGTATTTTTTATTTATTTATTTGTTAAATAATATGTCTACCTACTACTTTTATTTTGATATCTTGAACATAATTTATTTGATTTCATTTCATTCAATAAAATCATTATTAACAACTTCAAGCAACATATGAATGGTTGATATCATAAAGTAGGTGCTTCATAAAAAAAAGTAATAATATTGATTGATTCAATAACAAGTGTTTTCAGAATAAATAATAATATGTTTAACAACACTTTTATATGAATAATATTTATTAAGGATAATCACGGTAAGTTTAAAAACAATTTTTAGGACAACATTTTGTGGTATCGGTCGAAATTTGAGTTTCTAGATTTTAGATATTTAAAAAAATTTGAGTTTCTAGATTTTAGATATTTAAAAAAATAGTTTAAAAAATCTGCATATTTAAATTTTGTTTACAATGTGAAATATGCTTTTTAACAAAATAATAAACAAATTAAATGTAAAAACCCCTAAATTACAATTGGCACGACAAACGAAATACCACTTCGAAATCAAATGGATTAAAAATATGTGTGCTTTACATAATTACCTAAGTTTTTACTTCAAGAAAAATTAAAGTAAATTATTAAATAACACATTATCGGTTGAATTGAGTCAAAAACTTGCACAATTTGACAAACGAAAAAATGTAAAATAATTTGCATTAAGAATCTCTTTACAAAAATTGCCTAATTTTTAACTAAAAAAAAACTTAGGTAAATAATTCAATAACACTTTATCGGTTGAACTGAGTCAAAAACTTGCACAATTTTATAAACGAAATAATTTAAAATAATTTGCTTTAAAAATTTGTGTGCTTTACACAAATTGCCCAAGTTCAAATTACTTCAAAAAATAATTTTTACTTACTTCAAGAAAAACTTAGGTAAATTATTAAATAACACATTATCGGTTGAATTGAGTCAAAAACTTGCACAATTTGACAAACGAAAACAATTAAAATAATTTGCTTTAACTATCTCTGTGCTTTACATAAATTGCCTAAGTTTTAACTAAAAAAAAAAAACTTAGGTAAATAATTCAATAACACTTTAATTGAGTCAAAAACATGCACAATTTGACAAACGAAAACAATTAAAATAATTTGCTTTAAGAATCTCTGCGCTTTACATAAATTGCCTAAGTTTTAACTCGAAAAAAAAAATTTAGGTAAATAATTCAATAACACTTTATCGGTTGAATTGAGTCAAAAAACTTGCACAATTTGATAAACGAAATAATTTAAAATAATTTGCTTCAAAAATCTGTGTGCATTACACAAATTACCCAAGTTTTTACTTCAAAAAATTATTTTTACTTCAAAAAACTTACGTAAATTATCCAATAACTCTTTATCGCTTGAATTAAGACACAAACTTCTACAATTTTATTATCTAGCGGTTTTTTATTCGCTTACCACCCTAATTAAAATTTATTTCGCTAACTGTGAATTCCCCACATTAAATACTTAAAATGAAATAAATAACAATTATGTTTAACAACAACTACCCGTGTAGTCTACAGAAAACTTGTCAACATCTTCTTCAGATTCAATACACAATTCATTCATTCTTTCTTTCATTAATTGTTGTTTAACGGTGGCGTCATTGTCGGCAATTGTTTTGTTATTACTATTATTATTAAACAATGTTCTGGTCTAAAAGTTTAAGTTGTTTTATGGGCTTTTAATTTTCAATTAACAACTAGCATGGGAGAAATATAGTAGAGTAAATTTTCTGCTAAATTTAACAAATTTGTTTGCTTTTACACATTTGTTTTTGTTGGATTTTATAAGAAAAACTTGGTAAATGAGAATGAAACAACAAAAAAAAGTTGACGTAACGCACTAATTCGTTATTTGTAAACTATTTACTAAGACAAAGAAAGTTTTAAAGTTTTCTTTTTTAAATAAGAAACTAACCTCAAAATTGATTCGAAACTGCCTATTTTAAAATCTAAGATGTTGAGTAAATGGCGATCCTGCAAGGGATGAAAAGGGAATAACGGTGTCTAGTTTTTTTTTGCAAAAACCTAAATTTGAAATTAAAATTTATTTCTAAAAACGTTATTGTGACTTGTAAACATTTCTGTTGGAAAAATTTAACAACTGAAGGAAATTATGAAAAATTAAACAATTTTTGTACTTTTAAAATTTTAAATAAAATTTTATGTGAAATTTCGTTTTCATGTTTCCTTTAGCAGCCGAATTAAAGTATTTTGTATTTAAAGGTTATGTGAAATGCATTAAAAATTTCGAGTTGTCCTTATATTTTCATCAAAAAACTTTTTATCCGCTGAACCGATTTACCTCAATTGCGTCCAAACTGCTCAAAACATTGTTATTTATGCTAAAGAGTGGCAGTTTTCCTCAACTTTTGATTTTTCCAAGTGTGCAAAATTTTTATTTTATTAGACCTAAAAACGATGTGGTACAAATTTGAGGCCAATCGGATGAAATTAACCCCGATTTAAAAAATTTGCATAAATGGAGGTTTTTTCCTAAGGTCAAGAAATTAAAAAAAAAAATGTCCATGTCCCTTTCATAGAGCTTGATACAAACTTTCATTAAAAACATTTGAGCTAAATCCGATAATAACTGAAGTTTTTATTTATTTCGGTTTGAGTCCATATTAATTAATTATTTCTGAGAAATAATAATTATTTTTGTTGTACAATGAGAAAATCTGAAAAAAATTATTGACAACACAGGCTAAGTGGAGATGTCGACAGCTTTCGGAAGAAGCCACCCTTCCTTCGTCAGAACTCTTCGATTGTCACTGTAGGTGTGTAAGATTAAAATCAGCTATACACACCTACAGTGAAAATCGAAGAGTGCTGACGAAGGAAGGGTGGCTTCTTCCGAAAGCTGTCGACATCTCCACTTAGCCTGTGTTGTCAATAAATTTTTTTCAGATTTTCTCATTGTACAACAAAAATAATTATTTCTCAGAAATAATTAATTAATATGGACCCAAACCGAAATAAATAAAAACTTCAGTTATAAAATATAAAGTCCAACAATATTTAAAACAGAATTAAATCCGATAATTTTATCCCGTGGCGCCCTTCGGTCAAAGTTTCGGTATTTTAGAAAATTTTCTCCAAACACTCTAAACTTTGCTCGATGGGCGCCATGTGTTCAAATACCTTGATTTGTCTCAAATTGAGTTTAAATGAAAGTGTGTCTCAAGTTTATAAAATATTTAATGAATAAAAATTTTAAATTTGTTTTACAAAATTTCTCGAACGTTGAAAAAACGTAATTTTTGAAAAATGACAAATTTAAAATGGCGATATCTCGAAAGCCTCTTGAGCGATTTCAAAAATTTTTGATATTCGTGCATTTGATATTTGGCATGCTGACAAAATTATTAAAAATATTGTATCGAAAGATATTTATTTTTTTTATTTTTTTAAAATCCAAATTTTTGGTGGCGTCACGGTTTAAAATAATCGAATTTGGCTCAAATTAAGTTTAAATGATTGTCTTAAGCTCTTTGAAAGGGTCAAGGTAAAAAAAATTTGTTTTTTTTACAAAAATTCTTTAAAGTAGAAAAAAACCTCAAAACCCCATTTGTGGGTTCAGTGGTGCCAACGTTTAGTGAAAAAAAAAAACTTATTTTTACAAAAAAAAAAAAAACGCAAGAAAATTTCCATCACTGTATTCACACAAAAAAATATTGGCTAAAAATGTTCAATTAAATTTATTGATCAACAAAATTTAAATAAGTCAATCAATGTTTTGATTAAAATTTTTGTTATTTTCTTTAACTGTCGAATTCCAAATTTTCAACAAACCAGATTTTTTTCGCTTTAACTTTTTTTGAATGCATTAATTCAAAAATATAAAAAATAATCGGGTTTTACTTGTTTCTATTGTTGGCAACATATTGGAAAGCAAAAAAGATGAATTTTTCATAATTTTATCACACGCTTACAATTCATTTGTTATATCAATCATTATTTTGATTGACTATAAATAAAAAATTAAACAAATATGTGATCAAAATCGAAAAAGTTTTTGATTAAAAAAATATTCAATTAATCACCTACAATTTGATGATTGGTATAACAATTTTGTTGATGGAAGGAATTTCAATCAGAAAATTTATTGAATCCGCGATTTTGTTGATAGTTTCAAATTCTTACGTGTTTGCTTTTGATCGACTTTTTTTTTTGTTAACAAGCGGGAACACTGGGTTGAGAGAATGAGGTGGATTGTGAAACCATCATGGAATGTCAACATGGCGCGTCATTTTTCATACGATTTTCCTGTTATAAGCCTTGACCGACATGCTAAAAAATTAAAATTATTTTATATACATCGCGGTTTCCCTCAATCTTCCTATATCTCTCATTCAAGTGTTAACGCATTTTAATTTTTTAATTTTTTTATTTTTTTTTAACAGTGATACCAACTTAATGACATTGACAATGTGTTAAGCGTTTTTCCACTTAAAATAAGGTTTTTTCGTTAAAAATTGGCTTCACCGAACATATTTCATTTTAAGTAAAAAATTAAATTTAAGTAAAAATGTATAAATTGAAAATACTCTATTATGACAATATTATATATAGAAATATTTTTGGGCCTCGAACTAGAATAAAACTCTAATCGAATGTATAAATTGTTTTTGTAAAATTCATTTTAAAATGCTAGCAAAAAAATGATTTATTTTTTATATCAAATATTACTCACATTTTTATATAATTTTAAAGAATTTCTGCTCTTTCATTATTTAACTTTTAATAAAAAAAAATTAACTTTTTAACAAATAAAAAATCTGCATATTAATTCCAATTATGGATATTTCCTGTTGAATAATGAATTTTTAAAATTAAATTTAAAATAATTAATGATTATTCTACGTTTTAAATTGAAGAGCGCTTCATTTGATTTTAAAAATTTTTAAAAATGCTAAATTTAAATTTGTAACAAAACAAAAAAAAAATCTGTGGTAAATTAAATTTAATTTGATTTCCGTTTTAATGCTGACAAACTATAATACAAAAAAAAAATGATTTCAAAACTAATTCCCCCCTGTGGTGACAATTGTCCATTGTCAATTGATTGATTAAATAAAAAATGGTCATGATCTTAATAAAAGATTAGATAAAATGTAATTAAATAAAGAAAAAATATAAAAAAAAATAAGTTAAATAAAACTAGGGTAAAAAACAATATATGAAACAAAGAAATGTGTATGATAAAATTAATAAACAAATTATTAAAAATTTGCAAACAACTTTTAAAAAATGAAAAAAAAAAAAAAATATATAAAATCGAAAACTTTTTCTTTTCTAAAATATTTAAATTTTTTTGAAAAAAAAATATGCAAGCTTTATAAATATTCAGCAAAAATTATGCAAAAAATAAAATAAAATTTTTAGAAATTTTATAAACAAAAAAAAAATCAAAACAAACAAATTAAAACCCACTAAAATGTTTAAAAATATATAAATGACTATATTATATTACACCGAACAACAAAAAAAAAAAATATTAAAAATAAACTGGATAATATACATTTGAAACTAGATATTAAATGTAGTAAAACTGCATTTAACGATTTTCATTTCGTGATCCTGTTTCCTTTTAAAAGGACTTAAAAGTTTTAGAGGATTAAATTTTTCTAAAATATTTTTTTAAATTATAGTTGTTTTTTATTCGACCTTTCCAATTTAATTATAAAAATAAAATGTTTTGTTTGGCCTCGAGCTCAAACATTTTATTTTTATAATATTTTTTTAAATATTTGTAATTGTAGTGATGGCAATTAAAAGAGGAGGATATCCGCTAATTTTCAATTTTATTATTTTGACATATAAGTAAAGTCCTTTAGAAAATTTATCCTGGAGTATTATTTAAATTTTTTTACAAAATATTTTGATAAAGTTTTGAAAGGACATTATTAACATCCCTTTTTCCTGATATGGCAAGATAAAAATGCCTGCAAATTTTGTACTCTTGCCCAAAATATTAAATCATGATAATGTTTTGCGGAAGATTTGGGTGTACTTGCCAAAGCCAAGTTTTTTTTTAGAAAAAATAATGTTATATTACGTTGATATTCCATGCACAACGAATTAAAATATCAGTCGAGGACCCCATTACATCACTGTACATTTCGTAAGTGAGTGCAAAAAAGTGTTTTTACATTTTGGAGAGAATAAAAGATTCGGCACCAAAGAATATAACACTCTCACTTGTTTTATGTACATTTGATAAACAAATGGAAAATTTTAATGCGAAAAGCTAAGACTTGGTGGAAAAGTAATTTTGGTAAAAAAAAAAATGTTTTTTTTTCACGAAAAACAAAATTATGTTAAAAAAAAATTAATGAACCCAAAATTTTTGGTGAAAAAAAATTTGGATGAAAAAAAGTTTTTGATGAATTTTTTTGATGAAAAGAAAAATTTTTTGATGTAAAAAAAATTTGATGAAAAAAAAATTTTTGGTGAGAAAAAAAAAAAAAAAAAATTTGATTAAAAAAAAAAATTGATGAAAAAAATATGAAAAAAAAAAAATTATGAAAATGTTGATGAAAAAAAATATTTGATGAAAAAAAAAATTAATGAAAAAATAAAAATTTGATGAAAAAAAAAATTTGATGAAAAAAAAAATTGATGGAAAAAAAATTGATGAAAAAAAAAAATTGATGAAAAAAAATTTTTGTGAAAAAATTAATGAAAAAAAAAAATTTATGAAAAAAAAAATTTGATGAAAAAAAAATTTATGAAAAAAAAAAATGATAGAAAAAAAAGTTTGATGAAAAAAAAAATTTTAAGAAAAAAAAAATTTTTTGATGAAAAAAAAAAAAAAATTGATGAAAAAAAATTAATAGAAAAACAAGTAAAAAAGTTAAATTAGGCCTGGCCGAATGCAGTGATACCCTCCACAATTTCAAAAAGATTATTGCAAAAAACTTTATTTGAAAGGAAATAACTTTAAAAAAAAAAAAAAAATTAAAAAAAAAATTCCGCGAAAAAAAATTTTGGTAAAAAAAAAATCCGCGATTTTTTTTTCAAAAAATATGTTCGTACTTGTTAAAATACCATTTGGTGTTCAATTATGTTCACATATGTCAACCAGAAGCCGAATTAAAGCATTTTGTATTTTTAGGTTATGTTGAATGTACTGAAATTTTTGAGGTGTGCTTACATTTTCGTCCATAACTTTTGAACCGTTGAACCGATGTCGCTCAAATGCAATACCAAACTTCTCGGGAGAACTTCCAATAAATATGTTAAGTTTCAGTCATCTCTGTGCAATATTTTGTCCGTGAGAGCATTTTCCACAGACAGACAGACAGACAGACAGACAGACAGACAGACAGACAGACGGACATCGCTAGACTGTCTTAAAATCGATCGGGCATCATGAATATATATACTTTATGGGGTCCCAGACCGATATTTCGATGAGTTACAAACGGAATGACAAACTTATATATACCCTCTATCACTAAGTGGAGGGTATAAAAAAAAAATTATGGAAAAAAATTGATGATAAAAAAAAAATTAATGAAAAAAAATTTTTTTTTTTTTGTTGAAAAATAATTATGTTACTTTTTATTCACTAGCTGGTGAAAAAGTTACAAGTTACAAACCCAAGTTATTAAAATGTTTGGTTTTAAGAAAATGAAAATAGTAATTCTTGTTTTCTTTTTGTATAGTCAAACTGAGATGGCGTCCTGCAACTTTTTTAAAATTAGACACCAGCCTAAAAACATTATCATGTTAAAAAATGGAAAAATTACAGAAGATTCTCCTCTGTAATTTGCCATTAATAGTGACACTATAAGACAAGTACAAATATTTAAAAAAAATATTTTACAAAATGTAAACGAATTTCAATCAACAAAAACGCAGATTCAATCAATTTTTTGATTGAAATTCCTCCAATTAAAAAAATTGTTATACCAATCATCAAATTGTAGGTGATTGATTGAAATCTTTTTCAATCAAAAATTTTTTCGATTTTGATCAAAAATTTTATCAATTTTTTGTTTAAAGTCAATCAAAATAATGATTGATTTAACAAATGAATTGTAAGTTTATGACAAAATTATCAAAAAATTCATCTTTTTGCTTTCCAATATGTTGCCAACAATAAAAAAAAAGTAAAGCCCGATTATTTTGTAAATTTTTGAATTAATCTATTCAAATAAATAAAAGCGAAAAAAAATCTGGTATGTTAAAAATTTGTAACAAAAAATAGCAAAAACTTTAATTAAAATATTTATTGACTTATTTAAATTTTGTTGATCAATACATTTAATTGAAAATTTTTAGCCAATAATTTTTTGTGTGTTTTAAAAGGAAACAAAATCCCAAAATGAAAAACGGTAAATGCATTTTTACTCTATATACCATCCACATCATGTTTAATATTACCTGTCGGACAGTGTTATCAATGATTATAAATGCAAAAAAAATAAACAATTTGTGGCTTTATTTTTTTTTACTTCAAGTTCCATTAAATTACCGGTTTTAAAAAATCAACAACTTCCATATTAAGTTATTTCTTTTTTTTTTGTTTAAAAAAAAAAGATCAATAAACTATTAAATTTATGCAAATACAAACTAAACAAGTGAATATTTCTTTATTTAGTAATGTTTTTGTTTTCCTAATGTTTTAGAAATTTATTTTTAAAACTTTAGTTTTTTGCCTAAAAGAAAATATATCACGTGTTTATTACTTTATGGCAATAGCAATCGATGATTATAAATAAAAGTGTAGGTTGCATTTAATAATTTATCTGTTAATTTTCGAAACACGTAAATTATATAAAATTTTTATTAACATTAAAATCTTTATGATAATATTTTTTTTGAATATTAAAAATAATATATTGTATAAATTAGTAAGCTTATAAAATACTAATTATTAAAAGTGCTTTAATTTGTTTTAAATCCTTCTAATTATTATAGGAAAAATTTTAAGTTTCAAGGGAAATTTTAAAATTTGTTATCATAGTAAAAACAAAATGATATATTTGACTTCTTTGAATCCATAAAAAAGCTACACAATTCCCAAAAAAAAAAAAAATTGAAAACAAAAGAATTTTACTGCAAAAGATTTGACGTAAAAAAATGTAAAAAAATTTTGGACTAAAAAATTTTAATTTTAATTCTAAAAATTTTTTTTTTTATTAATTTAAAAAAAAAAAAATAAAAAATTTGAGAAAAAAATTTTTTTTATGTAAAAATGTTGACTTTTACTTTTTATTTTGATTAAAAAAAAAAAAAATTTAATAAAATACATTTTTTTGATTGACAAAAAAAATATTAAAATTTTTTGAAACGTGTTTAGAGGGCTTTTCAACTCGTGAGTTCAAGATGAAACTCATCAAAATTTCACGGTTTTGCTCATAATTTCTTAAGCATCGGACCGATTTTACTTCAACCTGACCATATGAATTGGAAACACTTATGCTTTGAGTTAAAGGTGGGTTGTACAATCCTTAAAAAAAGGTTAGGCAAGTCCATGGCACTCAGACTATCAAAAAAGTCCATTGTACCGTAATCTATGCTTAGTAAGCCTCTAACAAGGAAAGTATTTCAAACCTTATGAACCGATTTGCATGAAACTTAAAACAGATATAAAAGACAATTCTTAGGTTGGGGTGTCTCGGATTATCGGCCATATCGGGGATTTAGGGGTTTAAAAATTGGGTAAAAAATGGTGAAAAATCGTTTTTTGGATTTTTCAACCATTTCTTTTTTAGAAACTATATGATGTTTTCAAATGAGAAGAAATGTTTTTTTAATACCTATCCAACGGTGGCATAACTTACAAGGGAAGTCTCCCTGGTGTCACCCTCCGACCTTCATGTAATTTAGATATGTTTAAGAACGAAAATTAATTCGACACGGCCCAAACTCATTTTTAGGATGGGTCGATTTGTATGGGGGGAAATTGACCTTTTTCAGTTTTTTACGATTTACGCCTATTCAAACAAAATTAATATAGGCATGTGTGGTATCAGATTAAAGGTATAAAAAATACCTATCTCGTGGTGCTAACAACGGGCCAAAGAAGTTAATATTTTTCGACTTATTAACAAAAATGTTCTAAAATTTTAGTATTTTGCTCAATATGACGAAAGTTGTGCATGTTTGGACACGTTCTTAGCACACGTAGATAGGTTTTCCAAAGACCTTTCATTTGGTATGTAACATGACTAGGTTTCTTTGCATAATATAGGAGATAAACGAAAAAAACTGAAAAATGACCTTGTCTTCCCCCATGCTTTTTACCCCATAAATATGAATTTGGGCCGCTAAAAAAAAATACATGTCCCTTTATTTTTTTTTTTATCTACAAAATAAAACCAATTCCATAAAGATCCGCGGATGACACTAGGGAGACTTCCCTTGTTAGACCCATATCAAAATTACGCCCGATATTCAGTAAAATCGGTCTATTGACAACAAAAATAAAGAATTTTCACTCAAATTTTGTTAGTGTGTGTGTGTTTTCTACACTTATTAAAGATCTAACGAAAGATAGATCTAATCGATCCATGTTTGGACTTGGGACCCATTTTCCGGAAAACACTAGCGTAGGGTATCATATGGTCGGTCTTCACCGGCTATAGTTTTCTTAATTGTTTTAGTTAAATTTACTAAAAAATTGGGAAATTTAAAATGACATATATTTTTTAGTTAATTTAACTAATTTCCTTAGTTAATTTTCAATATTTTTTTTTGTTAAGTGTACACAGAAAAAAAAAATTTGTCAATACAATTAATTTCATTGTTAATACAATTAAACATTTAATTGAAACTGAGCCTACATTGGATTTTGTCAATACAACAATGGCATTTGTAACTTTTAAAAAAAAAATCAACATCATTCATTGTTACATTAACAAGGAAATTAATTGAAAAATTTGTAAAATCTAAAAATAGAATAAAAAATAATCTGAAATCTAAAAATAGAATAAAAATAATCTAAAAATAGAAAAAAAAAATAAAATAAAAAAAAAAAAATCTCTGCCGCCATCTGGCATCGAACCCGCAACCTTCGTGCTACGCGTCTAGCACACTACCACTGTGCTATCCTTATACATATTTGTATTTGACTAAACGTCATATTTAAAACAGTCTACAAATAGAATGATAAAAAAAAACTAAAATTGGAAATTAAAAAAAAAAAAAAAGTTCCGACAACTGGCGGCGAACCCGCAACCTTCATGATTCGAAGCTAGCACACTACCACCGTGCTATTCCTCATGTATAATTAAAGCTGACTAAATGCGTACATAAGGTGTCTGTGATTTCAATATTCACTTTTTGCATTTTTAAAAATAAATAATAATCTCAAATAAAAAAAAAACAAAAATAAAAAACTGTTCCGCCAACTGGCAGCGAACCCGTAACCTTCATGATTCGAGTTTAGCACACTACCACCGTGCTATCGTCGCATATATTTTTGCTTGATTAAATGAGTTTATAAATTGTTTGTGTTATTTGCGTTTATGCGTTTAATTGGAAATAAAACCGGATTTTTGTCACATTAACAATACACATTGTTGATACAATTAAAAACGTTGTTGAACTAGTATTTCGTTGGTAACAATTTGTTTTGTTACTCTTGATTTTACGATATTTTTTTCTGTGTACCTCAATCTAATAATGAATTAAACAAAAATAAAAATTTACAAATTAACTATCAGGTCATAAAGTTCATTAAAGTTATCATTATTTTGTAAGAAAAATACAAATTATCAAAAAAATGGCCAACGTTTTGTAAATATATTTAGTTAATGTTTTAGGAAATAACAAACAAGCAACTTCTGTAAGTGAAGTGTAACAAATTGTGAGGTGGTATAAACAGCAATTGTCTGCTACTTAAGTGTTTGGTGAATTTGAAGTGCTTGATTAGTTACACTTTTTTGTTAATAATGTGCAAAAATGTGCAAACAAATTTTGAAATATGATTTTGGATACTTTCATGATATCAAAAAACAAATAATGATTTTGAAGGTTAGAAGTTGGAATTATAAAGGAAAGGTAAACTTTTTTTTTTGCATTGTCGGTTGGTTGGTCAACACCATAACGAATTATATACTTGAGTAAATATGGGAACTAAAACAAAAAAAAAAAAAAAAAAAGTGGAAGCACAAATCAGCAGCAAGTCACAGTTAAACTCCCAGGCAACCGACTAACCTAAAACAACCACCATATAAAAAAAAATTTATAATGAATAATATAAAAACCACATTTGGAAAATAAAAACAGGAAAACTATACTCAAATAATGTTAATCGCATGTATTAAGTGTACAAAAAGCAAACACTTAAAATACAATAGACACGCGTATTTTCCACTTAATATGCAGCATAATTTTTTCTTTCTTCTGATTTTTATTATTTTACACAACGACACACGTTCAAAAATTTTATTTACACATTTTTTTTTGTATTTATTGTTGTTTGCCAAGCAGATTTAGCAAAAGAAACTCATTAACTTTTGAAAATTTATTAAAATGAATTGTATGTTTTTGAAGTACTTATATTAAATATACTACGACTATACGGCTGTCATTGACTGGATTGCAAAATATATAAAACAAAAAAAAAAATTAATTTCCGAAAATGTGAGAAAAAAAATTTAAATTTTATGCAAAAAAAAAAATAAAGTCAATTTCATTGTAAAATCATTAAGTCAAAAAAAAAATCACGCCTGCTTAAGTCGGCTGTCAGAAATACCCTCCTTATTTGACGTTCTTCATATTTTTCCTAATTTTCCTAATTATTTAGTTATTGCAACAAAAAGTCGGTTGGAACATTTACATTTAGGTCATCACAGTTGAATGTCGGTACACTGTAAAATTACTGTAATCTCAATTCAACAGACATTTGACAGATTAATTTGTCAAAATGCAGATTTAAAGAAAATACTTTGTATTTTGTTGTGACAAAAAAAAAACAAAGTTTCATCTGTTATATTACTTTTAACTTTGTAATCTTTATTTTACAGATAATTTACTGAGTTTTTTGCTAAAATACAGATTTAAGTAAAAAAAATCGGTTGTCACAACCAAATATAGTGGCAGCAACCGAATCTTGAGTTAATACAACTGAAAAATTCAGTTGGACATTAATTTTGTTCTCTCTGTAAGTTTTTGAATTTTCCTTGATTTTTCAATCATTTCTAATAGTTTTCTCTGAATTAATCTGATTTGTTCTTAATTTTTTTTTGAAAATTTCATATTTTTTCTGATTATTCTTGATTTATCTGATTTTTGAACTTTTATACCCTCCACTCTAGTGATAGAGGGTATATATAAGTTTGTCATTCCGTTTGTAAACCTCGAAATATTGATCTAGGACCCCATAAAGAATATATATTCATGATTCTCGATCGATTTTAAGACGATCTAGCGATGTCCGCCTGTCTGTTGAAAACATGCTAACTTTTGAAAGACTTTACGAAGGCTCCTAAGGTTTGGCATATATGTTGGTCATTTACCTGGTCAGGTTGGTATTGCAATCCAGCTAAATCGGTCTAGTGGTTCAAAAGTTATGAGCAAAATACTGAATTTCGGCAAGGGTTTTTGACGAATTTGCGAGATAAAACACAATAACTTTCTAAAGACAAGTCTGAGGATTCTGAAGCTTGGCATTATAATTTTCGTTCCTGTGGTCTAGTTCGCATTGAATTTTAGCGAAATCGGTCTAGTGGTTCAAAAAACCGTGAATTTCAGATTAGTTTCACCTTAAATTCACCTGTTGAAAAAACTGAGCTTTAAAAAAACAAGCTTCAAAAACATTGGTAAGCCACAAAATTACTTCACAAAGTATTTTTGTCACTCGGAAATATTTTTTCACTAAAAAAAAAATTACACTCGAAAAAAATTTTACACTCAAAAAAAAATTAGTAATTTTTCTTCTTTTTATATCCTTCACTCTAGTGATTGAGGGTATATATATGTTTGTCATTCCGTTTGTAACACCTCGAAATATTGGTCTAGGACCCCATAAAGTATATAGTTCATGATCCTCTATCAATTTTAAGACGATCTACCGATGTCCGTCCGTCTGTCTGTTGAAAACACGCTAACTTTTGAAAGACTTTATGGAGGCTCATGAAGTTAGGCGTATATGTTGGTCATTTACCTGATCAGGTTGGTATTGCAATCCAGCGAAATCGGTCTAATGGTTCAGAAGTTATAAGCAAAAGAGTGAATTTCAGCAAGGGTTTTTCGCGAATTTACGAGATAAAACACACGCTAACTTTCGAACGACAATTATGAAGTTTGAAGTTTGTCATATAAATTTGTCATTCCCCTGGTCTATTTCGTTTCAAATTTCACCAAAATCGGTCCAGTGGTTCAAAAGTTATTAGCAAAACCGTGAATTTCAGATTGGTTTGACCTTAAATTCACGTGTTGAAAAAACCGAATTTTAAAAAAACAAGCTTCAAAAACAATGGAAAGCCACAAAATTACTTTACAAAGTATTTTTGACACTGAAAAATATTTTTACACTAAAAAAAAAATGTACACTCGAAAAAAATTTACACTCAAAAAAAAATTTTTGTAAATTATTTTTTTTTTTCAAAAATTACTTAAAAAAAAAGTTTTTTTACACAAAATAAAATATTCCTAATCAAAAATGTTATTTTTTCACTTTAGAAAATTTACTATCACTTAAAAAGCGCATTTTGGAGGGAATTCATAGATTCGGCCAAGTCGAATTAAACTTTTCTACTTGTTTGTTTTACAATTTTCCTGATTTTTTTCTTAATTTTCCTGAATTTTTAACCATGAACCACATGATTTTGTTAAATGTTTGAATGTTTCTGACATTTCCTTAAATTTTTCCTAATATTTTTAGAATTTTTCTGAAACTTCTTGATTTTTTAAAGTTATCCTAGGTTTTTTCATATTTTTTTTTTTTTTAACTTTCTTTTATTTTTTTTATTTTTTTTTTAATTTTTGTAGGACTTTCAGCATTTTGAGAATTTTTCTTATTTGTCTAAATTGGGTAGAGGGTATATAAAAGTTTGTCATTCCGTTTGTAGCCCATTGAAATATCGGTCAGGGATCTCATAAAGTACTATGTGGCATTCTATATACTGGCGATTCTAAGGCATTCTAGTGATGTCCGTCTGTCTGTTAAAATGGCGATCACGGCCAAATTATTCAACAGATATGACTTAAACTTAACACATTTACTTGCAGTTGTCCCTAGCAGTTTGGTATTGCATTTGAGCTATATCGGTTCAGCGGTTCAAAAGTTATGAACAGGGATGAGATTTTTATGTACTAAAAAATCAAAAAAATGCGCTAATAAATTCAAAATATGCACTAAAAATCCTAAAAATATGCACCAAAAAATAAAATGTGTGCAATAAAAAGCTTGTTTTCATACGAAAAAGTTCTTAAAAAGCAAAAAAAAAAATCGCGGGGTTAAATAGTAACATTTAAAACTTTATGTAAGCAAAATTTTTTTTTGAAATTAAGACAATCTATAAAAAAAATTAAAAAAAATATATTTTTCTTTACTTTCAAAATAAATTTTTAAAATTTAAAATAGTTTTTGAAACAAATAAATTTCAATTTGTGTGTTTTTTTTTTTTTTAATTTTGCCAAAATGTGCACTCAAAAGTTTGAAATATGAGCAAAATATGCATTTAAAACCAAAATATGCAAAAATATGCACTTTCACCAAAATATGCAAAAACAAATCGATGCCATTTTAAAGCAAATTTCTTGATTCGGAAAGATAATTGGTCGATATCGTTTTTAGACCTTCGACAAAAAACCTGCATTTTTATGGAAATCACATCCCTAGTTTTGAACGAACATGTTCTGGTTGACATTTGTGAACAGACTTGGATACTGAAAGGTATTTAAACAAGAACAAACAATTTTTTTCACCAAATTTTTTTTTCGCGGAATTTTTTTTTCACCAAAATTTTTTTCGCGGATTTTTTTTTTTTATATTTTTTTTTTTTCAAATAATCTTTTTGGCATGGTGGAGGGTATCAAAACATTTGGCAAGGCGGAATTTTACTTGTTTATCTTAATTTTCTTTAATCGATTCTATGACACTTTACTGTTGAAATTGTAATCACGCCCAATATATTACAAAGATTTTACTGTAACTTAACATATTCACTTGTTGTTGCTTCAAAAAGTTTGGTATTGCATTTGAGCGATATCGGTTCAGCGGTTCAAAATTTATTAACGAAAGTGAAAAAAACACCTCAAAAATTCTACATAACCTTAATATACAAAATGCTTTAATTCGACTGCTGGTTCACATATGTGAACAGAATTGGATATAGAAAGTTATTTAAACAATAGCAAACATATTTTTTTACACAAATTTTTTTAGCGGATTTTTTTCACCAACATTTTATTTTCGCAAATTAAAAAAAAAAAAATCATCAAAATTAATTTCTTTTATCAATTTTTTTTTTGTAAATAAAGTTTTTTGCAATAATCCTATTACCATATTCGTTTACGTGATCAAATTACCGTAAAATTTATTTCGCGGATTTTTTTTCACCAAAAAATTTTTTCCGGGTAAATTTTTTTCCCAAAAATTAATTTCTTTTACCTATTTTTTAACAAAATATTTGATTTCATTGTTACACAGAAAAAAAATATTTGCCAATGAACGAAATTCATAGTACTTATCAACGGCGTATGCAGAACTGTTTTTTCAGGGCCCAACAACAACAACAAAAAAAATTTTGTTGTTTTTTTCGTGAGATTCGTGTTTTCCAATACATATAAAAAAAATATTTTTTTGTTGTTGTTGTTGGGCCCCCCCCCCCCTGTATACGCCAATGGTACTTATGAACAAATACGTAAAAATTATAAACTTTTTTTAAACTTTTTCATAGCATTTATGAAAAATAGTTCTTAAATTTCACACATTATGATTTACTCATTAATACTATGAAAAAGTTTATAGTATTATGAAAAAGTTAATAATTTGTATGAATTTGTTCATAATTACATGAAAGTCGTTCATTGGAAAAAATTTTTTTGTGTGTATTTTTTTACGTTAATTTTTAATAATCTTTTTTACATTGTGGGGTGTATCCAAACATTTAGCAAGTCGGAATTTAACCTTTTTAACTTGTTTTTATTAATATTATTTCATGTGTTTCAAACGGAATGACAAACTTATAAACCCTCCATAACTAAGTACAGGATATAAAAATAAAAAATAAAATAAAAAAATCTCTCACCACTAGGCATCATCATCATTCTCATCATATGTTGTCAATAAAATTCAGCCCTCAGCTAAATTTAAAATAACCCTCATTTTTACATGATTTTTAACATGTAAAATTATTTTTTGTCTACTACCCACTGTGTTGTTATTTCATTTGATTGATTTTTGCAAAATTATGAAAAATTTTCATTTTAATTGTAATATTTTTTGAAAAAGGTCTTAATAGAGTTCAAAAAAATTGTATCTTAAGAAAACAGTTTTCAAATCAGACTTTCAAATCTGTGCTTTTTTAAAAATACTAATTTATATGGGAATATTTTTTTTTTGTACAAATATAAATCGAAAATCGTTCTACTGTAATAATTTGTGACAATTTCTTGTTCTGGTCTGGTCTTTAGGATTTTTTTTTTTTTGTAAAGAATTTTCTTTTTACATTTTTTTTTCTTACGTTTTTATTTAGATGTATAAATTATTCAAGAGAGCAATCAACTTCAGGAAGTTTTTACAATAGGACCTCCTGTAGTTTACAAAAAAATAAAAAACTTATTGGTTTCTTTTATTTGTCGCCGTTGAAAATAAAATATAAAGAAATAAAAAAAAATCAAGTTCTGACGGGCAAAATTTCAAGCAGTTTTAAGATTGTTCATTTTTATGTTTTACGTGAGAAATTTCTTGACTGGACAATGGCACAATGTAGTTTGGTATAATAGTAACTTTAAAATGTTGGCAAAATGTCACGTAGTTTCTTAAAAAAAAAAAAAAAAACATTCTCCCAATTATTGGCTTTTGGAAAATTTCCGATAAAATAATTGATTTTTTTTTTTTGCTATAGTTTTGATGAGAAATTTTATATTTTTTTGGGTTTTTTGATAAAATCTGAGAAAAAACGCGTATTAAAAAGTATTTAAAAAAAATGTGCGTTATTTTTATGAAACGGTTTCATACTTATTTTTCTTATAAATACTCAGTTTTTGGCAACTTCTTCATAATTAGATGAAATTTAAGAAAATAAAATGGATTAGAACTGATCTGATGTGATGATAATATCTGATCTTATCTACTCATATCTTATAATAATTAATTGCATTTTATCAGATCTTAGATTTTTGTTGAGATATGATCAAATCTGATCAATAACAGATTCAGAAAATGGTGGTCAAATTCGGGATCAACAGATCTGATCAGATAGAATTATATTTAATTAGATAAGGGCAGATTAGACGACATATGAACATACCACTCTTCCTCATTTACACATCCGGTAAAAAATGTTTATTAGATCTGGTCTGATCTGTAAATATATAATTATATCAATTGTATCTCATAATACATATCTACACAGAAAGAATTGAAAACGAAAGTCAATCAACAAAAACGCGGATTCAATTAATTTTTTAATTGAAACTCCTCCTATAAAGAAATTTGTTATATCAATCATCAAATTGTAGGTGATTAATTAATTTTTATTTCAATTACTCATTTTTTTGATTGTGATTAAAAATTTGATCAATTTTTTATTTAAAGTCAATTAAAATAATGACTGATTTAACAAACGAATTTCAAGCTTATGGACAAATTATGGTGAAATTCATATTTTTTGCTTTCCAATATGTTGCCGACAATAAAAAAAGTAAAACCCTAGTATAAAGTATGTTTTTGAATAAATATATTCAAAAAAATTGATGCGCAAAAAATCTGGTATGTTGAAAATGTGTAATTTGATAGGTAAAGAAAATAACAAAAATGTTGATCAAAACAATAATTGACTCATTTAAATTTTGTTGATCAACAGATTTAATTGAAATTTTTTAGCCAATAATTTTTTGTGCGTATTAGATACGAAATTTGTTCCCAATTTCGATATCTACCCGAGTAAAAAAAATCTTTTAAGATCTAATTTCATCTCAAAATTGGCTGTATCAACTTGGATCAGATATTGATCTAATTGTATTATTTTAGATACACAAATATAAAAAATGATACAATTAGATCCGAATTTTGGTCACATCCAATTCAATCCACTTGATCTTATTTTATATAAATTAATATAGATTTATATAATTACATAAAGTCAGATATATTTATATAAAACCTCAGATAAGAAAATGGAGCCGCAATACATCTTAGATAAAATTAGATATGAACATATAAAAAGTCATATATAATTTAATATGATTGTATCAAATTATATATCATTATATCAAAACTTTTTTACTAGGGTCCAGGATTTGGTGGATATAATTATATAAAATTATATCAAATTATATCTAAAAATATATTATAATTATATATAATTTTATATAATTATATCCACCAAATCCTGGATATAATTTTATTAAATTATATATAATTTTATATAATTTTTTCCAGCTTTTTGGAAAATTTTACCTCTATATATAATTTAAAATAATTATATATAATTTGATATAATTTAAAATAATTATATATAATTTGATATAATTTTATCAAATTATATATAATTATATAAAAACTTTTTTACTCGGGGTAGTTAGATTTGATCCGTCATTGTATCTGTTTAGATCCCGAAATTGGTGACAAATTTTGGATCAAATAGATCGGATCAGATACAATTAAACATAATTGTTAAAATAAGATCCAAACATATTAGATCAGATCTAATAGATTTTTTTCACGGAAAGGGATTTAAAATTGGAAGTGGAATCTTATTAAAATCTGAAGATTCCATTAAAAACTTTAACATTTCATTTGAAACTTGAAAATGTCATGTTGGAGGTTGGAGTATATTATGTCTGCAATGACAAAAATTTTAAAACAAAAACTTGTACATTAAAGGGTTAATTATATTACATCGAATTTCCTGCCCTTTCTAAGACAAAAAATACTAAATACAAGTTATTCTAATTTGTCGACCTCCTGTTTAGCCTGGCGTATAAATAGAAATTAATAGAAAGAAAAGAAACAAAAGAAAGAAAAAAAAAAGAAAAGTAAAGTGATAAAGGTTTCATTATTAAATTCTACTTGTTTATCCTCACGTTTTATTGTATTCATATTTTTTTTTTTTTTTGAAAATAATAATGAATTTTAAGGGATTTTTTCATCTTCAGACATGTGCATAATTACAAGCAGATGTTTTACAAAAACAATGTTATTATTACATTTTCTAAAAAATTTCCTTTGATGTAATTTTTAAATTATGACTACATAAATAAAACAATGAAAGACTTGCAAAAGGAAGTTGGGGGAGACAATATAATAAGCATAAATTAAGAATCTAAATTCAAGGAAATTAAGTGTATCAAAATTATGAAAAAAATACCGGAAAAAAGTTAAATTCGGCCTTGCCGAATGTAGTGGTACCCTCCACAATTTCAAAAAAATTATTGCAAAAAACTTTATTTAAAAGGAAATTACTTAAAAAAAAAAATTTTTTAAATACCAATCGGTGTTCATTTATGTTCACATATGTCAACCAGCAGCCAAATTAAAGCATATTGTATTTTAGGTTATGTTGAATGTACTAAAATTTTTGAGGTGTCCTTACATTTTCGTTTATAACTTTTGAACCGCTGAACCAATATCGCTCAAATCCAATATCAAACTGCTCGGGAGAACTTCCAATAAATATGTTAAGTTTCAGTCATCTACATAGGTGTAATGTTTTTTCCGTGATCACCATTTTCACAGACAGACGGACAGAAGGACAGTGATCGATCAATTATATATATAATTGATCGATCACTGATCAATTATATATATACTTTCTGGGGTCCCAGACCGATATTTCGATGAGTTACAAATCACAAACTTATATATAGTATACCCTCACTAACAATAAGTGGAGGGTATAATAAATGGATTAACCCATTAATGAACAGAAGACGAAATTTCATGTGTAAACTTTAAACCAAGAACATTTTTTATTGTGCTGTTAGGCTGGTTAAGCTGGGAAATGGCAAAATCTGACCAGGGGGAAAAAAGTTGCGCCTAGAAGAATTAAGCGCGATTCTTTTTTTAAAGATCTTTACCAGGCAGAGATGCTGGTAATAAAGGAAGTGTCTGACTGGTTGTATGTTTTTTTTCAGTACTTTTTTTTAGGAAAATAGTACTACCTCCGTCCCGAAATATTTTTAACATTTCTATAGATTTTTTTGTCCCAAAATAAACTTTACATTTTATTTAGCAGTGTTTTAGTTGAAATAATACAAGATAAAGTTAAAAAAACAATCTTATACTAATCTCGTGTACTTAAACTGTAACAAAATTAATTAAAAATATTTGCAAGATGTCCCTATTGCATCCATAATGCATTTATTAAAAACCGTTAAAAGGGTCTCTAGCGTAAAATTTCTTATTTCATACGCCGCATTTTGTAATAATTTTCCTCTTTTCGACCATAGTGGACACCATGCCTATTTGTAACGTCGAAAACAAGTTGTGCCATTTATCTGGATGCAGTTTATTGCATCCATTTTGCACGTGAATTGAAAAATTGCAAAGCTATAAAGAATTTTTAAATTATTGATATGTCCCGATATGTATTAACAAAAAAAACAAAGCTTTTTCAAAAAATCCTCCATAATCCCAGCCAAAATTTAGAAATGTTAAGATTATTTTGGGACGGAGGTAGTACTTTTTTATACCCTCCACTCTAGCGACAGGGGTATATATAAAAATTGGTCTAGGACCCCATAGAGTATATATATTCATGACATATATTTGTCGTTCCCGTGGCCTGGTTCTTATTGAATTTCAGCCAAATCGGTCTAGTGGTTCAAATGTTATTAACAGAACCGTGAATTTCAGATTGGATTCACCTTAAATTCACGTGTTGAAAAAACCTTGGTAAGCCAGAAAATTACTTTACAAAGCATTTTTGTCACTCAAAAATATTTTTACACTAAAAAAAAATTACACCCGAAAAAAATTTTACACTAAAAAAAAAAAAAAATACTAATTTCCTTTTTTTTTACAAAAATGACAAAATAAAAATTTTTAGCTCAAATTAAAACATTTTTAATCGAAATTGTTCACGTTAAAAATTTTAAAAGCATTGTGGAGGGTATTCATAAATTCGGCGTAGTCGAATTTAACATTTATACTTGTTTTTAAATAGTACTTTCTTGGAAAAAATAGTACTTTTTTTTAGAAAAAATAGTACACTTTTAGGAAAATAGAAAAAAAGGAATTTTTCAGAAAAAAAATATTTTTTTAGCACTTTTTTGGTAAAATAGTACTTTTTAGTAAAGTACTATAGCACATTTAAAAAAAAATACGTACTTTTTCAGGAAAAAAATACATATTTAGAAAAATGCTATTTGTTTCCAAAAAAAATATTATTTAATAATATATAGTATTTTTTTTTTTTTTTTAAAGTACTTTTTAAAGAAAAAAGTATTTGTTGAAAAAAGTACTTTTTAGAAAAAAAAAATAAGTTTCTATAGAAAAAAGCACTTTAAAAAAAAAGTTGTTTTTTCTAAAAAAGTAGTAACAAATTACTTTTTTAAAACAGTACTGTTTTCTAAAAAATCCCTTTAAAAAAAAAACACTTTTTTAATTAAAAAGTAAATTTTTTTGTATAAATTATTTTTTTTTTTTTAAGTACTATGTGCCCTAGTATGAGACATGTCACATCTGAAATGTTCCGTGTGCCATACAAGGGCACATGTGCCGTGTGTCAGTTATGGGCTCATGGTACATTTCAGAAATAATATATGTACTTTTTTAAGAAAAAATAGTAATTTTTTAGAAAAAATAGTACTTTTTTTAAGGAAAAATAGTACTTTTTAAAAAAATAGTATTTTTTTTTTTTTTTTTAATATAACTTTAATATAACTTTAATATAATATAACTTTTAAAAAATAGTACTTTTTTTTTAAATACTTTCTTAGTGCCAGTTTACAGAAGGCGAACGATACACACGAACGAAAATTTTACATGTATTTTGTTGTTGTTACAATAACAAAACACATGTAAAATTTTCGTTCCTGTGTATCGTTCGCCTTCTGTAAACTGGCACTAAGAAAAAATAGTACTTTTTTTTTTGAAAAAATAGTACTTTTTTTTAGAAAAAATAGTACTTTTTTAGAAAAAAATAGTAAATTTTAAGGAAAATAGAAAAAAGTACTTTTTTAGCACTTTTTTTTGGAAAAATAGTACTTTTTTAGTAAATTGCTATAGCACCTTTAAGAAAATTACGTGCTTTTTCAGGAAAAGATACTTATTTAGGAAAAATGGTACTTTTCCTAAAAAGTATTATTTAATAAAATATAGTACTTTAAAAAAAAATGTTTTTTTTTTTTGAAAAAAGTACTTTTTAGAAAAAATTTACTTTCTATAGAAAAAAGTACTTTTTAAAAAAAAAAAAAAAGTATTTTTTCTAAAAAAGTAGTAAAAAATTACTTTTTTAAAGCAGTACTGTTTTCTAAAAAATCCCTTTTTTTCTAAAAAGTCTTCTTTAACTAAAAAGTAAATTTTTTTGTAAAAAGTACTTTTTTTTGGAAAAAAAGTACTTATTTAGAAAAAAATAGTACTTTTTTCCTAAGAAGTATTATTTAAGAAAATTTGTAGAAAATAGTACTGCTCTTAGACAGGGAATTACTTAATTCTGGAGATATAAGGCTGGCTTCACCATCCTTTGTTCTAAATTTCATTAAAAAACATTAAACAGAGATGGATTAAAATTTATAGATCTTGGTACAAAAGATCCATATGGGTCACAGTGCCGGTCGTAAGGGCTGCATCTCCCCTTGAACAATATAAAACAAAATTAATAATAAATAATAATAGTTTTGATCTCATGATCAATTATTTTTAATTATTCTTCTATTTACTTACAACTCATTTTTCATAAATTCAACCTAACCGAAAACTGGTAACAATGACCGTCGTCTCTTGATAGCGAAAAAACCCAAGGGTTCTGGTGGGAATCGAACCAACGAACCCCACGTTGAAAGGCTAGCATGCTACCAACTAGCCTACGGGGGCCCCAAAATTAGTTTTAAATATTCTAATTTAAACGAAATTACATGTTCTCTCCACCAATCAATCGAATCAATTGTATTACACCGTCCGACAGAAATAAAAAAGTCATTAAACACGAACTGGATAATATACGTTTGAAACTAGAAACTTAATGTAATAAAACTGCACTTACAGTTTTTTATTTCGTGATCCTGTTTTCTTTTAAAAGGACTTCAAAGTTTTAGAGGATAAAATTTTATTAAATATTTTTTTTAATATTTATACTTGTCCCTAGCATGGCACTTGTGATAGCAAATGAAAGAGGAGGATCTCATCTAATTTTCCTTTTTTATTATGTTAACATATCAGGGAAAAGGAGGTTAGTTACAACCTTTCAAAACTTTATACTTTTATATCATTCAAAATTTTCAACAAAATATTTTGATAAAGATTTCAAAGGCTTTATTCACATCCTTTTATCCTAATATGGCAACATAAAAAATGGAAAAATTAGGAAAGATCCTCCTCTTTCATTTGCCATCATTAGTGGCATTTTAGGACAAGTAAAAAAATTCAGAAATATTTTACAATATGTATCCTTTAAAACTTTGAAGTCCTTTTAAATGGAAACAGGATCACAAAATGAAAATGCAGTTTTGCTCCATTTGATCTCTACTTTCAGACGTATATCATCCGGTTCATGTTAAATATTGGCTGTCGGATGGTGTTATATTAGCTATGAAATAGTAATTTAATACTAATATTTTTTTTTTTGCTCTATAAAACATAAATATTTTTCTTATCAATTCTATTTCGTTTTTGTTTGTTTTGTGTCTCTAACCCCTAAATAATGGCACAAATTAAACCATTATTAAAAATCACTAAAGAATTTCCAATACACCGAGATGATAACAAACAATAATACGAGCTAGTGAGGAGTTAAAGCATGTAATGAATGGGGCACCCATCATCGTATTTATATCGTATATTTTTGAGAGTATAATTGTTGTTGGTGGTGTTGTTATTTGTGTATTTAACAACTGAAATAATTTTGTATTATTCCTTTTAAGTGTTGTTGACATGTTTAACACTTTTGTAAATAAGGTGGCATGTATGAGTGAGTGAGTGTATGTAAGTGCGTGAGTAAGTGAATATTGTTGATGATAATTTCATTTATGTGTGTTTTGAAAAATGTATAGGAGCGTTCATGCATGTATGGGTGGCGAGAAGGTCTTGTGTTTATTTTATTGTTGGTATTTTTTTTTTTGTTTGTTCTCATTTCTTTTGTTGTTGGTGTTTACACACTTCTTCATCAAATCAACAAAAACGTAAAAAACTTTTTATAAAATTTTTATTTTATTTTTATTTACTAAAAGGCTTTAATGTTTATTTAATAAAAGAAAAGGAGAAAAACAAAATATTGGTCATCAAATAAATTTTTTTTTCTCTTTTTGGTAAATACTTTTTAAATGTTTTTATAAGGTCCTTTTGTTGAAAATTTAATGCAAAAAAAAAAAGTTCCTATTCATGGAAAATAAGTCCCATTGAAATGAAAACATGTAACGGAAAAAATAATAGAAAAGAAAAATTTTTAAATTACCTAAAACAGGGTGCGAAATAATGTTTATAAACGGAAGCTAAGGATAAATGTCAATGAAAAACGTGTCACGAACAGGATATTCAGCTTTAACTACTATTATGAGTGGCTGCACTGCGCTGGCATGGCTATGTGTTGTCATGCGTAAGGTCCGTTGTGATTTAAAATATGTTAAGAACACTGACAGGGAAAAACTACTGTTAATAATAACCTCAAAATCCAGATTTATTTTTAGTTTTGGGAAAAACAAATTTGACAAATATAATTTTGATGAAATGATGTTGTATAAACAACTTAAATCGGATTAAAAACATATTATTCCAGCAAAAAAAAAAAATCACTTATAATAATTTAAATACCTAAGCTATATCCTTTGGCTATGTTTAACAAGTTCAAAGTGTGTGAATTCATTTTTAATTGCTACCACCCTGTATTCGTTGAAATGAAAACTATTGAGGAGTTAGGGGCGTTAAGAAAGTCATCTGACTAGCAATTAAACAATGACACTTGATCATTTTACCTCAGAGATTTAGCACAATTGGGGTGGTAAGTAAAAAAACTGTGAGAAACGAGAGTAATTTTAATTATAAGTGATAATCTTTTTTAAGCAGTCTTTAAGCAGAAAACAAACAAGTTTATTTTAAAATTTCATAAGCCATACAAATATTTTATAACGAAAGTCTTAAATACATGAAAATATTAATGAGTTTATCTTTCTTCTTCCTTTTACATTATTTTTTTATTGTAAAATAAAAGAAAAACCTAAAAAATAACATATAATAATTTTAAGTAATTGGCTCCCAACTTGGGGCACAACTGAATGAATTGTTTTTGCATTAAATTTTGATTGTAAAATAAGAGAAAAACCTAAAAAACATATTTATAACATATTTAAGCAATTGGCTCCCAACTCGGGGCACAATTGAATGAATTCTAATTTACTATTTGTTTTCTTAAAAATTTGGAATAAGAAGTCAATTATTTTAAAAAGCTTACTTTAATTTTAATTTTTAATAAAACAAAATTTAAAAAATAAATTTTGATAATTTTTATTTTTTGGCTCCCAACTCGGTGCCGAATCAAATGACTTGTGTCTTTATTTTCATTTTCTAGTAAAAAATTGTGTATCCTACTTTTGGCTATGTTTTACAAGTTCAAAGTGTAAGAAATAATGTTTTAATTGCTACCACCCTGGATTTATTGAACTGACAACAGTTAAGGAGGAAGGGGGCTTTTAGAAAATCATTTGACTAACAATTAAACAACGACACTTTTCAATAGAAATATTTGATATCAAAAAACTTCAATTCATGGAAAATTATAATGATTCTTATTTAAAATAAAAAAAATTAAAAAAAAAATATTATGATAATTTTTACTTTTGGCTCCCAATTAGGGGCTTAATCAAATGGATTGTGTCTTTATATTTCTACTTATTTTCTAATGAAAAGTCTGGAACTGGATATCATTTTTTTAAAAACTTCTGATGTTTAAATTAAATTTTTGTAAGTTGTAACTGAAAAAGTTAAAGCAGTCTTATGAGTAACGATTCCAAGCTAAATTAAGCAGGAAAACTAACAAGCTTATTTTTAAATTTCAATAGGCACAGACATATTTGATAATGAAAGACTTCAATACATGGAAAATTATAATGATTTTATCTTTCTGCTTCCATTTACATTCAATTTCGATTGCAAAATAAAAGAAAAGCCTAAAAAATAAATTATAAGAATTTTAAATAATTGGCTCCCAACTCGGGGCGGAATTGAATAAATTATGTTTTTTTTACTATATGTTTTCTAGCAAATCTGGAACAGGAAGTCAATTACTTTGAAAACTACTTATGTTTAAATTCAAATTTTATTTTAAATAAAAAAAAATTATGATCATTTTTCTTTTTTGGCTCCCAACTCGGGGCCTAATCAAATGACTTATGTCTTAATTTTTCTATTTGTTTTCTAATGAAAAATCTGCAATTGGCTATCCGTTTTTGCAAATTAAATTTTTGTTACTAAAAAAAATAATAAAAAAAACTTATGATAGATGTTACTTATTGGCTCCCAACTCGGGGCCCAATCGAATGTCTTATGTCTGTATTTTTTTATTTGTTTCCTTAACACAAAACTGAAATTGTAAGCATTATAGTGAAAACTACTTAGGTTTAAATTAAATTTTTATTAATTGCAACTAAAAAAGTAACTTCTGTTATGAGTGGCTGCGCTGGCATGACTACGTGTTGTCATGCGTACGACTTTAAAGTCCGTTGTGATTTAAAATATGTTAAGAACACTGACAGGGGAAACTACTGGTTATAATAACCTCAAAATCCAGATTTATTTTTAGTTTGGGAAAAACAAATTTGACAAATATAATTTTGATGAAATGATGTTGTATAAACAACTTAAATCGGACTAAAAACATATTATTCCAACAAAAAAAAAAAATTACTTATAATAATTTAAATACCTAAGCTAAATCTTTTGGCTATGTTTAACAAGTTCAAAGTGTAAGAGTTAATTTTTAATTTCTACCACCCAGGATTTATTGAACTGAAAACAAAAACCAATGAAAAAAAATTAAAAAATAAATTATGATAATTTTAATTTTTTGGCTCCCAACTCAGGGCCTAATCAAATGACTTGTTTTTGTTTATTTTTGTTAACTAATGGAAAATCTGGAACTGTTTACCCATCTTTTGGCTATGTTTAACAAGTTCAAAGTGTAAGAGTTAATTTTTAGTTCCTACCACCCTGGATTTATTGAACTGAAAACAAATCCAATGACTTGTGTCTTTATTTTTCTACTTAGCCGAAAACAGTTAAGGAACAATGACACTTTTTCATAGAAACATTTGATATCAAAAGACTTCAATTCATGGAAAATTAAAATGATTCTTATTTAAAATAAAAAAAATAAATTATGATAATTTTTACTTTTGGCTCCCAACTCGGGGCTCAATCAAATGATTTGTGTCTTTATTTTTCTACTTGTTTTCTAATGAAAAGTCTGGAACTGGATATATTTTGTTTTAAAACTTCTGATGTTTAAATTAAATGTTTGTGAGTTGTAACTGAAGAGTTAAAGCAGTCTTATGAGTAGCGATTCCAAGCTAAATTAAGCAGGAAAGCAAACAAGCTTATTTTTAAATTTCATTAGGGATAGAAATATTTGAAATCGAAAAACTTTAAACATGGAAAATTATAATGATTTTATCTTTCTGCTTCCATTTACATTCAATTTCGATTGCAAAATAAAAGAAAAGCGTAAAAAATAAATTATAAGAATTTTAAATAATTGGCTCCCAACTTGGGGCGCAATTGAATAAATTGTGTTTTTATTTTACTATTTGTTTTCCTAAAAATCTTGAATAAGAATTCAATTATTTTGAAAACTACTAACGTTTAAGTTTAACTTTTATTTTAGATAAAAAAAAAATAAATTATAATAATTTTTAATTTTGGATCCCAACTTGGGGCCCAATCGACTAACTTGTGTCTTTATTTTTCAATTTGTTTCCTTAAGACATATCTGGAATTTAATACATTATAGTAAAAAATATTTATGATTAAATTTAATTTTTATTAATTGAAACTGAAAACGTAACTACTGTTATGAGTAGCTGCGCTTCCATGGCTATGTGTTATCATACGTAAACTCTAAAGTCCGTTGTGATTTAAAATATGTTAAGAACACTGACAGGGGAAAACTACTGTTAATAATAACCTCAAAATCCAGATTTATTTTTAGTTTGGGAAAAACAAATTTGACAAATATAATTTTGATGAAATGATGTTGTATAAACAACTTAAATCGGATTAAAAACATATTATGCCAACAAAAAAAAATCACTTATAATAATTTAAATACCTAAGCTTAATCTTTTGGCTATGTTTAACAAGTTCAAAGTGTGTGAATTCATTTTTAATTGCTACCACCCTGTATTCATTGAAATGAAAACTATTGAGGAGTTAGGGGCGTTAAGAAAGTCATTCGACTAGCAATTAAACAATGACACTTGATCATTTCACCTCAGAGATTTAGCACAATTGGGGTGGTAAGTAAACAACTGTGAGAAAATAGAGTAATTTTGATAACGAGAGATTATCTTTTTTAAGCAGTCTTTAAGCAGAAAACAAACATGTTTATATTTGAATTTCATCAGGCATAAAAATATTTGATAACGAAAACTTCAATACATTGAAAGTTTTAATGATTTTATCTTTCTGATTCCATTTACATTAAATTTTATAAAAGAAAACCCTCAAAAAAATAAATCATAATAATTTTAAGTAATTGGCTCCCAACTTGGGGCACAGCTAAATGAATTGTTTTTCTTATTTACCATTTGTTTCATTACAAATCTGTTATAAGAAGTCAATTATTTTAAAAATTACTGCGTTTAAATTTAAAACTTAAACTTTATTTTAACTTTAATTATAAATTTTTACTTTTTGGCTCCCAAGTCGGGGCCCAATCAAATGTGTCTTTATTTTTATTTTCTAATGAAAAATCTTAAACAAGACACCCTTTTTTAAAATAACTTATGATTTCAATTTAATTTTTGTGAATTGCAACTAAAAAAGTATTAAAAAACTCGTGGCTGCCAACTCGGGGCCCAATCAACAGACTTGTGTCTTAATTTTTCTATTCGTTTCCTAACGACAAATCTGGAATTTAATACCGTATTTAAAAAGCTACTTATGTTTAAATTTAATTTTTATGTATTGAAAGTTAAAAAAAAATCATGAAATTTTTACTAATTTGTCTTCTAACATGGGGCCAATGGTGATTTGTGAATGATTTCTTGTGTCTACATTTTTCTTATTTCTTTTTTTTATTATAAAATTGGGAAATCTATGAATTAAAATAAAAATATTTTGATTGACTTGTTATAACAGGTAGCGCAAAAGTAATCCTCCTATCAGAAAATGCTATAAATTTTGCGATTGGCCCCTAATGTCAGTTCTGTTTTGACATTTGTGTAGTAAACACACTGCTTTAGAACGCGGAATATTGGTGACTATTTATTTGACCAATAATCGGTCGGTGACTTTGGCACAACGTGAATTTGCACTGGCCAGCAAGATCGGCTGATTTGACCGCTCCAGACTTCTTTTTGTGGGGCTTTTTGAAGTCGCTGGTTTATGTCAACAAGCCTCAGACTCTTGCAGCTCTTAAAGACAATATCCGTCAAGAATGTGAGGACCTATCGCCGGAGGTTTTGGCCAAAGTGATGGAAAATGCCATAAAAAGGGCTCAAATGACAATCGACTGTGGCGGCGGCCATTTACATGACATCATATTCTCGACTTGACGTAAAAAAAATTAAAAGACCAAATAAAAATAATCCACAAGAAGAATCAAAGTTTTTCATTTTTTTTTAAATTACAGCCAAAAAACACCGGAAGGTTATTTTTGCGCCACCTTGTACTTTTAATATCAAAAAACATGGTTTGGCTCCCAACGTGGGGCCACTAAATAAAAACTGTAAAAAAATAAAAAAAATATTTTGAGAACACACAAAAAATTATTGGCTACAAATTTTCAATTAAATCTATTGATCAACAAAATTTAAAAGAGTCAATCAATGCTTTGATTAAAATTTTTGTAATTTTCTTTAACTGTCGAATTACAAATTTTCAACATACCAGATTTTTTTCCCCCTTAATTTATTTGAATAGATTAATTCAAAAATATACAAAATAATCTGGTTTTACTTTTTTTATTGTTGGCAACATATTGGAAAGCAAAAAGATGATTTTTTTGGTAATTTTGTCATAAGCTTAAAATTCATTTGTTAAATCAATCAATATTTTGATTGACTATAAATAAAAAATTAATCAAATTGTTTATCAAAATCAAAAAAATTTTTGATTGAAAAAATTTTCAATCAATCACCTACAATTTGATGATTGGTATACCAATTTTTGTAATTGGAGGAATTTCAATAAAAAAATTGATTGAATCCGCGTTTTTAATGATTGAAATTCGTTTCAAATTTTTCTGTGAAGTAGGTTTGAAGTGTCTCAATTAAAAGTCAAGATTCAGAAAAAAAAATTGGAAAATAATTAAAAATTATTTTTTTTATTCACATTGTCTTTTTGGCGCCCAACTTGGGGTTAATCACTTAAAACTACTAATAAAATTTATATCAAAAGACTTGCATTATAATTTTGGCGCCCAATCATTTAACACTTTATTAAAATAACAAAACATTTTGAAAATTTAATTGTTATTTAATAGAAATTCCACATAATTACCGTCTGTAACTACAGTTTTTGGTTGAAAACACGCAGTTATACATGGGATACAAATTGTAAGATAATACAGAAATTAAACGAAATTACCCTTCGTAACTACAGTTTTTTGGTTGGCAGTCGACTACAACTCAAGGATATGAAAATGTTTTGTGGTCACCGAATAATGTGTCAATTCAGAGTAGTCTTTTATTAATGATTTTACTGGCATAGCAAAAAAGAAAATTAAAATCACCACTTACATATTTTTTTAACATAATGGTGGCATTTTATGAATTTTTAAATTAATAGGATTTAAATGTCAAAACAAGTAACAATAGAAACAAAAATCACCATCTTAGTAATTCATCTGTCAAGAAAATATCAGATTTTAAGGTTTCCTTGTGTCACAAAGAATTCTTATAAAGATTACAATAGCAAAAAAATGAACTGTTAATCAATAGAGTGGGAGGAAAACTTCTTTTCAAATATTGAAACGGTACATCCGCAAAATTTTTATGTGACGAAGACGGTACAGGTCAAAACAAACTGTTTCAAAGATCAGTAAAACGCGGTTTTTATTTGACTATTTGAAAACCGTTGTGCCGATTAAAAAAAATCTTTGATGTGTTAGATCTAATCAGAAATAACTTATCAAACAACAAAAAATTTGTATTTGATGAAATATTTGTACATTTTTCAGAAATTCCATAACTTTCATCTAAATGCGCAGTTACTACCTATATGCGCAGACACATGTTCCGATTTCCAAAATGTAGTTTTGATATTGACAAATAAGTGATTTTCATCCCACTTCATTACTCATTGTTATACTGACAATTCTTCAAAATTCCATTTCAACATTCTTAATGACGTGTGTACGTCAATAACACATTGTATAACATTAAAAACTCCCAAAATATATATAAAAAAAAATCGTAATCCGCAATTGAAACACTTGATTTTGATCAGTAACTAAGGCTAACCAACGTACTTGTACAAAAATATTTTTTTTTTCTTTCAAAATCTTTTTTTATTGTTCTTCTTAAAACAAATAAAATCCAAAATGTAACGAATAAAATGAGGGTTGATTTTCCCATTACCATCATAATTCAATGTTCCAGTAAAATGTTTCACTTTCAAGTTCGTCATGTGCAAGTTGCACGTTTGTTTTTATTTTCTTCTTTTTAAGCATCATCATCACTTGACGATGATGAGGAGTTTGTTCTACCACGGACAACAAACAGTAATATTTATAAATAAAAATACAATTCCTAGTTAATCTGATATGTTGCCCCGAGTAACAACGTTAAGTTGTAAATACCGGAGTAAAGTATTGAAGCATTTTATGAATAAAAAAAAATAACTAACCACTTTAAAAATCCCATCAAACACACAATTACACACAGTTTTTGTTTTTATTATTTTAAAGATTTATTTAATATGGCCTTTATAAGCACATAATTGTCTAAATTCCAGGTGTTGTTGGAAACGGTAAGTAACATCATCATGTTTGCAAGGGATTTTTATTTTTAGAGAAAAAAGGGGAGTTACCATGGTTTAGTTTTAAGGTGTTTTGTATTAAAAGTGATTAAACAAGCGAAAATTGTTTTTAATCTAGCAACCATGGTATAATAACATTATGAGATTCGTAGTTTAAAATATTTTGTAATACAAACTTTACTTTGAAGGAAAGTATGTAAATTAGGCAATAGTATGCTTTTGAACTTTTCATGTCCAAAACTAATTTCCCATGAAATTAAAAAAATAAACATGGGAGAGTAATATGTTTGGCTGTACCGAATTTTTAATTCCATTCATTATAATATAAAACAAAATAAAAAAAAAACAAATTCGCAAAGCAGGGGTTGAGGGACTTACTTCTCCCTCCTTGCGAAATTGTTTACATACCCAGCAAAAACTAAAAATTTAGAAAGTATTATTCAATTTCAAAATAGCAGATATCTCAGGAAGTCTAGAAAAAATATAAAAAACAATTAGGAACTACTTTTAATATCAAAAGACACACATCATGGTTTTGGCTCCCAACGTGGGGCAACTAAAAAAAACACTATAAAAAGTCAAGGTATTGTCCTAAGTCCGAAACGATAAACCTTTTTCGTCATCACAATGTTTTACATACCAACCTTAGTGGTGGTGTCAGTTTTTCGAGGAAAAATTTATTGCTTTTTGGCCATATTTACTTAATTTACCAATGTACTTTACCTCCATAGGACTAAAAGGCATATTCCTAATAAGTTTCTGCTTAATGTCTTCTTTAGTTGTTTTCTATCATACTTTAAACAGACAGACATCTCTTTTAATCGATCAAGGATCATGAAAATACACAGAGAATACAGATTCGTTGTTACAAACGAATCTGTTGCAAGAAAACAATTAGGAACTCATGTTTTTGGCTCCCAACGTGGGTCCACTAAATACTTGGCCTAAGTCAACACGATAAACCTTTTCAGTCATCCAAATGTTTTACATTCCAACCTTAGTGGTGGTATCAGTTCCCCAAGGGGAAAACTTTTTGCCTTTCTACACTTATTTACCAATGTACTTAACCTACATAGGACTATTCGACATATTCCTAACAAGTTTCTGCTTAATTTCTTCTTAAATTGTTCTCTTTCAAACATTTAACAGACATACTGACATCTCTAGATAGTCTTTTAATCGATCAAGGATCATGAAAATACACAGAGAGCATAGATTCGTTGTGACAAACGAATCTGTTGCCAACCGAGTTATTGGGTTCATAAGACTGATTGTGACAACAAAAACTCAGTTCAAGTTCGTACGCAACATAATTCCTTTAGTATCCAAAAAAATTGGTAACCACAACCGAAAAATTTAACCATTCGATAAATTGATTGGAAACAAATTCGATTCTTCAGTTCTTCTCCAGTATATCGAGGCGTTACACACGGAATGACAAAGTTTATAACCCCAATTTTTGTATAAAGGCTATAAAATATCAGCAATGTCCTTTTCCTTTCAGGCAAAGGTTATAGTATTTTTTTGCTTCCAGGCGGAGATTAATGAAGCTTGTATGATTCTTTACATGACGGGAATTGGTGGACACATTGTAGTTTTCGTCGGCAGTCAGAATGTCAACGATTACACTAGTATGGACCCCGGATCAGATCGAGAATAGATTGCTAGAGTTGCGAACAGGAAATGGAGGGAGCTAAGTACAAGCAGAATTACCAGAATAATCTGGACGTGTTACGAGCTCAGAAGAACTCGCTACCTACTTTCTGTTAACAGAAGGGAATGTTGTTTACTCAAGGAAGTGGTCACAGGACACCACCTAATTCCTTTCCACGCAAGAACGATTGGACTCATCTCTGATTCCAATTGTTGAAGATGTGATTAACCGAATACGGATGAATAGTTAAACATATCTTGTGCAAATGCCCTGGATTGGCCAGTTATCGCGAGCGAATATTAGGCAAAGCAGAACTTGAAAATCTAGAAGAATTCGCAGTTATAACATTTATGTCAGTTAAACTGTTTGCAACATGGACTAACGAGGTTTATCCTCGTCGTTGAATGAACATATGGTATAGCTAAGGACCATTCGGTCTAGGCGAGGAGTTTAGAGTTCCACTGTCCCTAATCTAAGCATGTACCCCTGGTCATAATGATTTTAAAGTGAATGATTTGGCGGACGAATTGAGAGCTGGCTCTGCCTTTTATGTTTCGACTACAGTGTCTGTCGCAACCCCGATCGGAACTATAACTAGTGGCATCTTCTCAAGAGTGACACTACCTTCAGAAGGCAAAGAATAAATGATGCAATCTGGACACTTGAAGGGTTGCAAGGAAAATATGACTTACTTATAATACCGGACGTTCAAAATCTCTTCTCTTCTTACTGTGCTAATGGGCCACTGGAATATCGGCGAGTTCGCAAGAAGACTCGGACTTTTATTCACAGGACACTGTCGAAGAAGAATCAGAGAAAAGAAGACATTCTATTATCTCCTTTGCGATAGCCCAGTACCTCAAAACATATACTGGACAATCTTACGGAAACACAGAAAAAACTGGGGGCCCCCGTAGGCTAGTTGTTAGCGTCCTAGGGGGTCGTGGGTTCGATTCCCACCAGAACCCTTGGTTTTTTCGCTACAACGAGACGACGGTCATTGTTACCAGTTCTCGGTTAGGTTGAACTTACTAAAAATGAGTTGTAAATAAATAGAAAAGAATAAATAAAAATAATTGATCATGTGATCAAACAGAGAAAACTGATTTATTGTGACAACCGAATTTCTTGTCAAACGAATCGTTTGGCAACAGCAACTAAATTATTCGGTTGGTTCAGTCAAATAATTCCTGACCCAATCGAAATTTATTGTTCTAATTGTAATTCTATTAAAATAACCGAATTTCAGTTGCCAGAAATAAATTTCGTGATGGTTGCAATGGAAACATTCAGTAGGCAAGAAAATTAGCCACAATGAATTTGTTTTTCGGATTGGATCTAGTACTCCGGATATCTGCATCTATTAATTAGTGTGGCCTTAAAAATGGAGTACCTTGTTCCCTATAGGAAGGCATTACTTAAATCAACCATACATTCCTAAATATTGAACGAGCGGTTGCATAAAATGATAAGTAGTGTCCGACCGAATATTCGGCTTCGGCCTCGGCTTCGGCCAAAAAGCACTATTCGGCCACTATTCGGCTTCGGCCACAATTTTGGCCGAATAGGCCGAATACCGAATAATTGTATAATATTTGTGCTCACGTGTTGAAAAACATACTAAACTAACTTTGAATCACATTAGTAAGCCACAAAAACATTTTAATAAGTATTTTTGCAACTAAAAACATTTTTTACATTCAAAAAAAATTTTCGATCGAAAAAAATTTACACTCTAAAATATATTTTTTTACAAAAATGTCCAAAAAAATTTTTTTGCTTAAAATAAAATCATTCTAGACAGCATTCTCATGCATTTGAGTATCCCGCCGAGTCGACTTTTATTTTTTTTTTGTTTTTACTACATAAATACATTTTTTTTTAATATTCGGCTTCGGTTTGGCCGAATAGTGAAAATTTGGCCGAATATTCGGCTTCGGCTTCGGCCAAAAAAGGTGTATTCGGTCGGACACTAATGATAAGATATTTAAAGTTGCGTAGACTGAAACTAACAAAGCTATTGAGATAAGGAAGTAGACAAGGGCAGGATCAAAGTTATGTGGATAGTTGTGGAAGCGGATAAGGAAGTCAGTTCATATACTCTGAAGAAAGTTGTGAATTTACGAAAGGGAAAGGTGTGCTTCTCACTTCCTATCATAGAAGTTGAGGCATTCTAACGTTGCCCCTCTCCGCAATTCTTGAACCATATTGCCGTTCCCGCATTCCTTTCAAACTCGTAAATTTACATTTCTAAAACTAAATAATAAATGATTGTTCAATAGGACTGGTTGGGAAAGCTTTTAGGTTCAGAGAAGAAAATCGGTTGCACAAAAACTTACGACGAGCAAACAAGGTCAAGTTGTGCCAAGGTACTTTAGTGAAAAAAATCGCAGTAAGAACGACCACTTCGTGTTAAAGATATTACTGCTTTAACGAGAGCTTTTGATAGTTTATCATGCGCGTTAAGAACAATACAATTTCGTTTATTACTTAAGAGTAATCAACCACTTCACGACCAGTACTTACTAGGGTAACATGTTATAGTATGTTTAAAATAATATTTAATATACCTGCGGCATAAAATGTTTATGTTGCATTAAATGTAAACAAAACCACATGATATTCCAACACTTGTTTAAAAAAAAAGGATTCTTCGACGCTGGTTTGTCTGCAAAATTGTTTGTTAAAGACTGCACTATATAATTAACGAATATAAGCTGCATCTTTGCCGTAAAGATACTTTCAGTCTCTGGATTTTGATGAAGTTTAAAGTTTTCGCCCCAAGAAGTGTTGGCTTGTTAATTACTCGTTTATACGATTTTTTTTTTTTAGTGTCGGAAAGTTGCAACGTTATAAATGACTTCAATAAATTGCCAGGAAAGTAAGTGTTAAGAAGGAGGTCAAGCAACTATATATTTAAAGTAATGTAGTATACTAAAGGAAGCAGACAGAATCTCCCGTGGAGTAGTCATAATAAATATTTATTTTCTTAAAATCATCATTTCGGCAGTTTCAAGAGTAGGTAATCATTTATGTACAAACAACAAACGATTAACGATTTGTGTATCTTTTGATGTTAGCGTCGGATCATTAGTATGATTTTATGTATTATAGCATCCAATTAGGCCAAGTTTTTGGGATCACAGTTAAACGTGGTTAAGTTAATAGGAAAAATGATTTGTTCTGGCAAATTAACCAATTTTGTTAACAAAATGTTGGCGAAGCAGGAAAATTTTGTTTTTAGTATTGGTCTTTACTGAAATAAGACTAAATTAAGAACATTTCGATGGAAATAATCTTTAGTTACGTAAAACTTAATCCATATTCCTAAAACCCGGCCTAAGTGGTATTTAAAAATTGTTTATTATGTTCGAAACGGTCGGTCGAGCTTCAGACTCCCATCGAACAATACTTTTTAAAACTGTGCTGCGATCCAGGTCATCAAAATATTCCAGAAAATGAGAAAATGGACGATATAGACCGAATGGGCGAAGCTTTGCCATCAAAATGCAATTACGACTTACGTGCATCCGAGCTTGGATGCGAAACTTGAATTTGAATCGCGGTGGAAAAAGTGAACAAAAAACGCTGCTTCATATGGAAAAAGCAGATCTCAGAAAGTATGTAGAGTTAATTACAGGTCATACTGGCTTGAAAGCTTATTTGAAAAGGCCAAGATTGATCGGAAAAGACTTGTGCAGATGGGATAGGGATGTAGAGGTAGTGGAAGATTCATGTTATTATCTTTGTCAGTGCCCTACACTATCTTGCACTCGAATTAATTGTTTTGGCTTTTACTTTTTTCAGACACCGGAGGAACTTAGAGATGTCAAACCATGGAAGATGCTTAAATATATTAGGGTGAGCAAACCTGATGAAATATTTGTGAAGACTAGGGCTTCTAATCGGGACTGGTTTTTCTTAATCTCGAGATTCAAGATTGAAGTACAATTTTCGGAATCCAGATTTCAGGATTCACGGGATTTTTTTTAATTATTTCTGAGAAATAATAACTGTTGTTGAACAATGAGAAAATCTGAAGAAAATCAAGTGACACAGGCTAACAATAAGTGGAGATGTCGACAGTTTTTAGAAGTTGCCACGCTTTCATCTTCAGCACTTCTTCGATTGCCACGCACTTGATGAGTGTCAGATTAAAATTAGCCATTTAAATGAAACTTTTGAAGAAATGTGTGGCAATCGAAGTGCTGATGATGGAAGTGTGACAACTTCCGAAAACTGTTGACATCTTCACTTAGATGTCATTGAGTTGTCACTTAATGTTTTTCAGTTTTAATTGTTTAATTTGTTTTTACGACCTTTTTGATTTAACTTCAATAAGTAAACGGATATTCAAGGCCTCGAGCTTGAATATCCGTTTACTTATTGAAGTTTTTCAGTTTTTCTAATCGTAGGCTGCCATGATCTTCGAGCAGCAGCGATTGTGGCCATTACGCTCTCTGAAGAAGATAATACCACAAAACGTGGACTGTGCTCCATCTATGATAATTTTTGAGCACCACTTTACCACTATGACACCATCCAGGGTGTCTTGGATGAGGGGAATTCCAGGTAGTGGAGCCTTTATAAATGTTTACACGGGTGGATCGAGGCTGCACGAACAAGTGGGCTTTGTAGTCTTTTCGGAGGAGCTTGGGTTGAGCCTGGCTCGAAGTTTGCCGGATCATTGCTACGTTTACTAGGCAGAGATGCTAACAAAAATGGAAGTGGCTGACTGATTGAGCTGCAATGTTTTGTCTACAACTGCAGTCAACATCTATTCTGACAGTCAAGCCGCGGTCAAGTCTCTAGAGTCAATGTTTCTGAAAACAAGATCTGCCCTTAACTGCCACACATCTTTAAATGAGATGGCCAAGCAGTTTGACATACGACTCATATGGATCCCAAGGCATTTGCAAAGCCGATGTTCTTGAAGAAGATTACAATACCACAAAATGTGGACTGTGCTCTCTCTATGAACCTTTTTGATCGCCACTTTACCACTATGATACAAACCAGGGAGTCTTGGATGAGGGGAGTTCGGGGCAGTAGAGCCTTCACAAATTTTTACACGGATGTATCACGGCTGCACGAACAAGTGAGCTTTGGAGTCTATTCGGAGGAGCTTGGGTTGAGCCTGGCTCGAAGATTGCCGGATCATTGCAGTGTTTACCAGGCAGAGATGCTGGCAATAGAGGAGGTGGCTGACTGGTTGAACTGCAGTGTATTGTCTACAACTGCAGTCAACATCTATTCTGACAGTCAAGCCGTGGTCAAGTCTCTGAAGTGTGTTTCTGAAAACAAGATCTGCCCTTAACTACCGCACATCTTTAAATGAGATGGCCAAGCAGTTTGACATACTACTCATATGGGTCCCAGGGCACATAGACATTCCAGGGAATTGCAAAGTCGATGAGCTTGTAAGACTGGGAACTACCTTACAGGTTTAAACAGAATTGGAATGTGTTGGTATGCCTCTAGAAACTTGCAAGGTGACTAATCAAAGATGGGCAAATGGATGGACGTCTGAGACAACACGACTGTTTTGGCCTTCACCTAATCAGAGGCGCACAAGAAAACTGATATCGCTTCCAAGAGGAGAGATTTCTAAGGTGGTTGCTACAATTACCGGTCACTGTCTTATAGGGAAGCACGCAGAGCGGTTAAATGTGCCATGGAATGACTTTTGCCGGAGTTTCATAGAAAAGAGGAGTTGAAAACTATCGAAAACGTCATCTGCCATTGTCCGGCACTTTCTGGCCAGAGACTTGCTTCACTGGGATCTAGGGAGCTGCACGATCTTTCTGATTTGTCGGATGTCACAATGGACCTCAGAGTCTAACGTTTTAAGTCAATACACATTGACTTAAAACGTTAGCAGCCACTTACAACCTAACCTAATGCCTCTAAAAACTTGCAAACAAAATCTACGACTTTTTTTTCGGCGAAGACTGATCAAAGACGGGCAAATGGATGGACGTGTGAGACAATACGACAGATTTGACCTTTTATTAATCAGAAGCGCACAAGTGAGCTGATATCGCTTCCAAGAGGAGAGATTTCTACAGTGGTTGCTTTTATTACCGGACACTATCTTATAGGGAAGCCCGCAGAGCGTTTAAATGTGCCGTCGAGTGACTTTTTCCAGAGTTTCATGGGTGAAGAAGAGTTGGAAACTGTCGAACACTTCATCTGCCATTGCCCAGTACTTTCTGGTCAGAGACTTCGATGTAGGGAGCTGTACGATCTTTCTGATTTTTCGAATGTCAAAATTCAATATCTAAGAAGTTTCATAAGAACCTCAAATTGGTTTAACGACAGGGACTAGTAGGGAAACCTATTAAAGTCCCGTGGTATCAGATGTCAAGATTCAATATCTAAGGAGTTTCATACGAAGCTCAAATTGGTTTAACGACAGGGACTAGTAAGGAAACCTATTACAGTCCCGTGTGTTGACCTACGATCCACTAACCTAAGATCCATTCGCGTTATATCGTCCAAGGAACCAAAACTTATCTGACAGGTAATAATGGATCGTAGACTCCTTGCCACCGCTGAACTGTGAGAAAGTATGTGTTCCATCGCTTCATCTACTCTTTATAAAGAACATCTTTTATAGAAATAAATCAAATATTCTTGACCAGATATTAGACCAGTCAGAACTCAACATTCCCTTCTCTTAAGAGATAGTTGATATATAGTTTTCCTCTGATTATAATTTGGCCACAAAGTTCGGCGGATTTTGCATCAGTTCCAAATTTTGTCAGTTTCAAACTCCCATATTTAACAAATAATATATCCAAAAAAAAACATCACTTACCTGTAAATGCCATATCTGCATATCTTGTAAAATATTCTCCATATTACTTTGACCTTTAGCTGTTGCTTTTGCGGTTGCAGCAACACTATCAAATGTTCCCTTTGATAATGATGATGATGATAGAGGTGTTGCTGTTGTTGTGGTCGTCATCGCCGCCGTAGATGATGACGTACTTGGTGCTGCTGATGGAGATGATGTTGAAGATAACGAGGATTTCAAGCCACAATTTATTGAAGACTTTGTAGTTGTATTCGATGTATTTAAATGTGTATAACAGGTGGTTGATGAAGTATCAAAAGGTGAGGCGACGGCAGCGGTGGCGGCCAATGTTGTTGATGTTGCAGACGTCAACAAATTAGTATTCCAGCAATTTGTGGTTTGAAAGAGATCATATAATTCTGCATTTGTTTTACCACAACTACGACATAATTCATGGAAATTATTATAATTGTCAATTGTTAAAGCAGGAGTGTCAGAAGTAGTGGTTGCTGCCAAAGTTGTGGTGTTTGTGGTGGAAGGAGAAGAAGAACTACAAGTAGTGGAGGATGTTGTTGTTGCTGTTGTGAAGGCATTTGTAGCGGCTATTGTTGGTGCCAAAGAGGCTGCCATAATGTTAGTTGAATCAACACTTAAGTCTGGTTTAATATCCATTAAATATATGACTTTGGTGGTGTTTCCAATTTGATTGTTCTTTTGCTTTTCTTCTTCTTTTTAAACAGCAGGTGAGATAAATACATACACTTTGGAGTATCGTTTTTGAGGCGTAATTTTGTTGCTTTATTTTTTATTTTTTTTGTTAACTATATGGAAAGCATCAATTTAAACATATTAAGATGAAGAAGTGTTTTCAACAATGATGAAATAAATAAAAAAACACATGGGTTAAAACAAAAACAAATTCCCTTAATAGGATTTTTTGTTGTGTAAGATTTTTTAAAGGGAATAACACTTATTTTTTTTTTTCTTTTTTGTGGGAGTTGCTTTTGTATTATGATTATTTTTTTAATTTTATTATACTTTTTTTCAGTTCCACTTTGATGTTCTTTTTTTTTTGCTTCTTTTAAAAAAATGTAATAAAAAAACGTGCGTTTTATACTTTATTTTCCTTTTCTTTTCTTAAATTTGTTTCAATATTTTTTTGTTTTCAGTCATGGTCGTTGTTGCCATCACTTCATAATGTATGCGAAAGACACAATAAGAACTTTTGTAGCAGCAGCATCAGCAGCATCAGTAGGAAGCCGTGGCAGTAATATGAAAATCATTAAATAAAAAACAATGACGTCTTGTTGTTTACTTTTGGAACTATAAAGGAATTCACCCATGTACCAAAGATTACCACTGAATATCTGAAAATACGAAAAAAAAAAACAAAAAGACGAGAAGAATAAATAAATAAATTTTTTTTTTTAAATAAAAAACAAAGACAGTTTTTATTGTTTTAACTATAGAGATTGCAAAGATCAGAGATGATAAATTGAGTTAAGGTAATTGGTACTAAATAAAAAAGGTACTTTAAAAAAATAAAAAAAACGCACAATTTTAACTGTAATGCAATTATATGTGTACAAATCGCCTTCTCACTTCCTACTATCACTACCCTATATCTAACCCCTCAAACAAATAAAATTATTTTGTAAATGTCATCTGTCAAAAGAAAAAAAACACTCAACCACCTGTTTTGGCATGTGTTTTAAAATTTGAAAAACAGTTTTCGCAATATTTAATGTGGGCTTAAATTATTAAGGATCTATTAACATCATATAATTATTTGATACTTAAATATCCTTAGTTTAAAAACACTTACCAAATGTTTATTAACCACACTGTTCAATTTGTGTGTTACCAAATTGTTTTTGAACAACTAGTGATCAATGAAGATCATTTACTAATCCTAATTACATATTTACCTGCTGGTAAATGTCAACTGTCAAATTAACAATCACCTGGTTTATTTTATTTTTATTTGACAGTAATTGAAAGTTAACAGTGGTATTGGCAACTGTCTATATGCAAATTTCATCTGTCAAACAATTATTGTCAACATTATCAGTCATTTGCATTTCATTAAAAAAAAAAATGTAATGATAGTAAAAAAGCTTGTTAATTTACTAGAAAACTACATTAACAGAAAGAATTTGAAACGAATTTCAATCAACAAAAACGCGGATTCAATCAATTTTGAAATTTGAAATTTTGAAAAATTGAAATTTCTCCTACAAATAAAATTGTTATACCAATCATAAAATTGTAGGCGATTAATTGTTTTTTTTTCAATCAAACATTTTTTTTCGATTTTGATCACAAATTTGATCAGTTTTTTATTTATAGTAAATCAAAATAATGATTGATTTAACGAATGAATTGTAAGCTTATGACAAAATCATGAAAAATTTATCTTTTTTGCTTTCCAATATGTTGCCAACAATAACAAGTAAAAAAGTTAAATTCGGCCTTGCCGAATATAGTGATACCCTACCGCAATTTCAAAAAGATTATTGCAAAAAACTTTATTTTAAAGGAAATTACTTTTGAAAAAAAAAATCCGCAAAAAAAAATCCGCGATTTTTTTCTTTTTTGTCAAAAAATATGTTCGTACTTATTTAAATATCATTTGGTGTTCAAATATGTTCACATATGTCAATCAGCAGCCGAATTAAAGCATTTTTAGGTTATGTTGAATGTACTAAAATTTTTGAGGTGTCCTTACATTTTCGTTCATAACTTTTGAACCGCTGAACCGATTTCGCTCAAATGTAATACCAAACTTCTCGGGAGAACTTCCAATAAATGTGTTACGTTTCAGTCATCTCCGTGTAATATTTTGGCCGTGATCACCATTTCCACAGACAGACAGACGGACATCGCTAGAATGTCTTAAAATCGATCGGTGATTATGAATATATATATGCTTTATGGGGTCCCAGACCGATATTTCGATGAGTTACAAACGGAATGACAAACTTATATATACCCTCTATTACTAACAATAAGTGGAGGGTATAACAAGGTAGAAAATTATAAGACCGACCATATAATACCCTACACCGGTGTTTTCTGGAAAATGGGTCCCAAGTCCAAACATCGATACGATTGGATCGATCTCTTGTACGATCTTCGATTTGTGTAAAAACTCAAACAAACGAAATTTGATTGGAATGTACTGGTGTTTGTTGCCAATAGACCGATTTAACTGAATATCGGGCGAAATTTTTGTATGGGGACTAAGTCCAGAAATGGTGTAATCAGATTTGATAAGATTGCAAACAAAATTTATACAAAAAAAATCCAATTTTTATGAATTTTCAGATATTTATGTGAAAATCGGAAGAGTGGTTTCTATGGGGACTACAAAAAGGACTGGTCCGCTTTCTTTAAAACTTGGAACGATTACACCGTCCGAAAAAAATTAAAAAAAAGTCGTTGAACACGAACTGGATAATATACATTTGAAACTAGAGACTAAATGTAGTAAAACTGCATTTACAGTTTTTCATTTCGTGATCCTGTTTCCTCTTAGAAGGAATTCAAAGTTTTAGAAGGAATTTATTTTTTTAATATTTGTACTTGTCCTAGGATACCACTATTGATAGCAAATGAAAGAGGAGGATCTCCCCTAATTTTCCTATTTTAATATTTTTACATATCAGGAAAAAGGAGGTAAGTTACGTCCATTCAAAAATGAGTCCTTCAATATCATTCAAAATTTTCAACCAAATATTTTGATAAAAGTTTTCAAAAGACTTTATTCGCATCCTTTTAAACTGATATGGCAAAATATAAAAATGAAAAAATTAGGGGAGATCCTCCTCTTTCATTTGCCGTCACCAGTGTCCTTCTAGGACAATTACAAATATTTCAAAAATATTTTACAAAATGTATCCTTTAAAACTTTGAAGTCCTTTTAAAAGGAAACCGGATCACGAAATGAAAAACTGTAAATGCAGTTTTACTCCATTTGACCTCTACTTTCAGACGTGTATCATCCGGTTCATGTTTAATATTGGCTGTCGGACGGTGTTATTTATTCAAGAGGATACCTATTAAAATATGGTTATTAGAGTCATTTTAACGAAATTTAGAGGGGACGTTTGTATGGGGGCTATGTCAAATTATTAACTGATTTTTTCCATTTTCAATAGGCTTCGTCCTTGATTCAATAGAAGCTTGAGTTTCAATTTTTAGACAAATCGATTAAAAATTGCTATCTGTATCGCACAACGTTTACATGGACAGACGAACATCGCTAAATCGACTCAAAAAGTGATTCTGAGTTGATCGGTATACTTGAAGACGGGTCTAGGACCAATATTTCGGGTAGTTACAAACATCAGCACTAAGTCATTATACCCTGTGCCACAATGGTTCCCAACCTTTGATTCTCGCCCCACTTGGGGGGAAATTTGAAGGTTACAGGGGGGCAACGAGCAAATTTTCAAGATTTTTTTTAGTCAAATTAACTACAAAAACTATTTTTTTAGCAAAATGAACTACAAAAATTTTCTTAATTGCTCAACATTTTTACTAAAAACTTACAAGGGAAGTATCTCAACCCTTATGAACCGATTTGCATGAAACGTAAAATATATATAAAAGAGACAATTCTAAGGTTGGGGTGTCTCGGCTTATCGGCCATATCGGG